>CM076579.1:158883133-159198006 GCA_034641835.2 Pinus albicaulis | reverse complement strand
TAAGAATTCAGACGATGGAGGGAAGGGAATGCAAGCAGCATTGATAGCCAAGTTGGAGAAGGACATTTCAGCGGCTAGGAAACGGTCTGGCATGCCAGCTTCACATCCGATACAGACCGATGAACTGGTGCACATGGAGGAGGAGAAAAACGAGCTGATGGCCAAGCTTTCCAGAGAAAGAGAGGAGAAAGAAAAAATGGTCAGAAGAATGGAAGATCTGGAAAGCAGAGCTACCGAGCTGCAGACCCGCTGGGACACACACAGTTGTCATGCAGCCGAGACCTCAAGTGGGACAGGATCAGCAACAGCACAACTATCCACAGCTATGGCTGAGATAGAAGTGCTGGGGAAGCAAACAACGACAGCAAGGCAGAAGGTGGAAGAACTGGAGGGCGCCCTAGCTGAGAAGGTCAGAACTATTGAAGGGCTGCGAAGAGAAGTGGAGGAAGGAAAGAAGACTGCGACTGAGCAACAACAGATCATCGCTGAGCTGAAGAGTAAGGCGAAGGGAAATATCACCCTGGTCGAGGCCAGAAGCCTGATCTGGTCAGATATAATCATGGCCGTGACTGAGCAATGGGAGTTCCTAACAATGATAGGAGAGCTAAAATCTACCCTTCCATACCTTAATAGGAGATTACAGGAGGCCGGGGATAATCTGCCAACTAGAGCCCGCCACGCTGGAATTTATATATCTTTTCTCTATACACTGAGAGCGAATGACGTGGTAAAACATGACATTCCCAGCAGATTTATGGAAATCAATGAATGTCGGAAGATTATAGAAAAAGAAGAGGCTCGATCGGCAGCTTCAAAGGCTCTCCAACGGGTCGCTGACATGGTGGAACAGTTCAACAAGGTATGGAATGAAATCACCACTGCTGGCCTCCCTTCATGTTGGGAACCAAACGCTCCTGCCGTATTAATACACCCCGACAAATACACAGCACTTCTAGAGGCAGAACGGGATCGGTCAGATCTTCAGATAGGCAAAGGAACCCAGCTTAAAGCTACTACCATCATCACAGCCCTACAGAAGGAGTTTAGTCTCCTCCACATGATCCGGTACCGTCTCCCCACCCACGCAGACATCCACACCTTCGGCGAGGCATTCACCAGGGTGGAGAGACTCTCAGAGATGTCAGAGCCAGATCCAGAAAGCCAGCGGAGGTTAACGCAGTTCCTGACTCAGCATGCCAGTCCTTCCACCAATGTACCTCCCCCAGCGTCTACTACAGCCTCGACCCAACAGCTTTCATGACACATTATGTTTCATTCATGACATGGCCTTAACGGCCTTTACTTTCATTTCAGTTATGTTTTATTTAAATTTCCGAGTGGGCGGTTTTTCCTCCCACTCTTGCATTTTTACTTTTACCTTGAACAATGATCTACATTTTGGTTTTAAGTTTGGCCCGGGGCCTGTTACGCATGATGGAAGAGTTTTTTTCCCCATCATGCCATTTTGTGGTTTTGATAATGATTGTTAACAATTTTGAGCATGCGAGAAAGATATTTTCAGAAAATATCTTCTCGATGAAAGGCAGAGAGAAGGCTATATAATACAGGAAAAAGAATGATACCGGGTTCCATTTTCTTCAGAAAATTGATTGTATTAGAATTTCCTGTGCGTCTGCTTTGTGAACAATTCGGTTACTGCCCGGAGGAGCCCATTGGGTTTCAATAATAAGAAGCTTTACTGTAATACGGATTCTGGACACGGTTGTATGGTGGTGTGTGTGCCTCTCTATTGTTAGTTTCATCTTTGCTCACCTCTCTTATATTATATCCTGGAATGCGAGTGTCTTTTGTCTTTTGATATGAACTTATCGTGTTGATACTCATGTCAGTAGCAGTGTGACACTTTAAATGGCTCAGGAGTAATGTATTTTGCCACATGCATTTCACTCATATTTCTACTATGTTGGTTGTATTGAAGTGTTATTGATGAAAGCTCTTGGTATGCGTGGATTCTTAGATATTTAAGCCCATTTCTACGCCATGAAGTTCTCCTTAATATCATCTATGTAACAGCCGATATCCCCCTCTTGTTATACAGCTTCGCTATTGTTTATGATTACTTTCTCTGCCATATGTCGTGAATCTGGCCCTCATTATATTGATCTGTCTTATGATTGTCCGAAGCAGCAGTATCTAAATATAAGCATTCCATTCGTTCAGCGTTGTTTGAAATACCTCAAACTGTTCGAAGTTCTGGTTCCATTTTAGTTTGTTTTCTGTTTCAAAAAGAGTAGTGTAAGAGCTCTGTCACGTTAAGGGATGAAACGTTGTCCAAAATATCCTGCTCTCTACACCTCATAAGATGTCCTAGGCACTGGTCTGTAACAACTCTAGGCTGTCTCCAGGAGTTACAACATCTTTTTGGCGCCGTTGCCGGGGATCGAAGTTGAAAAGTTTTAAGTCCCTGGGCCTCGACAAATCCTGTCCACTCTTCAGTTAGGTGAGCACGAAGAGTTGTGAGTTGTATATACCTCACCTTGGCGACTCCACATTTATATTTCAGATAAACCTATTTGCAGTCCTGGCTCCCCGAAAGCCACACTTAAGGTCAGATACTTCACAGTCGAAGACACCTTCCGTGTCTGACCCAGAGCGAATACTTCACAGAAGAGGCTGGAGAGAAAGACCGCCAGTTCATACCGATATTCCTGAGTTTTCCCTCGAAAACTTCCCGTATCTTCAGCCCTCCTCTTCTCAGGTCGCCCAAATACAAAGCTCTAACCCTATTATAAGAGATACTGGCTATTACTCTGATAGCCCTTACCGAGAAGGTACCCGTATCAAAGACGAAGCTGAGTCTAGTTATACTCCACATTATTCTTTTCATCCTACCCCTGAAGTTGAAGAGGTCAAAGAGATCACTGAACTGTCTGCTGTTAACAGCCCTATTTCCTCATCAAGTCCTCTAGCCGCTCATCACTATATTCCCATCATTATTCATACTCAACTCACAACACCTCCTCCACCTCGTATTACTCAAGCTCTCATCCTACCTCCGCCTCCCCCGATGGCGAATGTACCCGGCTTTTTACAAAACAGGTATGCTCCTTTACAGCTGCCTGCAGTGTTAAATGATATGCCGCAAGACTATTTGAAGATTCTACCCCGATTTAATGGGGAGAATGGTGTCGATGCTCACAAGCATGTTGAGATCTTCTGCTCTTTCGCCGAGAATTTTAATGTGGAACATCTTGATGTGGTTCTGAGGTTGTTCGTGCAGTCCCTTGATGGAGAAGCTAGAAAGTGGTTTAAGTCTCTTGCAATTGATTCCATCAACACCTGGGAGGCTATGGAACAAGCTTTTGTGAAAAAGTGGGGAGATAGGAAAGATCATGGGGATACCTTAACCGAGTTCAACACCCTTAAAAAGAAACACAATGAAGGGGTATCAGAATTCATCAGAAGATTTAACAAATTGTATTACAGCCTCCCAGCTAAGATGAAACCCCATCAGACCGCTGCCAAGGTCGTTTTTGTAGCAGCATTTGATTCCGAGTTTGGCTTCTCACTAAGGGAGAGAAAGCCAGCCTCTCTTGATGATGCACAGACTGATGCATTGGAAATAGAAGCAAACTTTGTCTCGACTGGTAAGACCAAAGTAAAGCAAGAACATGATATAAGAAGAAGAAGCAAGGAGGAAGTGTCCACTTCAAGTCAGGATAGAGACTCAGCGAATGATAAGATCGAAGAGATGAATAAAATGATCAAGAACCTCTCTAGCAAGTTGGTCAAGCTAGAGATGGAAGCCAAAAGTTCTCCACCAAAGAACTTTCAGAATGCTCCAAACAGAGGGTTCAACCCTCAATACAGGAAACCTCCCTTGCAGATACTGCAGAGGGGGCAAAAGGAGTCACAAGACCAAGTATCGCACCCTTTGTACTTGGAAGGACAAATGGAGGCTTCCCCTGAAGACTCCTCTTATGAGCAAGATGAAACATGTCCGGTTTTCTCAGACAGCGATGACATAGAGTGCCCTGTCCAAGGAAGTGAGGAGGATGCGTTGCAACCTCACTCAGAAGCGAAGGATAATGAGGATGCCGAAGAGCCAGAAATCGATGACTACTGCAAACAGTTTGTTGATTTCATGCACGCTCAGTTCAACAGGAAATATGACCTCAGGTCCTCCAGGAAAAGGACCCGCACTCAAGATGAAGAGGAAGATGCACCCCAGAGATCAGCACCTGCACAGAAAGAGGCCAATACCAAAGAATCTTCTGATAGAGGTAAGAAGCCCCTTTACCAACCTTTGCAAGATGATAGTCACATACCCTCCTCCTCTCAAGTAGCTGCGTCTCCTGTGAATAAAGTTCCCATTAAAGAAGTCAAGTCTGCCTTGCCAAACAAAGAGTCCAAAGAAAAGGAAGTCCAGATAGAAAAGCCCTTGTCTGCCTTCAGTTTGCAAAAGGAACTTGAAAAGGTCAAAATCCCGGTCCCTCTCTCGGAATTGTTGAAGCAGCCTGCATATCAGTCACAAGTCTCCTCATTCATTTCAGCTCCTGAAGCCTCACACATTCCAGACAGTCTTAATTTACAAGAAGAGAGGCCTATGGTAGTGTTTGGCCCCCATGTCGAGGAATTGGACCCCTCTACTCCTCCTTTCTATGTTTCCCTAGTAATCCATGATTTACTATTACACAACTGTATGTTGGATTCAGGAGCATCCCACAATTTGATGCCCCTGTCTGTCATGGAGCAGTTAGGTCTCCAAATCACCCGTCCATATAAAGACCTCTACTCCTTTGACTCCAAAAGAGTGAAGTGCTTAGGCATGATCAAGGACCTAGCAGTCACCTTGGCTCAGATTCCTGCCAAGAGTGTGGTGATGGATATCGTAGTAGCTGACATCCCAGCTCGCTTCGGCATGCTGTTGTCTAGGTCTTGGGGAACCAGAATTGGAGGGTCAATCAAGCTGGATCTGTCCTACGCCACCATCCCTGTCTTTGGGGGTCAAGAGAGGAGATTGTACCGAGAAACTAGGTTTGTCAAGACAGTCACAAAAGCAGGAGATTCAGTAAACTCCCCAGTTTACAGTAGAGATGGAGATTTTTCCTGTCTAATGTTGGAGGAAGATCAGGAATATGCTCATGAACCTACATTTTGTCAGATAAAGACTGAGCTATCAGAGCAGGACCGAAGATCTGATATCTGGACGCTCCACTTCGATGGGGCCAATTCCAGAGAGGGAAACGGGGCTGGAGTGTTGCTCATCTCACCCATGGGTCATTGGGTCCCCCTCTCTTTCAAACTAGAATACGAGGCCACGAATAATGTGGCCGAATACGAGGCACTCATATTGGGGTTACAAACAGCAAGAAGCATGAAGATCCAAGGTTTAAAGGTGATGGGAGACTCAGAGTTGGTGGTGAGGCAGGTGAGAAACCAGTGTCAAGCGAAGCATCCGAGGCTAAAGGCCTATAGGAACGAAGTGTGGGACCTCGTGGAACATTCCTTTCTGGCATTTAACATTCAGTTTATGCCCAGGGAGTACAACAGAATGGCAGACTCCTTGGCTGTGGCTGCTAGTACATTCCGCCCACCCCAGAACCCTCTTCTGAGATACGAAATTGAGGTAAGATACAGGCCTTCAATTCCTGATAATGTCAAGCACTGGCAGGTCTTTGACGATGAAGAGCAGGTGAAGAGGTTTTTGGAGACTGTGGGGGAGTTTTCAAACTTGGAGATTGACAATTGTGAAGAGGAAGAAGTCGAAGAAATTCCAGGGGACAAGCTAGAAGAGAAGATAGCTGGTCACAGATTCCTACAGCTAAAGGGAAATGTCATTCCCCGAGGGTTGGTACCTCTGGAAAGGCTGTTCAATAAGGATGATGTCCCATTACAGCCAAACAAAATGGTGACTGAGGACCAGGTTGAAGATCTGAATCTGGGCACGAAAGAAGATCCAAAGATTGTGAAGCTGTCGAAGAAAGTCCCAGATGAATATAAACCATTGTACCAAAAGCTGTTTAAAACCTACAAAGACGTATTCGCCTGGTCATATCAAGATTTGAAAACCTTTGATATCGGTGTGATGCAGCACAAAATTCCATTGAAAGCCGATGCAAAACCCCACAAGCAAAAGCTCCGGCAGATCAATCCCCTGTTGTTACCATCGATTGAGCAGGAAATAAAAAAGTTACTGAAGGCTAAAATCATAGTGCCACTCAGGTATTCTGAATGGGTAGCCAATTTGGTCCCAGTACGCAAGAAGAACGGTGAAATCAGGTTGTGTGTGGATTTTAGAAACCTGAACAGGGCATCTCTAAAAGACAACTACCCACTACCAAAGATGGATCATATTCTGCAAAAGGTGGTAGGGGCCTCTAGAATGTCCATGATGGATGGGTTCTCGGGCTATAATCAAGTGGCCGTATTCCCGGAGGACCAGGAAAAGACAGCTTTCACCACGCCCTGGGGAACATTTATGTATGCCAGGATGCCATTCAGACTGATCAATGCAGGGGCTACGTTTCAGAGAGCGATGGACATAACTTTTGTGGGAGAACAGGATAAGTTCCTGGTGGTGTACCTAGATGATATAACGGTCTTTTCAAAGGATGATGTCGAGCATGTTCGGCATTTGCAGAAGACTTTTGAGAAATGCAGGAGGTATGGACTCTCTCTCAACCCTCAGAAATCTTTCTTTGCATTAGAAGAGGGTAAACTCCTAGGACATATAGTAACTAAAGATGGGGTCAAAATCGACCCTAAGAGGGTGGAAGCTATAAACGGTATCTCTCTCCCCAGAAACAAGAAAGAAGTACAGGTATTCCTAGGACGGATAAATTTTCTCAGAAGATTCATTCCCAATTATGCCGAAATAGTTAGACACATCACAGATATGTTAAAGAAGGACAATGAAGTAAGATGGGCACCAGAACCAAGGCAGGCGTTTACCAGGATCAAGACTGCATTTGCTGAAGCTCCAGTATTAGCAAAGCCTAACTTCACCGAACCCTTCATAATTTTCTCTTTTGCATCACCTCACACCGTGGCGGGGGTCCTACTACAGAAGAATGGGGATGGGTATGAGCAACCCATTGCTTTCTTTAGTCAAGTTCTTCATGACGCAGAGCTGAAATACAACATTCTTGAGAAGCAAGCTTATGCCTTGGTAAAGTCCTTAAAGGCCTTTCGCATGTACATTTTACAATCCCATGTGACTGCTTATGTACCCGCAGCAGCAGTTAAGGACATCCTAGTGCAGGGAGACAGTGAAGGCAGAAGGGGACGATGGATTGCGAAGATACAAGAATATGACTTGGATATAAGGCCCACCAAGTTAATTAAAGGACAGGGGTTAGCGAAAATTTTATCAGAATCAAACCACCAAGCCCTGGGCATCCACTTATCCATGATGGCAGATGAAGCATCTCAAGAACAGACAGGGAGGCCAGAAGTGGAAATGGCAACTCAAAAAATACAGATGAAGTACCTCACTAGCCCCTGGTACAAAGAAATTGTTGAATACCTCCTGACACTCAGCTGCCCACCCAGCTGTGACAAGTCCAAATACAGAGCCTTGAGGCTTAAATCTCAAAAGTACGCCGTGGCTAATGGACAGCTATATTGGAGAGATCCGTCAGGCATACTGCTGTTATGTCTCATCGAAGGGGAGGTAGGGAACATCATAACCGAGTTCCATGAGGGGATCTGCGGAGGGCATTACAGCTGGAGGAGCACAGCCCAGAAAATTCTGAAGGCCGGGTTCTACTGGCCTAAACTATTTGGAGAGGTCTTCACTTGGGTTAGAGCCTGTGACAAATGCCAAAAGTTTGCCGAGAAACAGAAGCTAGCCGCTTTACCCCTGATTCCTGTGCACGTTGATGAGCCTTTTAAGCAATGGGGTATTGACTTCATAGGTGAGATCCACCCTCCCTCCAGTGGGCAGCACAAATGGATTTTGACTGTTACAGATTACTTCACCAAGTGGGTGGAGGCCATCCCCGCACGAAATGCTACAGATACAGTGGTCATAAAATTCTTAGAAGAGAACATCATCTCAAGGTTTGGATGTCCTGCCAGAATAGTCACGGACAATGCTCAGGCTTTTAAATCGGTTAAGATGGTGAATTTCTGCCAACAATACAACATCACTCTGGGCCACTCCACAGCTTACTACCCCCAGGGCAATGGCCTTGCCGAGTCATCAAACAAAACACTGGTCAGAGCACTGAAGAAGACAATAAATGAGAACCAGAGAAATTGGGACTCTCAGCTGAAGTTTGCTCTATGGGCAAACAGGATAACCAGTAAAAGGGCAACAGGGAAGTCGCCTTACGAACTAGTATACGGACGAGCAGCTGTATTCCCCATACAGATGGCTCTACCTGTGGCTCGTTTCATGCAGGAGACTCAGGAAGAAGCTGATGGCACAACTAGAAGAATCAATCAATTGATTGAACTGGAGGAAACGCGCGTTCAGGTGAATCAGAGGCTGGTGGACTATCAAGAGAAGATGAAAGATTTGTTTGACCAGCGCACCAAAGACAGGAAGCTGCAGGTGGGGGATTTAGTGCTCCGATGGGATGTACGCAGAGCTGACAAAGGCAAACATGGTAAGTTTGACCCCCTTTGGTTCGGTCCTTTCAAGATCGCAGAGCAGGGAGGAAATAATACATTCAAGCTGGAAAATTTACAGGGGGATCTGTTGGAAGCCCCTGTGAATGGGCAATTCCTCAAACCATACTTCCAATTCTAAAGAAGGTTGGAAAGCCTGACTGTATTATATTGTATAATAGTTGCTATTATGTTTTGTTTGTTTATCATCAATTACAGGCATGTCATGAAGATCTGTACACGGCACAGCTCTAGAAACTGAAAAGTGTTTTTCAGGGAAGGTCTACAGGCGGTCTGCGTAGTTCTCGACACGTCCGAGGACAAACGTGCCGTCCCCAGGTGGAGCCAATGTTGTTCGATTCTCAGCAATAGCCACGAAAGTTCCTAAAAGATGAACCGGTCACACTAAAGTTATATGCCAAGTAGCAAGTGCCAAATCAAATCAGGCTGAAAGGGAAAAAGGGTGGTAAAACGCACATATATCGACACCAATGGATAAATGGCGCTAAGTAAGGAGAGGCGGAAAAATAGTTAACGACTGGCACAAAGGTACGGGAGACATGCCTTTGCAGATCAACTCATATACGAGAGAAGGCCTTTGATTATACATGACGGCGGTGCGTAGAAATTCCGGGGGGGTCAAGCCGTGGGGTAAGGACAAGGCCCTTACCCCCGCGGAATTGCGACACGTGGCTAGGCTTCACGGCGGAGAAGTAGTAACAGGGTTGGGCCAAGAGATTATATATCGTGGTGGAGTTAAGGTGGGCCCGCTCAGGTGAGGAAGATAAGCGTTAGTCCGGCAAAGGGGAAGTCCTTCGTGTTAAAAGTGGATAACGCATATGGAACAACGGTAAGGTAAGTCCATCAGGACAGCTGGTACTAAGGCCCGTACCAGTTTTTAACCCGACACGAGGCGCTCACCTATATCTAGAATTACCCAATCCCCACGCGCCACGTGTCTCAGTGTCAGTGTCCTTACGACACTTGCCCTTTGTTTTCTTACACTTTCCCCTTTTAACCTAAACAGTCCTCCCGAATGGTAAAAACTCTCGTATTCCTCTCTGGTAAATTATTTTCAGGTAGTTTTCCACGGCGATTACCAAGTAGGGAAGAGCGCCGGGTTTGCCCAAGTCACTGTCACAGTTCCCCTCGTCGTTTTCCCAAGCATTGTCACCCTCTGCTCAGGTAATCCATTCTCCCGTCTTCGTTTCATTATTTTTCCCTTTCTCTCTTTTCCGAATTGTTGAATAACTGCCATGGGGAGAGGGACGCCCAAGAAGAACGAACCTGAAACTCCCCAACTCCATGAGTCTAGAAATCCTCCTGGTTTCGAGCCCCTTCGTGACTTGCAAGCAGGTATCTGTGACCCAAAATACCCTTTCGATATACGGAGCATCAAGCCCCTACTGTTCGGCCGCCACTGTAAAAGTGCTGATCGTTTCCGAGTTGTCGCGTCCGGCTTGTATCACTACATTACCCCCCAAGTCCATTCCTGTGTCGATTTTATTGTCTGGCTTAGAGACTCCTACAATTCACATCGTGATGCCTTCATTTCCCCTCAGGGTAGCATAATCTTCTCCCTTTCTCCCGATATTATAAGGCAGGCTCTCCGTTTCCCTTCCAGTGATGCCTACTTCAGTTTCAAAGATGAAACTTTGCTCGCACAGTTTAATAAATTGTCGAGGGAAGCCCGCCGTGCCTTCATAGCTGCCATAACCATTGATCAGGCGACGACCCTACCTCCGGTGGAGCCTTTCCCATTGAGTCTGTTTAATGAAGAGGTCCGACCAGTCCTGTCCCTCATTGCCGGCCTCCTGGGAGTAGGGACCCCTGAAGACATCTCTTGGGTAGGCATTCGATTCTTGTGGCTTATGATTCAGAATGGGGTTACACTGGATATTCCAGGTTTCCTGTCTTTTACCATCCGGACCCAATTTCGGGAGCTAGCCAAGGCCCGAAAGTTTCGTTTCTGTTCGTTGGTTTTCTACCTCTTCCTGTTCGAGCATGCAGACAAGTTTAATCATTTGGGGCTGGACAGGATGTATTCTGAAAATTCTCAGCCCAGGCCAGTCTTCGACTGGAATTTCTCCGTTCGTCAATTGCCTAAGGGAGAGGGTTACATCAGCTTCGTGAATACCTTCATGTCCATTGCTTACACCATCATTCACGACGCACCTTCCCCTAGGGTTTTCCCAGAGATGAAGCGTTGGTTACAGGCTGGGAAGTACCAGTGTACCGGCGATTGGTTTCTATCAGAGGAGTATATTGAAATCCGTGTCTATGGAGCCGAAGTAGCCCCCTACCAGCTCCCAGCTTTTCCTGTCCGACGAGTCTACGCCCTTGAATACATCCGGCAAGCCCTCAAGGCTGACCAGCTTCATTTCGTCCCCGCTAAGAAAGGCTACATCCTAAAGCTTCCCGACAATATTAGCCCCTTTGTTGTAAATTCTAGATATGCCCTCCCGATTGTTGAGAAAATATTGCAGAACTTGGATCTGAAATTAGGGGAAAGTTGGGCTTATGACCCACGGGAAATTATTTCAAATAAAAGAAAGAGAAACAGGTCTGCGCCCTACGTTCATGAATCCAGGCCATTGCTGGAGTGGAAGGCTAATTATGAAGTCTGGCCTATGTTTTCGCAGATGGAGACGGACTCATCTGCCACAGGAGAAGAAGAGGAAGTGAACAAAGGGGAAATGAGCCGGAAGCTGGTACCTCCGGAGCGCCACCACCCAAGAGGCAAAGGGTGGCCACTAGTGAAGCCGAGGTCATCGGGGAAGGGATAATTCTGGAGCCCCTCGCGAAATTTGGAGAGTATGATAAGAGCAAGGCAGGGATAGTAGTTCTAAGAGATAGCACCGCCTCTTCTGACTACACTGAAGTCACTCAGGCCATCATCGAGCCTCCAGCTTCGAAGACAAAAGAAAGGGAGCTGACCAATAAAACCGTCAGGGACAAATATAGGGCCGAACTTGGAGGTTTTTTTGAGAAATATCACACCAGAATCTCTGCCTCGGTTAATGCAGACACTGAAGACCTGGTGCTTTCTATGGCCGAAGCTATCCTGGACCCGAATTCGGACGTCCCTAGCTACAAGGTGATTGAATTGGTTGTCGACATGAAGAAGGTTCCAGTACAGGACTTGAATGACCTTTTCCAGACAATCTGCGACATGATGAAGGATAAGATTTCGCAGATTACCCTTGCCCTAAAGAAGACAGAGCAGAAATTCGACGTCCTGAACAGCTCTTTTTCCGCAGAACAGAGCGCCTGTCGCGCTAATGCACATCAGGTACGCGTCCTTAGAGAGCAGATTAAGAATTCAGACGATGGAGGGAAGGGAATGCAAGCAGCATTGATAGCCAAGTTGGAGAAGGACATTTCAGCGGCTAGGAAACGGTCTGGCATGCCAGCTTCACATCCGATACAGACCGATGAACTGGTGCACATGGAGGAGGAGAAAAACGAGCTGATGGCCAAGCTTTCCAGAGAAAGAGAGGAGAAAGAAAAAATGGTCAGAAGAATGGAAGATCTGGAAAGCAGAGCTACCGAGCTGCAGACCCGCTGGGACACACACAGTTGTCATGCAGCCGAGACCTCAAGTGGGACAGGATCAGCAACAGCACAACTATCCACAGCTATGGCTGAGATAGAAGTGCTGGGGAAGCAAACAACGACAGCAAGGCAGAAGGTGGAAGAACTGGAGGGCGCCCTAGCTGAGAAGGTCAGAACTATTGAAGGGCTGCGAAGAGAAGTGGAGGAAGGAAAGAAGACTGCGACTGAGCAACAACAGATCATCGCTGAGCTGAAGAGTAAGGCGAAGGGAAATATCACCCTGGTCGAGGCCAGAAGCCTGATCTGGTCAGATATAATCATGGCCGTGACTGAGCAATGGGAGTTCCTAACAATGATAGGAGAGCTAAAATCTACCCTTCCATACCTTAATAGGAGATTACAGGAGGCCGGGGATAATCTGCCAACTAGAGCCCGCCACGCTGGAATTTATATATCTTTTCTCTATACACTGAGAGCGAATGACGTGGTAAAACATGACATTCCCAGCAGATTTATGGAAATCAATGAATGTCGGAAGATTATAGAAAAAGAAGAGGCTCGATCGGCAGCTTCAAAGGCTCTCCAACGGGTCGCTGACATGGTGGAACAGTTCAACAAGGTATGGAATGAAATCACCACTGCTGGCCTCCCTTCATGTTGGGAACCAAACGCTCCTGCCGTATTAATACACCCCGACAAATACACAGCACTTCTAGAGGCAGAACGGGATCGGTCAGATCTTCAGATAGGCAAAGGAACCCAGCTTAAAGCTACTACCATCATCACAGCCCTACAGAAGGAGTTTAGTCTCCTCCACATGATCCGGTACCGTCTCCCCACCCACGCAGACATCCACACCTTCGGCGAGGCATTCACCAGGGTGGAGAGACTCTCAGAGATGTCAGAGCCAGATCCAGAAAGCCAGCGGAGGTTAACGCAGTTCCTGACTCAGCATGCCAGTCCTTCCACCAATGTACCTCCCCCAGCGTCTACTACAGCCTCGACCCAACAGCTTTCATGACACATTATGTTTCATTCATGACATGGCCTTAACGGCCTTTACTTTCATTTCAGTTATGTTTTATTTAAATTTCCGAGTGGGCGGTTTTTCCTCCCACTCTTGCATTTTTACTTTTACCTTGAACAATGATCTACATTTTGGTTTTAAGTTTGGCCCGGGGCCTGTTACGCATGATGGAAGAGTTTTTTTCCCCATCATGCCATTTTGTGGTTTTGATAATGATTGTTAACAATTTTGAGCATGCGAGAAAGATATTTTCAGAAAATATCTTCTCGATGAAAGGCAGAGAGAAGGCTATATAATACAGGAAAAAGAATGATACCGGGTTCCATTTTCTTCAGAAAATTGATTGTATTAGAATTTCCTGTGCGTCTGCTTTGTGAACAATTCGGTTACTGCCCGGAGGAGCCCATTGGGTTTCAATAATAAGAAGCTTTACTGTAATACGGATTCTGGACACGGTTGTATGGTGGTGTGTGTGCCTCTCTATTGTTAGTTTCATCTTTGCTCACCTCTCTTATATTATATCCTGGAATGCGAGTGTCTTTTGTCTTTTGATATGAACTTATCGTGTTGATACTCATGTCAGTAGCAGTGTGACACTTTAAATGGCTCAGGAGTAATGTATTTTGCCACATGCATTTCACTCATATTTCTACTATGTTGGTTGTATTGAAGTGTTATTGATGAAAGCTCTTGGTATGCGTGGATTCTTAGATATTTAAGCCCATTTCTACGCCATGAAGTTCTCCTTAATATCATCTATGTAACAGCCGATATCCCCCTCTTGTTATACAGCTTCGCTATTGTTTATGATTACTTTCTCTGCCATATGTCGTGAATCTGGCCCTCATTATATTGATCTGTCTTATGATTGTCCGAAGCAGCAGTATCTAAATATAAGCATTCCATTCGTTCAGCGTTGTTTGAAATACCTCAAACTGTTCGAAGTTCTGGTTCCATTTTAGTTTGTTTTCTGTTTCAAAAAGAGTAGTGTAAGAGCTCTGTCACGTTAAGGGATGAAACGTTGTCCAAAATATCCTGCTCTCTACACCTCATAAGATGTCCTTGAAAATGTTTATTGAAATCTTGCCTTGGAATGTGTGCCAAGGAAACTGTTTGCCTCCTTCTCCTCCTTTGCCCAATCTCCCTTGCTCTCTTTCTCTCCTTCTCCCAATCTGCTCATGAAAGAATGAATGACCTTTTCCTCCTTTTCCTCCTTTAACCTAACCCTAAGTGACTTTTGGGGAATCCCTAAATCCAATGGCTGAGAGAGATTGAGATCTAGGGCTGAGATTAAATGCTCATTTAAATCTCACTTTCTATTTTTTAATTCACCCCACTTTAATAAAGACCCACTTAGTCTTTTATTTCCAAAGTCACCTTTTCCTTTCTAATTTTATATTGAATTTATTAAAGTCACTTTAAAATTAGACTTGACTTTATAACTTTATAAAGTCACTTTAGTAACTTTATCACTTAAGTCACTTTTAAATTAGATTTAACTTTATAAAAAATTATAAATTTACTTTAGGAGAAAAATTAAATTCTTTTGGACACTTTTCCCTAGGCCAAAGATCAAAGCCTTAGGGAACCACCTGTCCTCCGGTACCAAATTTCAACACATTCTACATTGGAGGAATACCAATTTTGAGCATGATGATAGACACTCACCATTGGTTGGATGGGTGACGTTGATGAGCAATAGGATGGAAAGCCGCTTGCGGATTTATGACACACGACAGCAGGAGGCAAGGCTTTGTTGGATACTATTGAAGGAGTTTGGTCAGCATGTAACATATCCTACTTTGAAGGGTATTTTTTTGGGTTGGAATTGGCATGGCACTTGCATTATATGGCAGCAAGGTGTTTTGGTGCATTGTGATGATATGGCATTCTTCATGTCAATCATCATGTTTTCATCTCATGATTTGTATGATGGAGGTGTGAGGAGGCAACAAGAGCTATTGTTTCTTTGGCTAATATTGGGAGAGTATGGGCTGAATTTCTCCCATACTTGGCATGATATTTCAGGAGAAAGGGATGGCACAATCAAAGTGCAAAGAGGCTACACTTCAGCACTGAAGGATTAGGAGGTACTTCCACATGGGAAGGAGTCTCCCACACTTAGCAAAATGATGGTGGATGACTTTGCCATATGGCATGTCAAAGAATGGAGTCATAGAGTGGCAAGAGCCTTCTCACCATGGCCAACAACACTGTCACTTGGTAGTATGTATCTATTGATGGAGTGTTCCAAGGGGAGTATGCATCCCTTCATTTTGCAGACCTTTATGAGGAGATTCTCAGGGGAGGGCTCATCCATGGACCTCACTTTAAGCCTAATCAAAATGCATTGTAAGAAATGTATTTTCGTACTTATTGATCATTTCATTAAGTATTTTCATTCTCTCACCATCTATGTATAGTGCATTTCTCCACAAGAGGGAAAGATTATCTTTTGGTTTCATGGTCATTCTACGACCAAAATTTATGATTGAGATATCCCTTATTTTCATGGCTTTGGGAAAATGTGGTGTTATTCTTGTTATGCTCAGCTGATATATAATGCCATTTACTACTTCCTAGTAGATGAGAAAACATACATAGCTAGCAACTTGTTGGGAAACAACTTGCCACATGATGTTCTAAAACAACAGTTGGTAAAACTACGATGTATCCACTGGAGAAACCATTGGTAACATCCAACATTGCACATAACATTCAATGATTTTATGATTTGGATACCACATGGTGATGATGTACCATTCACTTTGCATGAAATGTATTAGGGTCATGGAACTAGGGAAGGAGACTTTGGAGATCCAGTTGTCCTTTTGTACCTTGAGGGCAACATTATTTTAGCCCAATATCAGCAAAAAATCTACACTTTCCATAAGTGGAGAGAGAGACAATGTGGGGTAAGCCATTTGTTCTATCATGTTCACTTATGCTGCCCACCTACATCGCAGGAGCCAAAGGTGGAAGACATTTTTCATGAGTTACCATTCTTGAGGGTGACTCACTTTGTATGGATGATAGGTTGGGGTTTGGAGCTTCACATGGGAATGAATATTCCCAATGATATTATGATCACATGCCTCAAAAAGGCCTCTAGACCACATATATTTTGCTCTATGGATATTCCACTACTTTATGATGAGAGCCATTTGGAATTGTCACCAAAGGCTTACTTATACACTTGGGAGGAGCAACTAGTGGACATAATGATGAGAGGGCATATTGTTCATTGGAGAAACTTATCATATGAGGATGCTATAGGAGGAAGAGGAGAGGCTCTTCAGTTCTATCCTTGTAGTTGCTTGAGGACAAACAAAATTTGGGAGGGGAGGACTGTAATATTTTGAAATTAGCACAAAGCTAATTGGAATATTAAATTTTGATTTTTCTCTTAGATAGAGGAATAAGAGGGTATGGAGACCCGTAAATCTCCTTAGTAGGAATAAAATACACTCCTAGTGTGAATGGAGGTCATCTAAAAAGCTATATTGAAGACCCTTAGGTGTGACAAGGAGCTGGATCATGAAGACTCGGTCAACTTTGACCAAATCAACAACGCTGTTATGGAGGAGTGGAATTCATGGTGGGAAAACACAGTTTTAGAGGGAGATTGAATGCATGGAAGTAGTGACCTAATTGAGTGGGGACAAGGGTGAGGAAGCTCATCACTTATATAAGGAAGAGGATGGCAACCATATAGGATTATGTTTTGGATTATTATTTTGTATATGGTCTGTTTAGACTTGTTGCTCTCTTCAACTGTTTAGCTAAGATTGTAGTGTTTTTCAGCACAGGGTGTTCCCGAGTGGGAATCCCACGTCTTTCCTTGAGAGGTCTCTTGGAAGAGTATTGCACTACATTTCCACATTTCAGAATTTTTCCAAGCTACAAATTTCTTCAACAATGCAATTTATTGTTAGAGTTGTGCTGTGTTGCAGGGTGCAGCAAGTGGAGGATTTCATTGGGTGGTTCAAAGCTACCTTTACAGTGGAGGAAATTTTCCTTACATTGAGAGGCTAGTAAAAAAGCCCCTTGGGCTTATTTTATATATTTTGCATAAGGACAAGGAGTATTTATCCCCTACAACATAGTTTCATTCCAAATCTGCGTTATTTTAGGGAGGAGTTGTAGGGGTGGTTGCAGTGTCTATTTTGGGAGGTGATTTCTTCAGTGGAGGAGACATTATTTCATCCGGAGGATCTATTGGAGAAGAGTTGTATGATTCTACATCATCTTCATCCATATCTTCTCATTTATGTTGTTGCAGCATACCTTCAGCCCTAGGGCTGCAGCTTACATTGGCACATTTTGTGCATTTTCTGGAAACCTTCTTGGGTTGTCTTGGAAATACGATCTAGTCCCTGGATCTATATGTGTAAAATCTATTGTAGCCTATATCAGTTTTTTCGTATCATTGTACGATCTCCAGTTGTATTTATGCTTTGTATGACTGCACTTTAGCATCTCTTTGGCATTTTCTATTGTAGCAACAACTCATATTTGAGAGTGATTGTTTATAGGAGGCTTGTTTCCTCATTTCACATGATTTATGCCTCACTATTTTGTACCAATTTTCTATTCTTATACATAATGTTATGGCTCCATATTGGTCTCCAATACTGATGTGTTGATTTACCCTATTATTTCCATTTTTATGCACTATATTCCTGCTTTTCCCATTTAGGAATATTACACACATTCCGATCAAATATCATTTCTTTAGAGAGCAGGTCACCAAAAAGAATATCAAGCTTGGATATGTTGGCACAAATGAATAAATTGATGACATCTTTAACAAACCATTACCTCATGAATAATTTGAGTATCTTGGTACATGATTTTTCCTTTTTTCTCATGTAACTTTCACCAAATTTAGATAGAGGACTTAAATACCCAAAATTTCTTCAAGGACTTCCTCTCTCAAATGAATCAACAAGAGCTCGTACCTTCACTCTTCTCCTCATTTGACGATGGGAAAAGGATTCATAATTCTCAATGATAACGTTGACATACTCAATCCTCTTTATCTCACCACCTTCTGACATTGGTTGGTCGTTGAAACTTTTGAATAAAATGAAAATTATACATATAGACTTCTTGGCTGCATGCTTGGTCACCATCAACATCACTTTTCCCTTATTGGCTTCTTCACAATTAAGTATGAACTCATACACATAACTATACTCGACCCCTTTTCAAATATTGAACCTAAAACCATAAATGATTATTGGTGCAATTTTTTTTTCAACTCGAATTTATTGGTTGCATAATGATTACTCCCAAATATTGAAGGAGGTTGTCTTGTGCTCAATCCTTCACATTTTCCCGTCTGCCAAGCATATTTTTTCAATCCTAAGTAAAGGGATTTTCTCATCTAGACGTCCAAACTAACAAGAATAATTTTTTTTAATAGACTATGAAGAGTAGATAAAAAAATATCATATTCATTCTTTACCAGGAAATATATACAATGAGTCTTACATAAATCCTTTATGAATCCTTACTCATATTAGTTTGGGAACTATGTCTCCTATTGTACACATGCTTCTCTAAAATAGTATTTCTCAGGAAAATATCTCTACAATCAAAGAGAGATTATACATATGTCTAGTAAACTAAACCTACCATATTCCTAACTCTACACTTGTTACATTGACAAAGGCCCACTTGTCTTGCCACTAAAAAAATCTAACACTTCTTCCTACTATTTGGAAATATTACAATAAGCCAAATGGATAGATTAAAAAACTAGATTCCCATTTCACTTTGTAAGCAAAAATAAAATATCCTTTCTAGAATTTACGTGGCTCCATTAGGTCTTAGAAAAAATGATTTTCTTAGGGTGATTCTTCTACATCTCACTCCCCATGTGGAAAAATTTTGACCTCCTAGTCAAATTTATTTGATCTAAAAATGTCCTCAAGAATCCCAAAAAATGTTTGTTGCTTCCCACATATCTGGTCATGTTGTTTTTGTAGTAATTAATTTAGTCTGCTAGTATCCCATACTTGATTCTAGAATACAACACTTTCTTTGTTGAGGCAATATTGCACATCCAACTTGACGTTGCATTCCCTATTCCTTCCTCTATCCCAACTTCTACTTTCTATTTGCTTCACATTTTCCATGTTGATGTAGTCTTTTCCAGTTAGCCAAGTGCTAAATCTCAATAGTATTTCGTCACTTTTGTACGATTTCTCAGATACTCCCTTTATCAACATCATCATCTTCTCAACCTCCATGTCTAACTTTCATTATTGTAGTTGCATGTTGATTCAAACTATTGATCCCAATCGAAATCATAAACATCTCCCAAGGTTGCAAGACATCATTATCTAACTCATCTTATTGTCTTCTATAGGAGTTTTTTAGACAGTTTGATGGTTTCTCTATTAAGAGTAGATATCCTTCTTGTGTATATTCAATGGGTCAATAATAATAAGTTTTGCTTCTATTGTTGCCTCCAATTAAATATATTATTTCAAACTGTTGAATCCTTGCTAAGCTAAAATCTTGCTCCATACTCCTTAATTGGAATTTAAATAAATTTTCACGTGACAAAATTTTCTGGTGCTCCTTCTTGTCCTCTTATGACAACATTTGTTGTACTTCCTCTGAAACTTCAATTATGATTCCATAATTATACTTTCCACAAAAAATATTTATGTTTTATGCACCTCAATATCCTCTAATGGTTTCTTCACACAATCTTATTCTTTTGGTTCAATGATTAAGATATTTACCTAAATAGTTGAGTCCCATTCTTCTTGGATCAAAATTTTCTGCGTCTTTTGCTTATGAATGGGCTGATCAATTATGGTATTTTATGACAAAATTTGTTTTCATATTGCAACACTAAATTCTTTGCATTCCTCCCTTATCTCAACAATGTTATGTACATAAATTTCAAAACAAATCTCCCACTTTCCTTTATTCATCTCCATAGTACCTTATTTCTATATCCAATTCTCTGTTCTCCTTATGAGAGGTTGTTTTTTTTCATTCCAATAACTTTGAACTCTAGTCACACCAACACATACAACATGTTATATAAATAATTTCATTCTCCCTAATTTCCTTTGGTAGGTTCACATTTTTATGTCACATTAGAGAAATGATGTTCTCCTCTTTTTATTTCATCTACAAATGTGTGGTTATCCATTTCCTCTAGAAAATAAGTTCTTACTTGAACACTTCCCTCATTCTTGGAAACTTCCTCAATGAAACTCTTGTCAATGTTCCACAAAACAACTCACTATAGTATAGAAGCCTCCTCATTCTTGCTCCAAACTCTTCTTTGGTAATTTCTTCCTTAAGTTAGTTATGTGTACCGTTCTTCATAGCTATATTCATAAATTTGTTTGCTTCTCTCCTTGCTTATACAAGACAATAATTCCATTCTCCTTCTTCATGATGCTTTTGTGGCCATATTCTCATTCTTGATTTCTTCAATCTTTACTTAGATTAACCAAAATGCATTGTGTTGAGTTCTTCTCAACAACTATTCCTCCATCATCTCTACATTGATTCAATTCACATATACAAAAAACATGTGGTCTCCTTTTTTTTTCCAATCTCCATAGGTATTCAACCCATGAAAAAACTTCTTTAAAAAATATCCATAATAGTCTTCATTAAGAGAATAAATAACCAATCAATTATACATCCAAGGTTACTATTCCTCCTACTAACTTGGAGAGTTCTAGCCTAATATCATTCATGACCTTCTTCAACACTATCATTATGAGATAATTATACATCTCCTTCCCCTATGATATTTCCTTGAGACTATTCATCTTCTGAATCAACTTCCTCCTACTATTCTTCATCAACATGCCTCAAGTTTTCTTAAGATTCTGCATTCTTCACAACTGTTAGTAGTTTCTCAACTTGACAGTACTCAATGCCTACAAATTCAAACTCATGCAAAAAATTAACTAGAAATATATTTATTTCTTCCTTCTCATCTAATGTTATTGAAATTATTACATTTACTTTAACTAAGTACATCATCATCTCATCAACAACATCATCCTCTCCTACGATTTTTCCTTGCTCTGGTTCATAGAAGTGAACTTCCACTTCTCTATGTTCAACAAATATGATTCCTTCTTTCACTAATGGACCACTTAGGTTGTTCTTCAACCTCATTTGCAATATTTTAGGCCACTTAATTTTATTCTACTTTTAAACATCCAACCATATCTCTAGGCTTCTTGGAGAAAGATTATCTTTTTGTTATCCCTTTGGAAAATTTGTCTGTGCCTATTATCTTCTTGTTCTCCAATTGGAAAATATGTCCATCCCTTCGATTTGCATGATACTTTAATGGATACCCATATTCCTTACTTACAAATCCAGAATCCACACATAATTTGTTGGTCCTAAAAATACAAGGTTCTCTGATCTTGTTATCTATCACCTACTCCTACTTTGGACTTTCCACCAGTCCCTTATAATTATATTCAAGGAGTGATCCTCCTTATCTTTAAAACCAATGAATTCTCCCTTCTTTAGGCTTAACTTCTATGATATTTTCTTCTTCTAGATATTCACCCAACAAGTTATTTATCTTCTTCCCAATAATTCTTGATCTAGTGACTTTTGTAGAAATTATATAACTAATGCGTTATACATCCAAGATTCTCCTTATCACACACTATTTGACTTCATGCACAATACATAATCTCTTCTACTATTGATCATTACTTGCGGAAATTAAATCAATTGCATGCACACATTGAAACCATAAAAATTCACACATATGAACACAATGTTTTAACGGGAAAGCCTAAAGCTAAAAACCCCAACTATATGTATATAATATATGTCATAGAGATCATGTAACAATCCTCATACAAAGCTGATCATGTCAAGCTCTCAGTACAATACAATCGCTACACACTAATCAGGCCCGATCTAGCAAATCCATGCACCGATCTTTGCCACCTGCTAGCCTGCCTCTATTGCGCAATCTCTGCTGAATATTGGCTCTGAATGAACTTGAATTGGTCCAACCTTACTCACGCAATCCTCATTGGCATCTCCAATCACTGTGTGTTGCAAATCATGCAACATTATAGTCACAACTTATAGTCAACCTGCTCTTTCACCTACCTCTCCACTGGTCTCCACTGAAACTGTCCATGCACTGTAGTTAACTGATGTATTCTTCAGTTGATTAATGAGTTAATAATTAGTGAATTAATTAATAATTAATTCACACCACTCTCACTAGTGTATCGATCAGTTAGACTAGATACAACTAGCTCAACTATGTTTAACTCAGTTAAACTGAACACAACTCCACCAACTACCTCAATAACTCCACCAAACTCTATCACATGAGTTCTAATTGAAGTCTCCATGCAATAGCTCCACTTAACCCTCAGGAATAGCGTAATTCCTTCTGTCAGCTCCTGTTCCATATCTGTGCACTTAACTGAAGTGCTCCAAGAGAATAAGATAATGTTTATAGTCCAAATATTATTAAGAGCTAATAATATTCGACATATCTATTTTTAGACTGGCAATCTAAAAATAGATTCCGCCCGATATGTCTAAAAATAGAAGTCCATCTATTTTTCCAACTTGACCAACCATCCACAAATAGCATCCTGCAACTCATAGAATATGATCGACATGTCTAAAAATAGACTTGCGCCAAAAATAGCCTGTGGGCCGACTTAGTGAAGGCGACTCTTTTCACTAAGCTCATAATCTTGTTGCAATCTCAACACTCCCTCTCAAAAATATAGGGATTATCTGCCACCCCAATCCTGCCTCTGTGGTATTCGAATTTGCTCCTGGTGAGCGCCTTCGTCAAGATATCAACATCCTAATCCTCCGTAGGAATGTAATAAAGTAACATGATCTTCCACTGCACACAATCTCTGATATGATGATATCGGATGTAAATGTGTTTATATCTATCATGAAATACTGGATTAACTGAGAGTTTGATGCAACTTTGATTATCAGAATATATCACAGTAGGATCTAAGTGTGAACCGAACAACCCGACCAGGATCTTCCTCATCCATATAGCCTCACTGCTGCCAAACTTGCTGCCATGTACTTGGCCTTCGCCGAACTGAGTGCCACAGATCTTTGTTTCCTACTGTACCAAGAAAATGTTGTAGACCTGATACTGAATATCCCTCCAGATGTTCTCTTTCTATCCATTGGGCTCCTCACCCAATCTGCATCTGTGAAGCCATGCATCTTCACCTCATCCGACTGTCTGTACCATAATCCATATCCTGATGTGCCTCTGAGATATCTTAATACATGCTTCCCTACCTTCCAAAAGAGCTTGGTAGGCTTAACCATAGCTTGTGAAAGCTGGTTAACAGCATAGCATATGTCAGGTCGTGTATTGACTTGATACATAAGTGACCCCACAAACTGTCGGTAAACAGTGGCATCCACTACCTCTGCCGATGTAGCATCCTCTTTCTTCAAACCACCAGGAAGAGGAGTGTCGATAGGCTTGTAGCCATGCATGTTGAACTTCTCCAGTATCTTCTTGGCATACTTACCTTGAGACACAAATAGTCCATCATTGCGCTGCGAAATTTCCAATCCTAGGAAATAATGAAGGAGGCTAAAGTCCTTCATCTCAAACACTTTTGCAAGATCAGCCTTCCATGAGAGTATCAACTATTCATCACCCGTAAAAATAAAATCATATACATAAAGTACAATGATCAGAAACTTACCCTCCACCACAATCTGGTATAGATTCGGATCCGCCTCACTCTTGGTGAATCCAAGACTGGTGAAATAATTGTCTATCCATGTGTACCAAGCACAGGGTGCTTGTTTCAAACCATACAACGCTATTTTGAGCCTGCAAACATGTGACTCACTGCTGAAGATCTCGAAACCTTCGGGCTGCTCTATGTACACCTCCTCCTCAATGACTCTGTAGAGGAATGCAGTCTTCACATCTATCTGATGAATGTGCCATCCCATCTGCATTGAGAGAGCTAGGATGCTACGTATGGAATAATACCTTGCGATAGGTGCAAAGGTTTCCTCATGGTCGATCCCCTCAATATGTGAGAAGCCCTGAGAAACAAATCTTGCCTTGTACTTCTCGATGCTCCCGTCAGCAGCTTGCTTCACTTTGTAGATCCATCTCAAACCTACCACTGATTTCCCTTCCGGCCTTGGGAAAATCTCCCATGCTATGTTTCTGACAATCGAATCATACTTTTCCACCATGGAATCTACCCATGTAGGGTCCTCCATAGCTTCCTTGAAAGAGGATGGTTCTGTCATGATACACTTGCTCATCAGAGCCATGTATCCAGTATATCGATCAGGTGACTGTCTTTGTCTGCGGTGTGATGTAGGTGCTCCTACAATCTTCTTTGCATCAAGATTCAATCGCTCAGCTTCTGTAGTGCGCTTTCGCCCTCTAATGGTTGGCACTGCATGAGTGGTTTCTTCCACTCCATGAACCTCCTCTTGTGGCTGATCCACATCCTGAGGCTCATCCTTAGGAACTAATAGCTCCTCATCCGCATGCAAGTGTGGCTCTTTCTCAACCGAACACTTCATGGCTTTCTCCTCATGAAATTTGATATCCCGTCACACAACGGTCTTCCGACTGTCTATAAAATACACACGATAGTTGTGGGGTGTATCAGTGTACCCCAAAAATATCCCAACCTCTGTGGTCGGCTACAACTTCTTCCTGGAATCTTTTTTCACATGAATGTAAACCGGTGAACCAAAAATCTTCAAATGAGAAATATCAGGCTTCTTACCAGAAAATGCCTCTTCGGGTGTACTCATGCCAAGTACTCTATGAGGACAACGGTTTTGCACATAAACCATAGTATTGCAAGCTTCGGCCCACAAGTGTATGGGAAGGCCCTGATCATGCAACATCACTCGTGCAACACCCATGATCGTTCTTTTCTTTCGCTCCGCGGCCCCATTCTGCTGTGGGTTATGAGGCACTATGAGCTCTCTTCGAATTCCTTCTGCACTGCAAAAGTCTTTGAATTTTCCAGAGATGAATTCACTACCATTATCGCTCCTAAGAGCCTTCACCTGCTTCCCCGATTCTTTCTCAAATAGTGCCTTGAAATCATAGAACATAGAGTATGTCTCGATTTTCTTCTGCATGAAGAAGATCTAACACTTACGAGAAAAATCATCAACAAATATCACATAATGCATGTGCTTTGCTGTCGAAGCCACTGAGAAAGGTCCACACACATTTGTGTGAATTATCTCAAGGATCATCGTGGCACAACTATCCTTCTCATGAAAGGTGGCTTTCATAATTTTTCCCAAAGTACATCCCTTGCACCGATCTGACTGCACAAGTGTACCTTTGGGAAGCCCGGTAGAAATATGCTGCAAAATTTTCAAAGAACCATGGTGAATATGGCTCAATCTCGTGTGCCACAGCTCACCCTCGTCCCGACTCACCACTACTTCTGCCTTGCCTACCATTGCTGTGCATCCATCTACCTACAACTGATAAAGGTTCTTAACTCGAACCCCTATCCTCTGGGTTTCACCAGTTGCCTTACTGCGCAGGAAAGCCTTTCCCTTGCTAAAGACAACATCGTATCCCTTGTCTTTCAACATCGCCACAGATATCAGATTCTTCTTCAATCCTGGAACATGCATGAAATCCTTCAAGATGAAAGTTTTTCCAGACTCCCTCTTAAAGGAAATGGTCCCGATACCAGTCGCACTGTATCTACCATCATCGCCCATCTGGATGTGCACTCCAAGATCCTTCTCATCCAGATTAGTAAAAAAATCTTTGTCTCTGGTCATATGAAAAGATGCACCACTGTCAAGAAACCACACTGAACCCATCATACTTGAGACCAAGCATGTGATCAACAAAAAATCCAGCTCAAACTACAAGGCTAAGGCCTCTCCAGCTGCAAATCCATCAACCTGCTTATTTTTCTTCTTCTGTGGAAAATTAGTGGTGTAATGTCCGTGTTGGTGACAGTGAAAGCACTTCACCTTGGACATGTCTTGCTTCTTGCCTTTCACACTGAATTGAGAAGAATTCTTCTTGCTCTTCCCCTTCCTTGCTTTGGCAGCCAAAGCGCAATTTTCTTCATCTTCATTCTTCATTGAAGATCCGTCCCTGGTACTCCGCCTTATCTCCTCCTGCACAAGATTTGACCAAAGTCGCTCCCATCCCGATAGTTTCTTGTGACCATTGACAGAGTCCTCATAGGAATGCCAACTCTTCGGAAGCCCAAGGAGAGCCAAGCTCACCAAGTCCTCTTCATCTACAGTAACCCCCACACTTCCCAACTCATCCCTGCACTGGACAAACTTCGTGAGGTTCTTGGGTATATTTTTTCCTTTCTCCATTTTTATTTTCCCGAGTTTATCCTTGAGCGCCAACTTCCTCTGGTTGCTCTTGCTTTGGAAAAAGTCTTTCAAATATTTCCACATCAATAATGGAGAAGCTTTACCATGAAGGCTAGACACTATGTGATCCTTCACACCTTCCAATAGAATCCTTCGACATTTTTCTGTCTTCTTTTGCCAAGCGTCAAGTGCGGCAACATCACTAAAAGTAGGTTTTGGAATTTCTGCATCTATGAACTCCTTCAACCAATTATCCTCCAGCAATTTTTCCATCCTGTACTTCCATGCAATATAATTAGAGCTTCCCTCAAGGCCATACTCCAATCTCAATCCATTGAAAGACATCTCAACTTCGACACCAAGAAAACACTGTTGCAAATTCGATTTCCACCAGCACAAAACTCAACCGCTTCAATGCTTTGCAATTGCTCCAATGATCAATATCTCTATGATACCATGTCGTAATTATATAACTAATGAATTATACATCCAATATTCTCCTGATCACACACTATTTGACTTCATGCATAATACAAAATATCTTCTACTATTGATCATTACTTGCAGAAATTAAATCAATTACATGCACACATTGAAACCATAAAAATTCACACATATGAACATAGTGTTTTAACGGGAAAGATTGAAGCTAAAAACCCCAAATATCTGTATATAATATATGTCATAGAGATCATGTAACAATCCTCATACAAATCTGATAATGTCAAGCTCTCAGTACAATACAATCGCTACACACTAATCAAGCCCGATCTAGCAAATCCATGCACCGATCTCTGCCACCTGCTAGCCTGCCTCTACTATGAAATCCTTGCTGAATCTTAGCTCTGAATGAACTAAATTTTGTCCAGCCTTGCTCACGTAATCCTCATTGGAATCTCCAATCACTGTGTGTTGAAAATCATGCAACACTATGGTCACAACTGATAGTCAACCTTCTCTTTCACCTACCTCTCCACTGGTCTGCACTGAAACTGTCCATGCACTGTAGTTAACTGATGTATTCTTTAGTTGATTAATGAGTTAATAATTAATAAATTAATTAATATTTAATTCACACCACTCTCACTAGTGTATCAATCAGTTAGACTAGATACAACTAGCTCAACTGTGTCTAACTGAGTTAAACTAAACACAACTCCACCAACTACCTCAATAACTCCACCAAACTCTGTCACATGAGTTCTAACTGAAGTCTCCATGAAATAGCTCCACTTAACCCTCAGGAATAGCGTAATTCCTTTTGTCAACTCCTGTGCCACATCTGTGCACTTAACTGAAGTGCTCCAAGAGAATAAGATAATGTTTATAGTCCAAATATTATTAAGAGCTAATAATATTCGACATATCTATTTTTAGACTAGCAATCTAAAAATAGATTCCGCCTAATATGTCTAAAAATAGAAGTCCATATATTTTTCCAACTTGACCAACCATCCAAAAATAGCATCCTGCAACTCATAGAATATGATCGACATGTCTAAAAATAGACATAGTCTAAAAATAGAGTTGCGCCAAAAATAGCCTGCGGGCCCACTTAGTGAAGGCGACTCTTTTCACTAAGCTCATCATATTGTTGCAATCTCAACTACTTTGCTATCAAAAATGTTCTTTCTAACAGATAATTTGAACCTCCTCCATAGGTTCCATATCTCCGTATGGTATTCTTGTTCTAGTAGAATCTCTACAAAATTGAGTGTCTCCTTCATCTCAACCATATCCTTATCAAATTCCTCCTCGTTTAATTTCCTCTTCATGCCATTTCTCTTGGAATTCTTCTCCCCTCTGTTGTGGCTTTTACTCAACCCTTCATAATCACCAGCAATGGTCAACTCCTTCTTCTTCTGCATGAGATTATCCATGTTCATCATGAGATGCAACCTATCCCTGTCACAAGTCCTACATCACTTGTTATCTGAAGACCTCTCCTCAGCCTACTATTGGTGTTCATTCAGTTCCATCGTCTAGAACCTCTTGAGCACTCCTTTCCCCTCTCTGTCTATTGCTCCTTTTCTCACCTCCTAGAAACTTCTCTTATTCTCTTATCCTTGAGGACTTCCTTTGTCCCCCTATTCTTTCCAACCTCAGTAGGAATGCTTCTCTCTCCATGCAGCCAATCTACTTCAAGGGTTTCTTTCTGCCATAGTATATGAGAAAAACATAGGTTATCTTCTCAAATATTATCATAGTTATTGTAATGTTGCTACCAATTCATTATAAAAAAAAATTAAAGACCAAATTTACCTCCCTTAATGTCAAAGTATTCTCCTATGCTTAGATGTACAATTCTCCCAATTCTCCTCTGACAATTTTTCTTCAATTCTTTGTGTTTCTTTGGCCTTTTTTAGTGTAATTTCCTCTATCTTCTACGCCAAATAACTCCTTACTGTCTCAGATCATTACTTATGCTTCTGCAACTTATATCGATAATTTTGGACTGCTGCATCCCACCTCTAATATTGATTCTCTTGATTTTTATTCAAGCCCTATTTTATGAAAAACACACTATCTGTCATAAATCACAAAATTTGTTACCGTCTTGGGTTCTTCTCCAAATATCCACAAGATTATTTCTTTCCCTGTCTTAGAAAATATTTTTTCATTGGCTACAATATCCCTTTATATTTTAATATCAAAAGAGTCGATGAACTATGATACCACTTGATAGCACACCCCTTTGATGACCTGCTTGAATTTTCTCAATATTATTATTTATATGGTGGTGGGAGAAACCAAAACCTCAACACCAAGACCCTTGGGCCAGAGTTAAATTCCACACGACATCTCAATCCTAGCGGTGGAGACCATTTTCTTTCTTTAAGCGCTGGCACTTTTGTTTTATTTTAATGAATCAAAATTCATCCTTTACAGAAGTTGGCACAATTCCCTTTTAACTATGCCCTCATATACGCCTATTGATTTATTAAAACTCCTTTATAAAAACCTCACCAAAATTAAAAGTGTGTATACCCTTGTGGTCCCTGTAGGAACCAATTAGATGGTTGTTCCTGAATAGAAGTAAGAGGTTGAACCTTACCTCTTCAACTATTTACTCCATGCGCACTGACTCTAATGAGCCTAAGGCCCAAATTCCAACTATTGGAACTGGTTAGGGTTAACACTACTATTTTTTTCAAAAACGTTATGGGTGTTCATTCCCAATAATGATCGATCCATTTGAAGGGAGCTCTCAGTATCAAGTGACTCGATTCTTAGGCACTCTAATTCTTCATTTCCATAGGAATTTTTCTCACATAACTTTCACCAAATTTATATCGAGGACTTAAATACCCGAAATCACTTCAAGGAATTCTACTCTCCAATGAATCAACAAGAGCTCATTCCTTGCTCAATTCCTCATATAGCAATGGGAAAAGGATTCATAATTCTCAATGGTCTTGATAGAGTCCTCGATCCTATTTAACTCACTCTCCTTCATAAATTAGTTGGTTGTTGGAACTTTGAAATAAAAATGCATGGTATCCACATAGAATTCTTAGTCGTGCACTCGCTCACCATCAATGCCACTCTCCCATTACTCATTTCTTCAAAATTCAATCATAACTCATATGCATAAATATACTCAACCCCTTTTAAAAGAGTCAACCCTAAACACATAAATGATGACCGGTGGATTTTTTGTGTTGGCTTGACTTTATTGGTTGAATAGTGATTATAGCCTGAGATTGAATGTGGTTGACTTATGCTTGATCATTCACAACATCCCTTCCACCAAGCATATATTTTCAAGCCTAAGTTAAGGGATTTCCTCATTTATATGTCCAAAATGAAAAGATTCAAATCTATCTAGATACTACGCAGAGAAATAATATACTTATTATAGGCCATTTTTTCGCATCTGGTCAATAATCCTACAAACTGGATCAATGAAGATCCATGAACAAATTTTCATCATCCCTACATAAAGACCTAAGAATTATTTTTCCAAATACCTAAGGTTCTGGGTTTTATTACTTTAAATCAATGTTTTTTAGGACAAGTGCACCCTAGCCCTTTAGGGACCTGCATTCAAAAACATGTTGCTCCATTATGCATATGCACTGATCAACAACAGGTTGTCCCTTGTTGGGTGTGCACTGATTCTAGAAATTTAGGAAAAATAAAAAGAATCTTGAAGCTTCCTCTTCCAGAAGCTTCTAGGAGTTGTTTCAACCATTTACCTTGGATAATAAATTTGAATCCTATCCGATCCTATCATGGATATTTCACCTCTTATCCTTTGAGCTAATCCTCCCATCAAGAGTGGATATCAACCTTAGATTGGTAAATGGATAAGAATTCCTAAAATATCATATTATCCTATATATTTACAATCATATACAACATCAAGGTTGGATTTTAGAGACTCATCATGCCCTCATGATGCTTCATTGAATATAAGAGATTCATCATATTCATCCATTAGGATGACATTGAGGTGTCCTTTGTGACAAGGAAGGACAAGTCAACTTGGACAACCCTCTACAGATCCACTACTATTATTGGTTGTAAACTCTCTCCTATTTATATTAATACAAAGAGTATATTTCTTTCGTATATGTGTAATGTTGTGTCTACATTAATATGTTTGAATTATTATTTGATACATTGAATAGAGTAATTGGGTAATGCTACTTATATTTCGTAGATCATTCGATTATTATGATAGTATGTCTAGGTTCTAATTATATAAATCAGAGCTATTATTGGAGCTTACAAGCTTAGAGAAGAGCAAATCTTGCAACGAATTCCATGCAATCCAATTTCCATTCTTCAATTTCTCTAAGGGAAACTTTATATTATTTTATTTTTTGTTATAAACCAGTACACTAGGTATTGGGAATATACTTCTGCCTGCAGTCGTAAATTTCACATAGAAAATTGGTGACTCCACTAGGGATCGTTTCTTTCCCTTAGTAGTTTCCTTGTCCCTAGTACTTCTTTGACCTCTTAAAAAAACCTTCATTTCATAATTTACTCTGAATTGTCCCTAGGAAGACCTTTAACTGAGATTCATTTTATTTTTTGTGTTGAAAAATAGCCTTTACCTTGATTATTCCACCCCTTCGTCTCTATATAAAGCGTTTCAGTGCTCTATGTCCTTCTCTGTACTTGCATTGCAGATTACTAATAGCCTGCTCTGACCCCTGTTTCATGCAAAAAAATTCCTTTTTTATGGTTTTCTCTTTGATTAACGTTGTTCTAGTTGGTCCTCCTTGTGTCCCTAAGTGTGACTTGAACTCTTAGAAACCTTCATCTTGTTTAATTTTGGTTTTAAGTTCCTTTGATAAGAATTTTTTTATATTTTTCTTTTCTCTTGTCAATTAAGTCATTAGAAAACTAATTTCTTAATCATTGGATTGCTTAAAGGAATTGGTGTTTCGGTCATCATTTTAAACATTTTATTTTTTGAGTGATTAGGAAAATATATTAGTTTTCATCTGAAAATTAATTTGATTCGAAAAGAATAATCTTATGCATAATGCATTGCATCTAGGATATTATGTGAAATTGGAATTAAGAACAATTTTATCAGGGGTATTGATTAACAATATTTCCTATTGCATATGTATGATCCATACCCTTCTTTATCTTCCGTACCATACATATATTTCCATTGAAAATAAAATTTTCATTTTATCAAGTTAGATTGCATTTTTAGGATATTCAAGTGAAATTGAGAATCAACCTTGAAAACAAAAACTTTATTCAAGATAAACTTCAAAATTTATTGAATTAATCTTAAGGAGTATTTGAAACATTAACACAAACATCTAGAGGTCTAGGCTAGAGATGTGTTTTCGCATTTATAAACATAGGAGTTGGCATTTTTTCCATTGTTTCATTCTAGGGGTGATATCTCATTCCATGTATGTAAGTATATCTGACAATTCTCCTCGTACTTTATAGTATAGTGGATAACACTCCGTTCATGAAACATATATGGGAACGTTCTCGTCGTACGATTACACATTATACAACACTAAAGCATAATTCACTTACACATACTGCCGAGTATATTTTTGAAGTCCACCATATGTTGCTATACTGACCATAGGTAATTGAGTTGCATGCCTTGTATATTGTGATACACCAAACACAAATTTCGAGGTGATTTCCTGCCCGTATGTAAATCCTTGGTTCTCCAAGGTTGCATATTGAAGTTCACACTTTCTTGGTAAACCTTTATGCCTAGTTTACCATCTTTGATATATTTTTTCTGTTAGTTTTTAAAATTTATTAAACCAACGTGGAAGAAGAAAACTCTATACTTCATCATTCATGTAGAATGTAAAATAAGTATCCTCTTCCACTTGAGGAAAATCATGGCCATCGTCAGAAGCATAGAATGCCACAGAAAACTGAATATAATATTTTAGGAGCTATTGCTTATGGTACTGTTAGCGCTCAAATCTACCTCAGGCTGAAATGAAGTAAACTCAAGGCTACATCAAACCACGCTCAGCCTCGTAGCTAGCCCTACAAGGACAGGAGAGGGCTCTCTCCGTCAATCTCGAGAAAATGAGCAATAGGATGCGAGATGACTTACAATAAGAACTGATTTTAGGCTAGTAAAGAGATAGGTATGTTTGATTTTGGTTTTTTGGGTTTTCGCTGGAGAAATGGGAAAACAAATTTTGGGTCCGGGGATAAGGTCAGACCTTTGCAGAGTTCAAGCTGGGGCGAGGTAGGTGATGATCTTGATGCTTTAAATTGGATTTATGGATAGATTAGACCGACGAGGAGCTGAAGAGGGCAAAGAAGAACTTGGATCCTCTCCAAACATCTGAAAACATATAGAACTAACTGAATTCAAAGGCCAAGCACTGTAAACAATGGATTCAACCTTATTCACTCATTCAATTTAGTTCAGAAGCATAATGAAAGGATGGCATACATTAAACATGAAGAAACTTATAGTAAACAAAGGAGAAACACCATCAAGAACAGAACACCACAAGGATCCCAACAAGTGTCGCAAAACCTCTGATCTTTCCTTAGCCAAAATATGAAAAGTATGTACAATGATATCAAAAGTATCCCAAGAGTCCAACCTCTCCAACCTCTGAAAATGATTGAGAAATTACAATATATAGATCACTCTAACACCTTTCCTCACGTCTAGGGGTCGAATTCCCTCTTCAGGGATCAATTTCAACCAATTCTATTCATGGAACTACAATCTAGGCAGCTAACAACTTGCCTCTAAAAGAGTGGAAACTGATCCATTACATGATTTTTACCCTTTTTGTGAGTGAATCTTCTAGAAGAGATAAAAATAAGCCAAAGTTACATGTAAAATATGAATTTACATCATAAAAACCCAAAAATTCCATCCACAAGCAAAACTGGTCCATACTAGGCGAAAATCTGAGCTGGCAGCTGAAAATTCAGGAAAAATTTAAGTGGGTCGCTCTTGAGCCGAGTGGGTCACGCGTTTTCCAGCCTGAATGTGAGGTACTTCCCGGCATCCAAATTGAGCTCATGATAGCTCGTTGGAAAGCCCTGGATGTTGACTATCCAACCCAAGTGGAATTTCTGAATTTGGAGCTCATTTGACCCTCCAAAACCTCATTCTCCCAGAGGTACTCCCTGCTGGTGCAAAAGGTGGCAGCAAGGTGGTTTTCATGGTGTTTTTGAGCTTTTTGACCATCCAGATTTTGATGAAATGCTAAGTTGACTTCTGAGGATGCATAACTAATCATGAAAAATCCAAAAATGTAAAAATTTCCTCCAGCAAGTGTCCCAAAAAAAAGTGAGCGCATGAGTGCGCGACCCGCTTAACTGAAAAACCTGTTTTTTGACCCAAAAATTTGAAAATGACAAAATTTTCTCCGAATTTGCCCAAATTCGGAGCGAAGATCCTCCATCATGTATCTTTCTCAGTTAATGAAGCCTCGGCCAAAATCCAGAGTGGATCAGGCCTTTTCCGCCATTTTAGTGCTCTCCTGGTGCATGCAGTTCCTGTGATGAAAACACTGTCTCGGTTGTATGATGTGTTGTTGTCAGTCATGATGTAGCAATGTGTATGTTCAACCTGTTGAAAATGAGAAATGGGACCTTGGTGTCTTTGTCTCCATCATGATCCTGTGAATGTACCTACGCTGATGAAGAAGGCGAGACCCCTTCCACGCCATGTGGAGATAGTACTCGCGTTGCTGATGAAGTCAACGAGACCCCTTCCACCCCATGTGGAGATAGTACTCGGCGTGATGCTGCAAACAAAGCTCTGTGGCCTCTCTGATATGCTACCACTACTGGCGCACTGCTATGCTCCATCTCAGTACATCAACCTCAACGATTGAGTCACTGTCTGACTCCTGCTCATACTCTGACTCTGTCCCTGACATAGATTTGAACAAGATATTTGCAATATGTATACTGATATAGATGCAGTGAAAGCAAAGTTATAATGTATGTTCAACACCCAATAGATATCACCCACTGCCAAAGTATCACAGGAAAATAAAATTTCAATGAAGATGGCTCTGTTTTAGTGGCATGAAAACTATCACTGTTTTGACCATAAGTGAGTTTCACAAATGAGTGCCAACTGCAAAGTATGGGGCAAGCTTTTGGTAATGATGGGCAAAATTTGTCAAAGAAACAAACAAGTATAGGACTGTGTTTATGAACTGGAGAAAAGGGAGAACACGACAATAACCCTAGTGACACAAATTACTATCACAGTGGTAATAGAATTATAACAATAGCAATGGTGATATTATGGTAATGAGGGCTATAGACTAGTCGACATAATACTATGCAAAAATATGAAAGGGTATGAACAACAGTGATAAGATGATAACTGAGGGCGTGAGGATCATCTATACAACGTGCTAGGGTGTGAACATATCCACCATTCGAAGGTTTTCAAATTTTTCATAAAACTGCCCATGCAATCTCAAAACCCTTATAGAATTAACTTGCATGTGAATGTAGGGTTTATACATTCTTCTCCGAACATGGCCTCTTTCCCAACATCAAAAACATCACAACATTGTTAAAAATCTACTGAGCAATGATAAAAACTTGTTTGCAAGTTGTTGGAGATGATTTGAATCAAAACTGGGCGCAAAACACAATTTTCTGGGCTTTTTTGTTTAAGTGGGTCGCTCCCCCCAAGTGGGTCGCTCCCCCCAAGTGGGTCGCTCCCATTCATTTTTACACTGGCTGAAATGCTCAAGTGGGTCGCTCCCCTCAAGTGGGTCGCTCTTGCCTCTTGCCACATAGTGCATTTTGCAGAAAGCTTTTGGAGGCCTTCCCGGTGTCCAAATTGAGCGTGTGATAGCTCGTTGGAAAGATATTGGAGGCTAATTTCCAAAACAAGTGGAATTTCTGAATTTGGATTTGATTTACTCTGTCAAAAATCAAATCTCCCAACACTAGTCAAAATGAGCAGAATGAGGCTGCCTCAAGGCAGAGCGCTGTTGCAGTCAACTTTTGAAGGTCTTCCTCAACTCCAAATTGAGCTCATAATAGCTTATTGGAAAGGTATTTCTGTCTAGTTATCATTTGACTCATCATGTAAGTCATTTGGCCAAACATGCTAGGAGAAAACTTGATTTTCCCAAGGTCACTTCAGAGGTGCATTCAATTCTCCTGAGGCAACGGTATTTTTGACATTTCTTCAAAACCATGATACCTGTGTAAAAAGTGAAAGAGGTTTTTCTTCCTTGGCATGTATTGGAAAAAAACCTCTCTCAGGTTTCCCAAATTCATCTTTGATTGCTCTGAAATATCTTTTGAGTGAAACTTATCCCGATGGGTGAAACAAGGGATTTTGTCGAAATGAAGCGAAACAAAGGGGATAAGGGGCTTCTAAATTCTTGGGGAAATTTTGGGAAGTAGGGAGGGATGTTTGGAAGCAGGGGAAAGTGGAATCACAGAGATTGAGTGAGGGGAAGGGGTCCAAAAGGGAAAAACACAGGCCTAGCCTAGAAAATTGCCAAGTTGTGGCTAGAAACTAGGGTTTGTGCAAAAATGAGGAATTTGGGGGATCTCAGTGATGGGAAGTGTTTAATAAGGTATATTAAGGATAGGGGAAAGTGTGTGAACATCAGGATACAAGATTTTCCAATGATTTGACCATCCAAGAGAAATTACCTCCAAAACCCTAGGAGAGGGAAATGGACCTTACCTAGGCACAACTGAAGCATGAACAAGATGTAAAATGACTCAATGGAACTTGACATGATGATGGAAACCCCCTGAATGATGATACACTCAGCTGAATGGTGACATGGACTGACATTTGGACAACTTTGGAAGAAGTGAAAGCAAACCCTAGACCTAATGCCTAGTGACCAAATTTTGCTTGAAGACTCATTGAAATGACAAAATTTGACCTTGACACCTTAAAATCACTTTGTAAGAGCATGTTTGATCACTGAAGGAAGGCTGAAAAGGCTGAATCTAACAGGTACTACACCTTAGATAGATCCAAAATAATAATATTTTCCTGTGAGTATGGAGCCCAAGGTTACCTCTCCATTGGCTGGTGAGTCTGACACAGTCGAAACAGAAGTACCTGAAATCTCATTACGTGAGGTTATTGAACTTGACTATAGTTAATTAGAGACAAAAAAAACCTTAGGTTATATAACCTCAAGTAACTCAGTTATCTTCACCTATTAATTCAATACCTTATTCTTCTCTTCCTTTAGCTTAGACCCAACCACAAACACTATATATTGGACCCAATGGTGAACCATTCCCACTTAGTCTTATGAGTATCAAAGAGATTCCGCAAGAAGAGCCTCAACCCTCCTATAACATTCATTTTATAGGAGCTCATATTTAGGAGGAACATCCTTTTCCTTCTCCTCATACTCCATAACAAGATTATTTTTCTAATTATTTTCCTTTCAACTCACCCATGCGTTTCTCGTGGAAATATTCTTTGGGATAGTTAACCATGACTAAATACGTTATGGTTTATTAGCCTATATATACTACCATGACCAATAAAACCCATGTTGCGACTTCATCCATGTTTGTAAGCTCGCTAGAAACACATCTACATGGTGGACTGTTCATCCCTCCTGGCTACCAATCATTGTATGGTACCTTTTCTGGCGAAACATCTGGTCCACAAACCTCTCCTATGTACTCTACATTTTGAATTCTATCCACTAATTATAATATGAGAGCTACTTATTCTTCTCTTCCTCCTCCATCTACTCATACATTTCAATCAAATTCCTATTGGGAACCCTCCTCTTGGGGGGTAGTTTCCTCCATATTATCCTCCTCTTTCAGAAGGGGGGAAACTGTTGCAGAGATATTTCCATCTCCTCAAGTTATTTCTCAGCCCCATATCAATAATACACATTCAGGGGTGGTTGCTAATGTTTAAAAACCTACCATTCCCGTACAACTTGGTTTAGTTATGATTTCATCTTTAGATTCTCAACCTGTTACACCTAAAACTCATATCCATGTTCAACAACCCATATATCAACCTTCAAGCTCAAGTGAATGCAATTTAACCTCTATAGGTTGCATCTTTAACTTGACCTATTTTTCCTGTATTTGGGACCTCTCAAGCCATATATACCCAACATTTTTAAGGTAATTTACAATCACAATCACTTGTTCAAGCCATTCCTCAAATTCAAATGTGTAAAAATGTACATGGTATGAAATAGACACAACATAATCATCCTTATTTTGGGAAAATGAAAAATTCCATAGGGAAACAATATCAATTGTATCAAGGTATCCCTAAAATACCTTACGGTAAACAAGTCCAAACCCAGTTGTTTCAACCTTTACAAGGCTATCTTGGAGCTGGGAAGAAAATTCATGTGTATTATGGTTATAAAAATTCTCCCTATCTTAGAACACATACACTTGTTTCTCAAGTCATCCCATCTTATCCAGGATACCCTCCACCATACCTCAAAAAAAAAATTCCATTTGTAGGAACTCTCGAATTGTAAAATCTAACCAGGCTCACCAATTATCCCATAGATTATTCTCCTTGGTGGCCTGTTATTACCACAAAATTTCCTAGTGATATCCCTAAATCAAATGGAAATACTAGAGAAGACCCATCCACACATGGGATGACTTATCAGTTGTGGTGTTATTCGAACTCTCTCAATGATGATTCTGTTCGTTTATGTCTATTCCATCACACACTCATTGGTAAAAAGAAAAATGGTATTATGAACTATCACAAACTTCATTCACTAATTTTAGAACCTTGGATACCACATTCCTAATAAATTTGCAGCTACCCATCATATATGAGACTGGAACTAAAATTTTAACTAAATTCAAACATAATTATTCCACTCACATTTTGGATCACATTCATGAGCAATGACCGTTGAAAATTATAACTACTTTATAATGACATGTGTAATTATGATTTTATGTAATTGATGAAAATAAGAAATATAAATTATTCTGTAATGCTTGAGTCATGGGTTTCATTCTCATGGAATTTTATTTTTAGTAGAAGCTCCTATTGAGAGCTATTATGTTTGGTCACCAAGTCATAAAGTCAATTGCATCAATGTCAAAGGTTGAAGACCCATTTGGTCACATTATATCTTGTAAAAAGAATTTTTTGTTTGAGTAATTATCCCTCCAAGGCCATGTGACAAACATCACTTGAAGTCTGCCTATAAAAAGAGAATAAGATGATTCCCAAGGCATGTCAGCCTAGTTTCCAAGTCAAGTCGGCTAATTTTCATGGGAAAACTACTATTGATAGGCACTTGTCCTTCATCCTAGAAACACATTTTTGTTCAAGGATAAGATAGTAGAAAGAAGTGCAAAGATCATAAGGAGCAGTCTCATAACCAACGAAGTGAAAGAAAATAAGAGTGAGGAGGTTCAACACTATTTTGGGAAATTTCGCGTCACACGTGTGGAAAGAAATTAGGGTTTATGCAGTAGGGATATAACAGTCTCTAGAGAAGCCATTACGGAACCCATCAAGCATCATTCTTTCTAGATGAAGCCTCAAGGTGGAATATCCAAGTCAAGCGAAGAAGAAAGTATCTCAATATGATCTAAAATGAAGTTCAAATGTGGGAATTCCATAAGTACAATTGGACTGAGAATTGTAGGACTATGGTAGGAGTTCGAAAAGTCAAAGTAGCCAAAGCTAGCAGTCCTAGAAGCCAGTTTGACCATGTGTTGACTTGGAAAAGAACAAGAAGAAGTGAAAGAAATCTTGTGACTTGGTATTGTAGAGGCTAATAGGTAAAGGGTTTTGGCCTTGTTATTCGTCAATTGAAGTTTCTATAAGAAGACGAATCAATTTGGGTTTTCCTCTCAACTTGGAGAGGTTTTTTCCCTAGCTAATCGTCTACATCATTCTTCTTTTGTCTCTTTATTTTTTATGAATTGGTAGTTTTTTGATGACGAAAAACACTATAATAATCTAAGTAAAGCGAATATCCTAATCTAAAGAAGTTAAAAGAATTCACAAGCGGTTTTCGAAAGAGATAAATCACCTAATTGTTATTCCCTGGATTTATAAACAATGACGTTGTCATTGCTTCGTTAAAAATTTTGTTCTTGACCAATTGTTAGTGGAATGGTTCATTAAGTCTCTATTTCCATCTATGAAAAAATATGTCTCCAAGGGTGGCGTAGTGACCGAAGAGAAAGTATTTTCTTGTTCCCAGTATTTAGATCTAATTTACACCCAATATGGCATGATTTATGATAAAAAACCAAATGATCCATGACATTACAATATTGTTCTTCAACCTCCTAGTACATAATCACATGTCGTTGACGGTCTGATTAGTTCTTCCATCTAGTAGGAGACAAGTAAACCATTTGGTTTGAATCTTGTTGTGGTTTATGAAAGCCATCCTTCCACCCCTGTGACTTCTACTTTTGATATGATCAATGTGGTTCAATATTGTAAAGGAAAATCCCAGTAACTAGGAAGTAACAAGAAAGGAAAAGGTTAAAAGAAGAAAGATAACCCTCCTGAGGATAAACAAAAAAATAAGTCTTCTAAAGAAAAAAAGAAACTGCATTACGCATAATTGATTTTTAATGAGGAGAATTTCACTTGCCATATTCCACACCGAGAAGAATTGAACAAATTCCTTAAATATTCCACTACATCTATTTTGTTGAGAAATCAGTTTCCAAATCAGGAAACTAATATGGTTTCCTGGGATCTTGCTTCCTCTAACTTTGTTTTGATTATTTCCTCTTATAAACCCAGAAATTATATTATGGTGGCAACCTAAAATAAATAATATTGTGGTGTGAATCCATAGAATGGTTAGGTTATTGATCAATGTGCTAGTTCGACGACATCTCCATCATATCCTACTCCAAATATCGTACCTACTGAGTTAACGATTAAGCCTCCCAAATTTTTTATCCATAAATATACATTTAATCCTCACACAGGAGGTAGTAAAAATTATAACATATTTGAATATCTTGCTCAGTCTCATTCAGCTATGTCGACTCTTGAGGTGTTAAAAATTTCCCCAACCATGAGAAGGATTTTCTATCGAAAATTAGATGTATTAATCCCTCAAATTCAAACCTAGTATTTTTTAACCATGAAAACTATACACCTCAACTTCAATATCAACTAAATTTCATTATCTAGGTTTTTATTCATGGTAATAATATCCATCATTTCATTGTGGACGCAGGCACCTCAACTGTATTATTTCCATGTCTTGCTAGAAGGCCATTGGTTCTCCCCAATTAATTCAATCATCGACCACTATGAAGGCTTTTGATGAAAGAAGCTATAAACCTTGTGGCACTTTGAATTCTCTACAAGTAGAATTAGGTGGCAAGATCATATTAGTAGAAGTCAAAGTTATTGACAAACCACTAGATTATAATATTCTACTAGGTTGTACGTGGGTCTATGCTATGGTTGTTGTTGTTTTGAAATATTTTAGAATGATAACTTTTCTTCATAAAGGAAGTATAATAGCCATTGATCAACTCATATTATTTTCCTCTAGTTCTCAAGTTAATTGGATGTGTCCCTCTTGTGGGGGAAACCCCACTGCGATATCATCATGTTAGGGTTAAACTCCTTAAGGATTCCTCTCTCATGGGAACCTTTTAACTTAATCATCCTTAATTTACAAACAACTCTACTTTGGTTTCCTATATCAACATGATAACATCTTGTACTATTCGATTTGATCCTTTGATAGTACCAGTTGAATCTAATCTTGACACTTTTGTCGACCATATCCCGCTCAATTCCATTGAGCTCAATTACGAATCCATTTGTTCGGCCTCCGACGATGCACTCTACCCTCTCCTTGTTGATTAATTGGGTTGATATTTATTTATATTATGAAGCTACCTATGATTTTTTCTCTCGTACATTACCTACCAATAAGAGAATCATGGAGATCATGACATCAGATGATACATCAGGGAACAAATATCATCATTGTTCCTCCTTTCTAGATTCCTTCAAGGATAATATTACCAAATTGTATCGACCCAATATCGTTGAGTGTTCTACGTATTCCATATCCATCTAGGATGTCGAAGAGACTATCCCTCTCAAAAATTTAATCAAGCCCAACATTATGGATAATCTACATATCAGTGCATCTTGCTCTGCTAATGAGGTCAAGACTTATAAATCCCCATTCCAAGATTTTAGAGCCATTTTCACCTAGTCTTATGAATACCTTCCAATTATATATCTGAACATAATTGTGCATGAAATTAATATGTACCCTAATGGTAAACCAATTCTGCAGTGCCTCCATGTGGTCCATCCCAAGAAGTTTGCCGCTACTAAATCCAAACGGAAAAAACTTTTACGCGTTGGTTTCATATACAAAGTAAATTTAATTGATTGGGTTTCTAACATTGTTCCTGTCATGAAGAAATAGGGAAAATTTCATGCATGTGTCTATTATCAAGACATCAGTCGTTCTCATCCAAAGGAAAATGATCCTACCCCATTCATCGACTAGATTGTTGATGATTGTGCCAGATGTGAGATATTTTAATTTATGGATGGTTTCTCTGACTACAATTAAATCATTTTGTTGCCAGACCAACATAAAAACATGTTTATTTATCTATGGGGCACATTTTCATATCGAAATCTCCCTTTCGGATTGAATAATGATGGGGATATGTTTCTTAAGGAAATGAATTATGCATTCTACCACATCAAACATATTGTGCAACCATATTTGGATGATTTTCTTGCTCATTCGAAACATCTAGGTGATTGATCAACCGATGCATTCATGGTATTTTGATACCACGAAACAGAGTAGTTGACCGTAAATTAAAAAAAACACACACTTGTCCATACATCGGATGATCTTAGGTGGCTAGGTCCATATATTTTCAAACATGTTCTTGGTAAAGTGGCCTATGAGCTTGTTGATTTTGATGGAGTTCCCTTGGGACATACTACAAATGGGTTGTACCTTAACAAATACTATGCTTTAGCTTTTGTGTAGTACACTCTGTACATGTTGTATATAGGTGTGTTTAGTGTGTTTGTAGCGTGTTCCTTTTGAATTTTTGTACGGTTTCTGTTAATTATATTTACATTTGGTTTACAAATGTGGCTTCCCTCATACCATATGTTGGTTATGCTAATGGCGCTAGTCATAGTACTCGAAACCTCTCTTCTGTAGCATAGGATATATATGCTTTGAATGGCGAGTTAGTGAGTTTACAAGGGATTTTTATTGGTTGCTCTAAAAATAACATCGCTATGTATAACGCAGTGATCGAAATTTTGTTTGATGCTATTTATCATGGTGTCTTCGGTATATTTATCAAACTCAACTCTCAACTTGTATTACTACAGTTGACTAATCTCTATTTAGTGAGAAATCCAACTATGCTTCTTATGTTCTTGAGGGTTTATCTTGTGGAAAGATATTTTGATTTCATCCAACATCAACAAATTTCGAGGAATCTAAATACATTGAGAGATGCGTTGGCTAATCATGCTTTTGATGGACATTTGTGACACATGTAAAATAAATTCAATACACATCACATACATTGAATGAAATAATAGAACCATAAGAGACAATGATAGGTAGATAGATATATATCAATGTTTTTTTTTACAAAATTTGTGCCCAAGACACATATGGCCACACGGCTCGTCATATCAAAATATGCATGCAGTCAAAACATGGCTATAAGCCTTGTTGGAGCAAGGACCCTTAGGACGACATTTTTTATCAAATAATAGTATTTTTGTAGTTTTGATTCATGTATGCTAAGAAATGCAGAGTCAAGGGGATTTGTGGTGGGTCAAAGCCCCTTCATGAGTTGTAATGGGTCAAAGAGAAAATCTAGGGGTCTCAAACCACAATTTTAGGAACTTAGTATGAGCGCAGGCTAAGGTATAAGTATAAGTCTAGATCAATTCAGATAAGTAAGTTTTGATGAATGTAATGAATGTATGTTGATATGAAGTATGTCTGTGTTAATTTTTTTTTTCTGAAAAGGTTCCTGCTGGATGTGTGCGTGGAGACCTTAGTCTGGTTGTGTGTGCGGGTAAATCTGAAGGATTGTAAGGGATTTTTGTGACAATTGATGAATACAGACCTGTTTTGATAACTATGTTTACCAAATGCATCTGTGACTTGCTTTATGATCAATTATGCATATTATTTTCGGTTACCGCATAAAAGTTATATGTGATTAAATCGGTTGTGCACCTTTTTTGGTGTTAATGAATGATATTTGCATAGATTTATTGTTGTAAATGCTAAATATTACATTTTTAGAATAGTTGAAGGGATAAAGATATAGTCTTTGTGCGTGTGCACTGGGTTAAAATTGTGATAATTAACTTAGGGTTTCTGGTGCGTAAGTGAGTCTGTGTAGTAAAATAGATCTGAAGATGTCCACTTCATTAAATTCTCTCTCAAGGTGTGGAAACCTGGTTCCAACACCCTCCCATAACACTTCTGGTGATACTTTTGCCTGTGAAAGTAGGTCATTACCGAAAGGGCCAATATTAAGAGGGTTTTTCTAGTTATGCGCTAACTTTGAACCTCGATCACGACTCCTCAAGACAAGAAATGGTTTCGTTGTTGGGACCAAGATCATTTTTAGAGAGATTAGATGTTGTGGCAGCCATCGAAGACTGAATTAGAAGACTGTTTTGAACAAAATATATGTAAATTATCTGTCAAGGAGAACACAAGTAAGAAGTTGTTTTTTGAAGAGTGGGAACAAAAGTATATTTTCACAAAGTTCCACGAAATCCGCTTTGTGACCTTTGCACATGAATTAGAGGAGTGATTATAAAGACTAGATGAGTTTCAAACCTGATGGGAGGATGATAAGATATCTAAGTGGATGCCTGAGTTGATCCAACAGTTAGAACAGACTAATAAATCCATCACCCGCACTATAGACCATTGTGTTGAAAACATTCTGGGTGGGTTTGTAACCGATTTTGCAGTAGATCAATTTGTGTCATATTATGAAGAAAAAGGGAGGCTCTTCAAAAGAATTAGAGGTAAGTTCATATGCTCTCCTCCTTTGATTATTAAGATTCTCTTGTGTGAAAAGGTTATTATGTGCAATCACATTGAGTGAATGAACCCAAACGAAGTTGGAAGCACTACGCACAACAGAATGTAATTTCGAGTTAACTATAGAGGAGACATGTAAGTATAAAACCCTCTAAGAAAATTGCCTAATAGTGATACAGAGAGTGGTGAGGCTACTCGCATCATAGGTAGTCCTCCAGCTACCCCATAGTCGAATTCGCGTAGGGGTAAGTCATCTCCTACCCCACCTCCGCCACCACCACGAGGCGATATGGCTTCACATATGAAGCTACCCACCTTCAAGGGTGCAGGAGATGAATACATGGAGAAATAATAGTTTGTTGTAGATGTAGTATGGAATGCGCAAAATTTCAACATTGATGCTATCGAGAGTGCGCAACTAGGTATGGCGTTTGAAGGTCATGCGCTAGAATGGTTTATGGGATATCTGGCTCAGAACGATGATCCTACTATTGATTAAATCAAGAAGGCTTTAAAGTAGCAGTTCAGAAAACCAAAGTCCTACTCACAATGTGTAACAGAGCTGAAAGAAATCCGACAAGATCCAAATGAATCTATTTGGGAGGCATATCAACGATTGAAGTGCACTATTAATGATGGAGGATTTATCTATGATGATAAGTATCATAAAGAATGGTTTATTTTCATGCTCCTGCCACACTTACACAACCTTATGAATTAGTAGAAAATTGATTCTCAGGATGAGGCTCTTGAAATTTCCATGAAGCTGGAAGCCATGCCCAGAACTAATGACCAGTTTGGTACTCTACAAATCCAAAATCATTTAGAAGAGATGCACTTGGAAATTCAGAATCTGCGTAGGGACGGAGGGAAAGAATTCGGCATAGATGTATGGTGTATATGATGTGACAGTTCCGGTCACACAAAATATCAGTATACCTTGCTTCAAGATTACATCAAAGCTGGAGGACCATTTCTGTTGTGACCCACAAATGATGCAGGACCAAGAGGTACTCCCACGCTGTGGTGCATTGACTGTCAAGTGGCTAGATGGCATGACATAAGCCATTGCCTCGATTAGGAGGTTATGTAATAGAGCTGAAACAACAATGGTAGGTTTTTATCTTCGGTTTGCCATGATGAGCACCCCTGCCGCACATTTGATCTGATGATATACAATGCCAACCTCTATAGGGTTCAGGCTGACCCATCTTCAATAGCATCCCCCTCTGGGCATGGTTGATATCCAACCAGAGGAAGGGGAGGAGGGAGAGGTGCAGGTGCAGGTTTCGGAAGAGGACAACTGATTTGCTAAAACTATGGAGATGTTGGGAACTTTGTACGTGAATTTCTGAACACTGCGAGACAATCTTGCAGGTATTGTAGAAAGTTTGATCATGTTATTGAAGAATGTCTTATTTTGATTTCTATAATGCAAGAGAAGGAACAAAAAAAACCTACGCAAAATATAAAAATGGTTAGAGATGAGTTGTGGGATGATGATCCGAGTGTAAATATAATTACACGTGGTGGTGTTGCCACTGGAGAAGACAAGGGAAAGAAGGTTTATGCAGAACCCTAGATCAGGAAGGCTTCTGAAAATAAGGAATGACTCAATCTAAAGAAGGAGAAGGATAATTTTGTAGAATCTAGAAAGGATTATGCTGCTGCAGGTGCGTCCACATCCAATTCAATCACAGAAGAAAAGATTAATGACAAAGTCAAAACCTTTTTGAAAGCATGCATTAAGCTATTGCGTAAACAGAAAGTAATAGACAAGCTTCAGGATTTGATACATAGATATGAAGATAAGGAATTACCTTGGACTGAGGGCAAGGTTGTAAACAGTATCTACAAGAATACGAAGAGAACTGGTCGGGAGATGCGCATGACCGTGAAAATGGGGGAATATGAGATGGATCAGGTCATTTTGGACTTGGGATATGATGTGAATGTCCTATCTAAGAAAACGTGGTAGAATATGGGTGAACCAAAGTTGAAATGGTCCACCATTCAGTTGTGCATGGACAATCAATAGAATATTATCCAATTGGGAAGGCTCCCATAGGTTTTGGTAGATATTGTGGGAGTAAAGGTATGCGCAGACTTTGTAGTAATACAAATTGCGGATGATGCATACCCCTACCTTGCGCTGCTAGGGCTAGATTGGGTCATCGACATGGGAGGCATCATCAACTTGAAGTACAGGAGTATGATCTTTGAAAACAATGGTACTCAGGTTATAGTACCCTTGGATCCTGCAGAAGGGGAGAGATATACAAAACCAATGTGTGAAGAAGACGATATCGACTGTATATACAAGCTGACTCCATGAGTTTAGGATTGGATCAACCCTAGTGGCGATGGGATGCTCAATTGGGAAAAGGACATCTCATGCTTCTCGGGTTTAGATGGGGAAGTGGAAAATTGGAAAAATCGTCTGCATGATTTTTCTGAGTTGTGTTGCTTTATAGTCACTAAAACTTTGTGATACATCTCCTTAGAGGTACGAGAATCAACCTATTTTGATGGTTCTAGCAATGTTGTTCTATTTTTGGAAAAATTTGAAAAGGCTATCCTGAAAGAGAGAAGGTACTAGGCACTCGATCTTTCTATGCACACAACTCCAACATGTTTGTCAGATACACACAAAGGGAACTTTGAGTATTGGGAGGAATGTAATAGAATGATGTGGTTGCACTTTGAGAAACCCATTGCCCCATCGACTGAGATTTTTGGTGGCTGAGGTGATCCACGCAAATACCTCCCTATGTTGATGGAGGTTTGGGACTAGAAGCCGAGGGCCGAATGGGTTCACATGTTTTTCCATACGTTGGGACCCATCGCTAACACATGGTATTTGGAGACGGAGCTGCATCGAGGGACTCTCAATTCAGTTACAATGAGTGAAATTTTTCTGTTAACCTTTGGCATGGCTGATTGATCAGAGGGACTAGATGAAGCCCTGCATGATATAGAAGAAATTTTCTTTGATGATTCCTAGCCCCAGATAGAATGTGTTATGCTAGCATGGGAAGTGTAGATACAGGATATTTCCAACTGCAAAAATCTATCAGTCGAAGATAATGATGAATATTGAAGAAATATCCATAGCCCAAAATCTGAAGGGGAGCGGGCAGTTGTCGGGCCCTTGTTAAGAATGATGGATGTCACTAAGCCTTTAAAACTAAAGGAAGTTAACATTGGGATGAAGGAACAAGCTAAGTTGGCAAAAATAGGAGATTATTGGGATGATGACACAGTGGGAAAGGTTGCAGAGATGTTGACCGGATATTAGGACCTTATTCCCACAAATTTTTCTCATCTCAAAGGAATTGTAGGAGATTTGGAAGTTATGAAAATCACTCTAAAATTAGATGTGCACCCCTTGAAGCAGTGAACATACTAGTTAAATATAAAATATAAGAAGAAATTGAAGGAATAATTGGAGAAAATGGTTGCCGCAGGAATCATTGAGCTCGTGGAACAGTCTGATTGGGTGAGCCCAATGATCGTTCAGGAAAGAAGACTAAGGGAGGAATAAGGATTTGTGTGCATTTGTGCAAACTGAACGATGCATGTGTACATGACCCCTTCCCGAATCCATTTTCTAATGAGATATTGGAAAATGTGGGAGGACAAGAGGCCTACTCTTTTAGTGATGGATTTTCAGGGTATCAACAGATAAGGGTTCCACCAGAGGACCGAAGTAAGACTACTTTTGCAATAGAATGGGGATCCTTCCAATACACACTCATTCCTTTTGGATTGAATAATGCACCTGCTATATTCTTGCGCGTAGTAGTAGCTGTATTCAAGGAGTTCATGCACAAGTTTTTGGAAGTGTAATTTGATGATTGGACTATGTTTGGACTATTAAAGAAGAATGTTTCTTACATGCACATGATGCTCAACACTTGGAGGAAGCATCAGATCTCTCTTAACTTTAAGAAGTGTATATTATGTGTTCCTTTTGGAATCTTGTTGGTGAATATTGTTTTTCAACAAGGGTTTATGGTAGATCTAGCCAAGATTGCAGTTATTACCAACTTGGTGGTTCCTACCAATGAGAAACAACTGCATTATATTCTAGGACACATGGGATATTATAGAAAATTCATTCAGGGCTATGCTGTGATCACTGCACCCATGGAGAAATTGCTGAAAAAATATGTGTGCATTTTCTAGGATGAGGAATGCTAAAAGATATTTGAGCTACTAAATGAAAATATGGTTACTACACCTATTTGAATATTCCTTGACTCATCCAAGGTCTTCCATGTGCACGTTGATGCATCTGTCATTTCACTTGGAGCTATCTTAGCGCAACCAGGAGAAGGAGATATTGATCAACCTATTTCCTTTGCAAGTAGGAATATTTCTAGTGCAGAGCGCATCTATTCAACCATGGAGAGGGAAGGATTGAATATGATATACGCTCTGCAGAAATATAGACATTATTTGTTAGGAGGGAAATTCAATATGTTTACTGACCACTCTATATTGAAGTACCTGGTAAAAAAGCCTATGTTGGGGGGGGGAGGGAGATTTGTATATGTTTGTTTCTATTTCAAAAATATGATTTTGAAATCATTGTGATTCCTGGTAGATTGAATGATGGACTTGATCACCTATCACACAATGAGAATGGGGAGGAACTGACCAGTCTTGAGGAAGGACTACCTGATGCGCAACTCTTTGATATTAAAGTGGTTGATGAACAATTTGTAGATATCATTCACTTTATTTCTACTAGTAGTGCACCTACTGAATACTCGGTGCAACAAAATAAGGATTTGGTTTCGCAAGCAGTTGACTTTACCTTGATTTCTAGTCAATTGTACAAGTTAGGGGTGGATGAAGTGTTAAGAAGGTATGTCTTAGAACATGAGAGGCAAGACATCTTGGCTGAACCTCATGGGACAATGGTAGGAGGCCACTATGCAAGGAAACATAATGTGCAAAATGTGATGTGTTCTGGGCTATGTTGGCCCACACTGCACAAAGATGCACATGCATATTGTTGAGCTTGTGATGCATGCCAAATAATAAGGAAGCCATCGCACAGAGATGAAATTCCATTGCAGCTACATATAACCTTACAGGATTTTGATAAATGGGCCATAGACTTTGTTGGACCTATTAATCCCCTGGGAAAAATATTGGCACATGCTCCATTATCACTACAAAGGATTATGTAACTATATGGGTAGAGGCCAAGCTAGTAAAAGATTGTACTGCAGACATTTTTGCACAGTTCATTTTTTAAGATATCTTGACTAGATTTGGGTGCCCCAAGATATTGATGAGTGATCAGGGTATGCACTTTGTTAATGAGACCATTGAAGCTCTAATAGAGGAATTTCAGATACATCACTAGAAGAGTACTCCCTATCACCCTTAGGTAAATGGTATAGTGGAAGCCTTAACAAAATACTAGAGAATGCACTCACAAAGATCTATAATGAAAATCAGAATGACTAGGACATGCACATCCCTTCTTTCTTATGGGCTTATCTGCCTACATGCAAGAAGTTCACTAGTAAAATACCATTCAGGATGGTTTATGGCCAAGAAGGAATCATTCCAATGGAATACATCACCCCAAGCCTGCACATCACAACACTACATAATATGGATAAACCAAAAATCATGGAGGAATTTTTGTCACAATTGGTTGCACTAAACAAGGATCAGTTTATTTCCAACTTTGATCAACAAGTACAGAAGGCGCGCGAAAAGGCTTGGCATGATAGGCACATCTGATAGAAGGCATTCAAAGAAGAAGATCTGGTTTTGTTGTACAACATTTAGTTTGTGCTTTTGAAATTCAACAAGAAAATTTCAGCACCCACACCTAGTGCATTAAGCACCTACACTAGGGTGGGGCCTACACAACGAAATTTGGTCCAAGTCTATTTTAGTTATCCCTTAATTAAGATGGAAAATAAAAATTAATCTAGGCTCAAAATAACTTGAAATAGTTAGTTGAGTGTGATAAAATCAGTTAGCTCATGAATTTCGAGTTAGAGGTAGTTGGTAGTTGGTGAGGCATGCAGAGTAATTCTATTTGTAACAGAGTTTGAAGTGCATTGGTGCATTAGTTAATACAGGTTGTGGTCAGTTTAAATTAGTTAAGTGATTTAAACTCAGTCGTGCTAGTTATAACTATTAGATATAATCGTGAGAGATCAAGTGAATTAAATATTAATTAATTCACAATCAGTGATCTCACATGAAACTAAAGATTTAGTATTATTAGTTGCATGCAAGTCAAGTCCAGTGGAGACCCAGTTGAGATCTAGGTGACAGGGAAGTTGACTATTAGTTGTAGGATTATTCGGTTGCACCCATGCACCCAAACACCCATTGGAGTTCCCATGACACTTGCGCAGTTAAAAAAGGCCAAAATTCCTATTCTTTAGGGATTGTGTAATCAAGGAAGGCTATCTAGACGCAGTAAATTAGCTAAGTATTGGTCATTTTTATGTGTGACAGTGTGAGAAAATTAGCTGAGTACATGAGGGTTATTGTGAGAAGAGTTGTATGTAATTCTTTCATGATTCCATGCTGAATATGCAATAGAAGATAGTGGGGTTTGTAGAAGTAAGATTTCACCTGGAAATTATCTGTGTTGTGGCTTGATTAATTCTTCTTTGCTTCATGTGATTGGAGATTTTGTTTTTGATTTCGCAAAATATTTGTAGAAGCGATTCAGTATTAAATTTAGTACATTTTTAGATAAGACTAAATCCATGATATACATTCTTGTTGTATAATTTCTACATGGTATCAGAGCACAGTAAATCACAATTGTGAAGGAGGAGCCGAGTTTGTGACTAGATAGAATTTGAATTTGCAGAAAGACTTCCTTGGTGCTACATCTGATTCAATATCGAAATGAATTTCAATGGCTTGAGGTTGGAGTATGCACTCGAGAGTAGATCAAAATATATTTCTTTCAAGGTTAGGATGGAGGCAGTACTCGAAGACAATGGCTTGAAGGAATTCATTGAAAATTATGTTCCTAAACTAGTTATGAAAGGTGTTGCAAATCTTGATGCATGGCAAAAGAAAGTGGCAAAGGTGAGGAGGATCCTATTGGAGGGAGTGCAACACCATATTCTCTCAAGCCTCCATGGGAAAGCCACACCATATGCAATGTGGAATTCTTTAACAGATCTATTTCAGAGTAGTTTCAACCATAGGAAATTGGTGCTCAAAGATAAACTCAGGAAGATCAAGTTGGAGAAACGTGAATCCATACCAAAATATCTAACAAAGTTTGTCCAATGTCAGGATGAATTGGGGAGCATTGATATAATTGTCTCTAATGATGATTTGGTGAGCTTGGCTCTCTTAGGAATTCCCAAGAGTTGGCATAGTTATCAAGACTCTGTCAATGGAACAGAAAATCTGCCAGATTGGGAACGACTGTGGTCGGATTTGGTGCAAGAGTAGTTTAGACGGAACACCAGAGATGGATCTTCATCTAAGAATGAAGATGAATAATATTGTGCTTTTAATTCCAACGTGAAGAAGGGGAAGGGGAAGAAATTCCATTCGAAATCCGAGTCCAAAGATGGAAAGAAGCAGGATATGTCCAAGGTGAAGTGTTTTCACTGTCACGAGCATGGGAAATATGCTACTAACTATCCACAAAAGAATAAGAACAAGAAGGTTGGAGGATCAACAGCTGGTGAGGCTTTTTCCTCAAAATTTGAGCTTGAATTCTCATTGACCTCATGCATGGTGTCAAGTCCATTGGGATCTGTGTGGTATTTTGATAGTGACACATCCTTTCACATGACGGGAGAGAAGAAACTTTTCAGTAGCTTGGAGGAGAAGGATCTCCAAATGAATATTAAAATGGGTTCTGACGGGCAGTACAATGCTACTGGGACTAGTACCATTGCCTTCTAGATTTAATTAAGTAAACGCTTTCAATTAAAATATGTAATGCATGTACCAGGTTTAAAGAAAAATTTAGTCTCAGTTGCAATGTTGGAGGATAAAGGCTATGATGTTGTTTTTAGTGAAGGAAAATATTTCTTGCAACACAAAACAACATGAAAATCCAAGAAGATAGGGATTTGAGTTAATAATCTCTACAAGATGGATGTAGATGGCTGTGCAACATTGATGGGTGAGGCGGAAAAAGTGGTGAGCCAAGATGAGGGCGAATTATGACACAAGATATTGGGCCATATTCACCATGGAGCCTTGAAAGTCATGCAACATATTTCAACTGGTCTTCCCAGGGGTACACTTGCACAGTCAAACACATGAAAGGGATGTAATATGGGAAAATATGTAAAGGCCACCTTTCATGAGAAGGAGAACCGAGCTTCGTGGATCCTTGAGAGAGTTCACACAGATGTGTGTGGACCATTATTTTTTTCTTCGACAACAAAACATAAGTACAATGTGATATTTTTTGATTAATTTTCTCATAAGTGTTAGATCTTCTTCATGCAGAACAAAGGTTAAGCATTCTCAAATTTTCTTGAGTTTAAGGCACTGGTGGAGAAAGAGTCGGGGAAGCAAGTGAAGGCTCTAAGGATCGATAATGGTGGTGAATACATCTCTAAGGAATTCAAGAACTTTTGCAGCAAAGAAGGAATTCGAAGAGAACTGATAGTGACTCATAACCTACATCGGAATGGGGTCACTGAAAGAAAGAACAAAATTATTGTGGGTGAAACAAGAGTAATGTTCCATGATCAAGGCCTACCAATGCATCTGTGGGGAGAAGCATGCAACACTGTGAAATTTTTGCAAAATAGTTGTCCTCATAGGATACTTAGCATGACTACATTTGAAGAGGCTTTCACTAGTAAGAAACTTGATGTTTCACACTTTAAGATTTTTGGCTCATCTATTTATGTGCATGTGACCAAGGATGTCAGGAAGAAACTGGAACCCACAGATGAGATCAGGATTTTTGTGGGGTACACTGAAACACCCACAACTATCGTGTGTATTTTCCAAACAACAGAATTACTATTGTGCGACGGGATATAAAATTCTATGAGGAGAAAGCCATGTGTTTTTCCCTTGAGAGGGAGCTGGACTTGGATGGAGAGGAGGAACTGTTGGTTCCCAAGGATGAGGCTCAAGATGTCGAGCAGCCACATGAAGATGATCATGGAGTGGAAGAAAACACTTATGTAGAGCCATGCATCAGAAATGGTAGAAGGCGCACCACGGAAGTTGATATATTGATAATTGATGCTGCAAATAATGTAGGAGCCCCTACTTCACAACACAGACAGAGACAATATCCTGATAGGTTTACTAGATACATGGCTCTTATGAGCAAATTTATTGTGACTGAACCATCTTCCTTTCAGGAAGAAATGCAACAACCAACTTGGGTTGATGCAATGGTGGAAAGAGTATGACTCCATTTTCAAGAAAAATGCATGGGAGATTGTCCCAAGACCGGTTGACAAATCAGTCATTGGATCGAGATGTATCTACAAGGTAAAGCAAGCCGCTAATGGAAGTGTGGAGAAATACAAGGCCAGATTTATGGCCCGGGGATTCTCACAGATCGAGGGGATCGATTATGATTACACCTTTGCACCTGTTGCAAGGTACTCTTCCATTAGATCCATCCTTGCACTCTCAATGCAAATGGGTTGGTGCATTCATCAGATGGATGTGAAAACTGTGTTTCTCAATGGGATCATTGAGGAAGAACTGTACATAGAGCAGCTTGAAGGTTTCAAGATCTTCAACAGTGAGTCGTAAGTGTGCCGACTCAAGATAGAATTGTAGGGGCTGAAGTAAGGACCTCGTGCTTGGTACACTCAGATAGACAGCTATTTCACTAGACTAGGCTTCACCAAAAGTGAAGTAGATGCAAACATGTACTAGATTTTGGTTGAGGGTAAGATATTGATTATTGTTATTTATGTTGATGATTTAATTTTGACTGGTGATGAGTAGCTGATACAATCATGCAAGGAGGATCTGACAAGGGAGTTTGAAATGAAGGACATGGTACTCCTTCATTATTTCCTTGGCTTGGAAATATGGCAGTGGGATGGTGAAATTTTTGTGTCTCAAGATAAGTACGCAAAGGAGATACTGGGTAAGTTTGACATGGAGAGCTGCAAACCCATGGATCCTCATATTCCTAGAAATTGGAGGAAAGAGGATGCTACTTCTAGAGAGGTAGTGGATGCTACTGTCTACAGGCAGTTAGTTGGTTCACTGATGTGTCTAGTGAACACCATACCAGACATTTTCTATGCAGTGAACCAGCTGATTCAAGCTATGGTTAAGCATACCAAGCTCTTTTGGAAGGCGAGGAATTATGTCTTGAGATACCTGAGGGGCACATCAAAGTATGGTCTATGGTATAGACGAATAGAGGGAGTGAAGCTTCGAGGCTTCACGAATGTAGATTGGGTAGGTATTCCATCAGATAGAAAGATCACATCAGGAGGGATCTTCAACATAGGATCAACAACAGTTTCTTGGTACAACAAGAAGCAAAGATCTGTGGCACATAGTTCAGTGGAAGAATAGTACATGGCAGAAATTCAAGTTGCATGTGAGGCTATCTATATGAGAAAGATCTTGGTTGGTTTGTTTGGTTCTCGGATGGATCCGAAAATGATACATAGTGATAATCAAAGTTGCATTATGTAATATTCCAAAATTTGCAAGCAGCAAATTGGCATATTAATTTTTGCTTATGTCATCTAGGAGATGAATAAAATGGGTAAAAGGCCCATGATTAGGAACAATATCCTTCATAATGTGAAAAGGATCAATGGATTAGCTTAATTTTTCACCTTCCAAAGTGAAAAGGGGCAATTTCATGAGGCAAAGGTCAAGTTTGACCAAGTCAACAACGCTGCCTAAGAGGTGTAGCTTGCATGAGAAGACAATGCAGTTTGAGAGGAGGAATATTCCATGTGGAAGAAACCCTAATGTGTGGGGTCCAATGCATAGAGGCATTCAATTGCATAAAAGGAGGAAGAGGCAACCATAGTGAGATATCTTTGAGCATTTGATCATTTGTCTGCTTAGACATATTTGCAGTCCTGACTGTTCAGCTGAGTTGTAGTGCTGCTTAGCACGAGGGATTCCTGTTTAGGATTTCCTCTCCTTATTGAGAGGCATCTTGAAGGATTTCACTTCATTTTCTCCACAACTTGGCTCAAGGCCAAAGCCATTATTCAGTCACTACGTTATTTCTGTTGAAGTATAATGTAGTGTTGCTGGGTGTTGCAGTGGAGGGGTTCCACAACACCATTCCTTGTATCATCTTTCAGAGGAGGAAGCTTCTATTCCTTGGGAAGATTTATAAGGAATGTTTTTGAGCTGATTTTCATACCTTGGCATCAAGGTCAACCATTTCCCATCATAGACATCGCAGACCATTCTCCATACTGCATTATTTCAGTGCACACTTGCAGTGAAGGGTTGCACCACCATTTTGGAGGAGGAGATATTCAATGTCGGGATCAGCCTTGCACTTGATATATCTGTTGGAGGAGGTTATTTCAGATTTCACATCATCTTTAGCCATCTCCAGTATTCTCTGAGTCATAGCTACTTCCCAGCAACTCCGACATTTCTGCAGATTTTTCAATTTTATGTATATTGTAGCCAATCCTCCCAAGGATTTTGTATTTTGTTGTATTAGTGTTTTCAGGGGTTGAGAGCTTGCTCCCCCTCATTTATTTGAGCTTATATTGATATAACATTCTATTATCATGTATTTTTCTGCAGTGTCTTCTATAAACTACGTTATTTTAGCCAGGGCTTTTCATATGTAACAGTGCTCTTGCATTTCCTTGTATATGCTCTATTGAGGCTTCCATTGTCTAGTTGGAGTGATTGATTCCTCCACACATTATATAAATTTGATACTATATCAGATATTTGTTGGATATACATATCTTCATGTGTTCACAGCTATAGAATAACACTTTCATTCCATTCTATGTGCTTACATTTGTTGCAGTCCCTCAACGAGCACTTTTTGAGGACATCTAGTAAGTGGGAGATCTATTTAACCACTCTAGAAGGATTTATTTATAGCCTCCTCTTGGATTTAGAACTTAGAAACATTTTTCTTAGGGATCCAGGTCTTGGTTTCAATTCCTGTAGCATCCATTACTGGAAAATGTGTCTTCCAGTCATGCCTTGCTAGTTGTTCCAGATTTGGAATATTACAGTGGTATCAAAAATTATTTCTTGGTTCAGCCTGTGAGTCTAAGCCCAGGAAGATCAGAAGATTGAAGAGGATGGGATTTATCTCATCATATTTCAGATCCATAAAGAACCTCCCCAAGGAGGATAAGTAGAAAGAAGAGGAAGAACCTTGTTGGGTATGTGTTATATTGGTCCTTAATTTCCAGCGGGTAGTCCGCGTCCATGGTTTTGTGCCTGGTTTTGCACATGGTATTGGGGTACGATGGTTTTCGGCCCCTGGTATTTTTGTAGATCCGGTCAAGGGAAATACGGTTATGTTCTAATCCAGGGTTTATCGATTGGGGTTTATGTATGCTTCGGCATGTATATATATGTGTTGTAACACTAAAAGGAACATAATGAAAAATCAAGCTGGTCGTCCCGATTTGGGATCAAGGGGAAAATATCTATGTTTATCTGTTTTATGTTTTATGCTCTCGCTATTGTTTATTTTCTGTTATAAGATTCGTGTGTAGATAATTTCTGTTCAGGTTTAAAACCTACATTTGGTATCAGAGTTGTTTCAGCTTCAAGGGAATGCCTTTGCTGCTGAGGGTTTTTTTCTCGGGCCTGAGGTAGACCTTGTTCAGTGGGAGATCTACGGGATAGATTCTTGCGGTGAAAGAAGATGGCAAGCGTCGGAAAGATAGAGATCAAGAAATTTAATGGTCAGTGTTTTGAGTTATGGAAGCTCAAGATGGAGGATCTGCTGGTGGATAAAGATTAGTGGATCATGGTAGATCCAGGTACTAAACCAACGGCAATGTCGGATGAAGACTGGAAGAAACTCGATCAGAAGGCTAAGAGCACAATACAATTGTGTGTCTCAGATTCACTATTTTTGAATGTATCTGGGGAAGCTACTACAAATTACCTTGTGGGACAAACACAGGACTTTATATCAATCTAAGTCTGCAAAGAATTGAATACAGTTGTTCTATGGAAAAAAAGCTGTATAACACGAGGATGAAGGGATGGAGACTCGGTGTGAGAGCATCTGAACGCCTTGATGCGTAGTAAAGTCGGTTGTCGTACGGTGATATTAAAATCTCAGATGAAGATAAGTGCATCAGTTTGTTGTAATCTCTACCAGATTCATGGGACATTCTGGTTATTGCAATAGGTAGCGATGCAACTACCTTGAACTTTGATGACATTGTCTTAGCCTTGCTGTCTGAGGAAATGAGACGGAGAAATATGGAGGGTCAAAATGGAGATGCCTTATATGTATGAGGAAGGTCCCAAAAAAAAAACAAGAATAAGGTTTCGAGTGGGATATCTAAATCTAGAGGGAGATATAAATCTCCTAGAAATTTTGTAAAGGTATGCTGGAAATGCGGAAAGGAAGGGCACTACAAAAAGGACTGCAGATCTAAAGCTCCTGAGAAAGGAAAGGGATGTAGTCGGCTCATACAGAGCGAAACCACCTCGGATGAAGGTGGGGATGTGTATTCGGCTTCTTGTGACTATACACATGTAGATCATGAGTCTTGGTTGATTGAATCGGTGCATCCCTTTTTCACTTCACTTCCCATAGGGAGTGGTTCTGCGAGTATGAGAAATATGATGGTGGTGATGTCTTCCTAGGGGACGATAGGAATGCCATATTGTCAGACATGGGAAGTTCAAGCTGAAGCTGCAAGGTGGAAGGATTAGAACACTTCCTGGTGTTCTGCATATTCCTGCATTGGCCAGAAATCTGATTTATGTCAGCAAAATGGATGATGTAGGTGTAAAAATAGTGTTCGAGAAATATTCCTGCAAGATGGTTTGGGGAGCACTGGTATTAATGTAGGGAGTTCGGACTGGAACTCTGTACAAGCTACAAGGTAGCACTGTTATTGATGGGTGTAACAATTCTGTGGTTCTTGAAAGTGGAGCGGAAAGCCTAGCTGTCTCTGGAGAAAATACCATGCTATGGCATCAAGGGCTTGGACATATTGGAGAGAAGGGCCTTTGGATACTACATAGAAATTGTGTATATGGAACGGAATCGGGTGAGTTTTCCTTCTGGTGCTAAGAGGGCGAACAAGATATTAGAACTTGTGCATAATGATGTGTTTGGGCCTGTGTCAGTTCTATCACTGGGAAAGTCTATGTACTATGTTTCATTCATAGATGACTTCTCAAGGAATACATGGATATATTTCTTGAGGAAGAAATATGAAGTCTTTGACAAATTTAAAGAATTTAAGGCTCTGGTGGAAAACCAGACAGAGAAGAAGATAAAGGCATTGAGGACAGATAATGGTGGGGAGTTCTGCAATAAGGAATTTGAAGAGTTCTGTAAGAAGTGTGGTATAGCACGGCAGAAGACTACTCCATACACACCTCAGCAAAATGGAGTTGCAGAAAGAATGAACAGAACACTGATGGAAAAGGCAAGAAGCATGCTCAGTGGTATCGGGTTAGGACAAGAATTCTGGGCAGAGGCAGTGGAGACTGCATGTTACTTAGTTAACAGATCACCTTCATCAGCGTTGGAGGATAAGACTCCACATGAGGTATGGACTAGTAAGAAACCCTCTCTTTCACATCTAAGGGTATTTGGATGTGATGCATATGTACATGTTCCAAAGGAGAAAGGACCAAGTTGGATAATAAATCTGAAAGGTGCATCTTTATTGGGTATAAGGATGGTTTAAAGGGTTACAAGCTTTGGAACCCAGAAACAAGGAAGGTTGTGTACAGCCGAGATGTGGTGTTTAGAGAAGTGAAAGATGTTGTTAAACATGAAGTCCTACCAAAGGAACCTGGGAAGATAGAGTTTGAGCTAAAGGAGGATGAATCAGACTCTACAACAGAAGAAGACTCGGAAGATGAAGAGCCACAAACTCCAGCTTTGAGAAGATCATTTCGGGAAAGAAGGCAACCAGAAAGGTATAGTCCATCTGCTTTCTGTTCAGGTTTTGCCTTAACTATAACTGATGATGAACCCAGAACTGTCAGGGAGGCAGTAGATTCAGAGGATGGAAAGCTATGGAAGGAGGCCATGGTTGATGAAATGGCATCCTTGCACAAAAATGATGCATGGGATTTGGTGGAGTTGCCGGCTGGAAGGAAGCCCATTGGGAGCAAATGGGTGTTTAAGAAGAAGATGAATGTATAAGGCAAGGTGGAGAAATACAAAGCTCGGTTGGTAGCGAAAGGTTATTCCCAGGTGCCGGGAATTGATTTTGGTGATATTTTTTCTCCTGTTGCCAAGGTTACTTCTATTAGATTACTTTTGTCTGTTGCTGCTGCATTTGATTTTGAGATAGAACAGATGGATGTGAAGACAAATTTTCTTCACGAGGATCTAGAAGAGGAGATCTACATGAAGCAACCTGAAGGCTTTATGGTGAAGGGTAAGAAAGAACTGGTATGCAGGTTGAAGAAGTCTATGTATGGGTTAAAACAGTCACCAAGGATGTGGTATCAGAAATTTGATACCTATATACGGGGACTTGGCTTCACCAGAAGCAAGGAAGATCATTGTGTTTATTTTAAATTAATTGGTGATCGTGTTATATGTCTGGTCTTGTATGTGGATGATATGTTGTTGATTGGAAATGACAAAGAAATTATCCAAGATTTGAAGACCCAACTGTTCTCCAAATTCGACATGAAGGATCTGGGTGCTGCAAACTATATTTTGGGCATAGAAATTAAGAGAGATCAGGCAAAGAGGAAGCTCTGGTTAAACCAGAGGAAGTATGTCGAGACTATATTGCAGAGGTTCAATATGCAGGATAGTAAACCGGTGAATGTTCCTATTCTTGTAGGTGTAAAGCTGTCTGCTGAACAGTGTCCCAAGACACAAGAAGAAGAGGAGTATATGTCCCGTGTTCCATATGCAAGTGTAGTGGGTAGCCTGATGTATGCAATGGTCTGTACTAGACTAGAAATTGCACATGCAGTGGGAGTATTGAGCAGGTTTATGTCAAACCCAGGGAAGGAGCATTGGACAGTAGTGAAGCGGGTTTTGAGATATTTACGTGGCACTAGTGATTATGGCTTGTGCTACCAGGGAAGACCAGGATTGGAAAGAATGTTGGACATTCGTGGTTTTGTTGATGCAGACTGGGCTGGAGATCTGGACCAAAGAAGATCTATAAGTGGGTATGTGTTTAGCCTATTTGGAGGCACAGTCAGTTGGATGAGTAAAAGACAGTCTATAGTGGCTCTTTCAACTACAGAGGCAGAATACATAGCAGCCACTCATGCAAGCAAGGAAGAAGTTTGGTTGTAGAGATTGTGTTCAAGTATGGGGTTGGTACAGCAAGCTATAAGGATAGACTGTGATAGCCAAAGTGAAATTTTCTTGGCTAAGAACCCTGCTTATCATTCAAAGACAAAGCACATTGATGTTCAATATCACTTTGTTAGAGATATGGTTGAGGCTAAAAGGGCGTTGCTGGTAAAGGTGGACACTTTGAAGAATGTTGCAGATGCATTGAAAAAGTCTGTGAGCACTTAGAAGTTCTCTTGGTGTAGAAAAACAATGGGTGTTGAAGAATTGGGCCAATGACTAAGCCCTCCTGTGGCCCCCCGTGGAAAGAAAACAACAAGTGGGAGAATGTTGGGTATGTGTTATATTCTTTCCACGACTAAGCACGCGTGGGGGGGGGGGTAAAGGGGAGTGATAGCCCCCTTCTTGTGGAGCACAATGGGGGGCCGATAGCCCCCACATCGGGGTTCGGGCGGCTGTACCATGCCCGAAAATTTTTGGTCCTTAATTTCCAGCGGGTAGTCCGCGTCCATGGTTTTGTCCATGGTTTTGCACATGGTATTGGGGTACGATGGTTTTCGACCCCTGGTATTTTTGTAGATCCGGTCAAGGGAACTATGATTATGTTCTAATCCAGGGTTTATGGATTGGGGTTTATGTATGCTTTGGCATGTATATATATGTGTGTTGTAACACTAAAAGGAATATAATGAAAAATCAAGCTGGTCTTCTCGATTTGGGATCCAGGGGAAAATATCTGTGTTTATCTATTTTATGTTTTATGCTCTCACTATTGTTTGTTTTCTGTTATAAGATTCGTGTGTAGATAATTTCTGTTCAGGGTTAAAACCTACAAACGCTACACTTCCTATTCTCAGCGAGAAGGGGACAAAGAAATAAGTAGGAGAAAGACTCCATCTTTTGGAGAAGAAAAAGAAAAATGGGATAAGATTACCAATATTATTCCTAAATCTATACATGTGATTCATGAGGAGTTCAAGGAGATCTGGAGGGAGATGTATAGAGAATCTCCAAGAGGGTTTGTACCAAAGGAAAACTCTAGATTTTCACATGAGGAGTGTGAGCAAGCAGCTACACACCATCTTGTACAGCGCAGTCACATGCCCAGGATTGCCGGAAGAGAGATGGAAAGAGAAGGAGTTGCTAGGAAAGAAACCCTTAGTGATTTCTTCAAAGAGTATGATTTTCAAAGTCAGAAATTCTGAGATCATCTCAGTTTTTCAGAGTTTTGCAAGATGAAGGTGAATGGAAAAGAGTAGTAGGATAGATTTCATCTATCTACCTTTGAGGGTTCACCTGTATGTTTAGCCAAAGCTTGGGTGGAGGAGTTAGAGACCTTCTTGTAGCAGCACCAAATGTCAGAATATGAAGCCATCAAAGTTGAACGCTACATTTGAGAGGTAAGGCTTTTTCCTGGAGGATTTTTGAATCATTTTCTTTAAGAAATGTAAAAATTGCATCATATGCTAGTTTCACTAAGGCATTAGTGAAAATATTTGATAGAAGGATTCATGAAACACATATGGTGAAGAAAAACAAGAAAAATCAAGTAAAACCCTTGCATGAAAACTTTCACCATACTTTGCCGGAAGAAAGGTTTTCATCTCACACCTTTGAGCAAAGGAGCATGGAGATCTCTTTTTCAAAAAGGGATCCAATCATTGGATGATTGCCCACTCATGCTGCAGAGATTGAGAGAAAAAACACTATTAGAATTGGAGTTGATCTAGCACCTCATGCAGAGGAAGGAGGAGATCTTGCTCCAAATAGAGGGATGCTTGCATCTTTGCAAGAAAGTCCCCAGGATCTCATGTGTGGAGATCAAGGCACAACTCATGTTCTATCTGTTCCATTATTGAGGAGGTGTGAAACCATGGAGACAGAAGGAGAAGGTAGGGAGAAGACCCAACATCATGAGATGAGGATTACACATCCCTATTCATTTTTGGAGGTTGATGCACCTGAGAAGGTGATTGGATGGTGTAGTGGAAACATGGAGAGTTTTATCCATTCATATATTCAGTCATCTCTTGTTGAGGATGTCTCATTGCATGGAGACATTTTTCCAGGAAGACCACTAGACTAGCAGAGGAGGATGGATGCTTCACATGTTGGGGCACCACTCATTGATTCCAGGAGGGTGGAAACCTTGGGAGAGCTTGATACAGTGCTGGGAGTCTGGGGTAGACTCAAGGAGAGAGAGAGCCTTCTCTCAACATCATCAATACCCACTTCCATTTCAGATTCTGCGTTGTGGCAGAAGCAGCAGGGGAAGGATAGCAGCCTTCCAAATGGCATCTGTGGCATGGGATATGTCAAATAAAAGGGCAGCCATATGAAATATGTTCTTCATTAGAGATCATCAGCGCTGTTACTATGGAGGATAGATCCATATTGGAACTCCCAGTTGTTGGTGGAGAATTCCAAGGATATTTTTACTTGTATGATATTGGATGGCCAGATGCATGAGGAGGCATATTCAGTCAGGGATGGGGTCATCTTTTATCATGGTAAGATATTATTTCCTAGAGCTTCCAAGCTCAAGGAGCAGTTGCTACAAGTAGCTCGGGAGGATTTCCTTTTCAGTCCCACTTGTTCTATGAGAGCATACCACACCATCATGGAGGGGCATTTTTGGATGGGCTTTGAGGAGGAGATATATCAGCATATGAGTAGATGTATAGACCAGATGGAGATGGAGGAGAGACATGAATCTTTGAGAGAGTTAGCACAACCACCTCTTTTCTCATTGAGGTTGAGAGGAGACTCACCTATGAACCACTCCATTTGTATGAGAAGGACATATGGTAAGGGTGATTATTATTTACATGATTTTTTATATGATGTATGTCTCTTAACCATATATGTGCATGATGTTGCTCCAAGGAGGAGCATTCTTTCTTTAGAGCTTCATGGTCTAGTTGAGGCCATAAGCATGATGGATGGCCATTCCCTAGGGGTGCTTGGGGATGAGGCATATTATGGAGGACCTAATCTTTGTACACCTTACATCATTCACTTCCTCCATACTTATGAGGAGATTGGAGCAGCAAGAAAGTTGTTGAAAAGCCACTCATTTTATCAGTCTCTATGGCAGTTGAGGGTCAAGCTGCGTTGGTTGCACTTGAGGGACCATTTTCCTTCTCATTTATTACACATGGTAGCAAGTATGATTCTCATCTTTGCTCCCTATGGCTCTATTGTTTCTGTCTTTATGAGGAGCATACTTGGGAGAGAGACACATTGGGTGAATGTGTCCTTTGAGCGAGGAATTCCTCACACTTATTGCACTACATGTTCTGAGGGGAGCTTGGGAGATTGTATGACCACCACAGTAGCACAATTGTCTCTTTATGAGAGGATTCATATGATTGGATGGACTCCATATGATGGTGACTTCCAACTCATCATATATGGGAGGATTTGGGCCAACTTGATTTGCAACGTTGGGGGAGAGATCTTTGGAGGTATAGTCCTCATTTTTCCACTTGAGGGAAAACTTATTGCAGCCCATGGACAACTAGCACTCTAAAATTATCATAAGTGGAGAGATGGATAGCATGGGGTAGGCTACATAGTCTACCATGTGTAGATTTTCATCCCACCTACTTTGCCAGAGCCAAAGGTGGATGACAACTTTCAGGAGTTGCCTAGTTGGAAGGTGACTCATTTTGCATGGCTCATAGCTTGGAGATGGAGGATTCATATGGAAAAGATAGTTCCCATTTTATTTCAGATCACATTCTTCAAGGGGACCTCTAGACATCACTTTTCTATCCTCTTGAGTATTTCACTTTAACATGATGATGGCTTGATAGCTGATTTGCATGATGAGGAGGAGCAATGTGGAGATTCGATTGATGATATAGCATCACTTTCCTTGGAGGAGATCATCATACAGGGATGATACAGGGAGAGGATAAGAGAAATAATTCTATCCTTGCACTTGCTCGAGGACAAGCAATCTTTGAGAGGGGAGGACTGTAATATTCAAAAAATTTCAAGCAGCGAATTGGAATATTAGTTTTTGCTTATGTCATCTAGGAGATGAATAAAATGGGTAAAAGTCCCATGAGTAGGAATAAGATCCTTCATAATGTGAAAAGGATCAATGGAGCAGCTTAATTTTTCACGTTCCAGTGTGAAAAGGGGAAATTTCATGAGGACAAGGTCAAGTTTGACAAAGTCAACAACGCTGCCTAAGAGGTGTAGCTTGCATGAGAAGACAACACAGTTTGAGAGGGAGGAATATTCCATGTGGAAGAAACCCTAATGTGTGGGGTCCAGGGCATAGAGGCATTCACTTGCATAAAAGGAGGAATAGGCAGCCATAGTGAGATATCTTTGAGCATTTGATCATTTGTCTAGTTAGACATATTTGCAGTCTCAGCTGTTTAGCTGAGTTGCAGTGCTGCTTAGCACGAGGGATTCCTATTTAGGATTTCCTCTCCTTCTTGAGAGGCCTCTTGAAGGATTGAAGTTCATTTTCTCCACAAATTGGCTCAAGGCCAAAGACATTATTTAGTCACTGCGTTATTTCCGCTGAAGTACAACATAGTGTTGCTGGGTGTTGCAGTGGAGGGGATCCACAACACCATTCCTTGTCTCATATTTCAGAGGAGGGAGCTTCTATTCCTTGGGAAGATTAGTAAGGAAGGTTTTTGAGCTGATTTTCATACCTTGGCATCAAGGCCAAGCATCTCCCATCATAGACAGTGTAGTCCATTCTCCATACTGCGTTATTTTAGTGCACACTTGCAGTGAGGCGTTGCACCACCATTCTGGAGGAGGAGATCTTTAGTGCCAAGATCAGCCTTGCACTTGATAGATCTACTGGAGGAGGTTATTTCGGATTGCACATCATCTTCATCCAACTCCAGTATTCTCTGAGTTGCAGCTTCTGCCTAGCAACTCCAACATTTCTGTAGATTTGCCAATTTTATGTATATTGTAGCCAATCCTCCCAAGGATTGTGTATTTTGCTGTATTAGTGTTTTCAGGGGTTGAGAGCTTTCTCCCCCTCATTTATTTGAGCTGATATTGATATAAAATTCTATTATCATGTATTTTTTATAGTGTGTTCTATAAACTGCGTTATTTTAGCTAGGTTTTTCATATGTAGTAGTGCTCTTGCATTTCCTTGTATATGATCTATTGAGGCTTCCATTGTCTAGTTGGAGTGATTGATTCCTCCACACATTGTATAAATTTGCTACTATATCAGATATTTATTGGCTATACATATCTTCATGTGTTCACAGCTATATAATAACACTGTCATTCCATTCTATGTGCTTACATTTGTTGCAGTCTCTCAACGGGCACTTTTTGAGGACACCTAGTAAGTGGGAGATATGTTTAAAAACTCTATAAGGATTTATTTAGAGAATCCTCTTGGATTTAGCACTTAGACACATTTTTCTAAGGGATCCAGGTCTTTTTTTTAATTCCTGTAGCAGCCATTACTCGAAAATGCGTTTTCCAGTCATACCTTGCTAGCTGTTCCAGATTTGGAATATTACACATTAAACTCTATATTGATCTTGTGTTTCGTGTTAAGTCCAAGCACATAGATATATGGTACCATCATCTCAGACATTGTCTACAGAGGAGAATAATGTTTCTTCAGTATATTCCCACGTAATATCAGGATACAGATATTCTGATGAAGGAACTCACCAGGAGAAAATTCGAATACCATAGACGCAACATCGGGGTGAAGGATAATCCCTTTCTTCTTGAGAGGGAGTGTTGAAATTCAACAAGAAATTTTTAGCACCCATGCCTAGTGCATTAAGAACTTGCACTCTGGTGGGGCCCACACAGCTAAATTTTGTGCATGTCTATTTTAGTTATCCCTTAATTAATATGTACCATAAAATGTAATCTAGTATCAAAATAAATTGTAATAGTTAACTGAGTCTGATAAACTCAGTTATCTCATGAATTTCGAGTAAGAGGTATTTTTTGAGGCATGTCGAGTAATTATATCTATAACAGATTTCAAAGTGTAGTGGTGCATTAGTTAATGCATGTTGTAATCAGTTTAACTCAGTTAATTGAGTTAAACTTAGTTGTGGTAGTTGTAGCTATTAGATACACTAGTGAGAGATCAAGTGAATTAAATATTAATTAATTCACAATCAGTGATCTCACATGCAACTGAGGATTTACTATTATTAGTTGCATGCATGTCAGATTCAGTGGAGACCTAGTTGAGATCTAGGTGAAAGGGAGGTTGACTATCAGTTGTAGGATTATTGGGTTGCCCCCATGAAACCAAACACCCATTGGAGTGCACATGATACTTTCATAGTCAAAAAATTCCATAATTCCTATTCTTTAGGGATTTCATTCCTTAGGGATTGTGCAAGAAAGGCGGACTGTCTAGAGGTAGTAAATTGGCTAAGTATTGGTTAGTTTCATGTGTGACAGTGTGAGACAATTAGCTGATTACAGGAGGACTCTTGTGAAAAGAGTTTTATGTAATTGTTTCATGATTCCATGCTAAGTATACAATAGAAGATTGTGGAGCAAAAATATTTCCCTGAGAAATTATCTGTGTTGTGGATTGATTGATTCTTCTTTGCTTCATGTGATTGGAGATTGTGATTTTAATTCCGCAAAATATTTGTAGAAGAGTTTCAGTATTTAACTTTAGTACATTGTTAGATCATATTGAATCCATGATATACATGATTTTTGTATAATTTCTAGATGTACACCACCCAGGGAATTTTAAAAATCATTGGTTGAGGCCGTATATTGTGAAGGAGATCACTAATGGCGATGCGATGTGCTTGACCATGTTGCGCGGTAAGAGTCTCCCTGGGTACATCAACGGAAGCTGACTGAAGCTGTATAGGGATAGCCTTGTGCCTACCAAATTAATATATGGCTAGAGAAACAAAATCCACTTGTCTGGGTACTATGTGGAGGAAATACACAGGCAGGTGAGGCATGAGCGCAAAGGTTGTGTGCCTTGGGAAAAACTAGTCATTGGAACAATAACTCTGGGTGAAAATTTGATTTTACCTTTGGATGGAGCAGGTTGCATTCTGTTCCTTTGTTTTTTGAGTGAATTTCACCCTGATATTATCACTGTGTACTGTATGTATGGTTGTGAGACCCCCACATCCAACGTAAGAAATCTTGAGCTTATCTTAAAGCCTATAATGACGACCACTAACCCCACTGCTAAGAGTGCACAGTGTGAGGAGTACTCTGTGATGCTTACGACATCTACTAAACCAGGCTTTGACAACATACATGAATTTATCCCTGAAGTGCCTTAATTCATGTCAACATCTACAAAGGGAAAGGGTAAGGCAACCAAGGGGTCGATGTGAAAGTTGCAGACATCACCTAGACATATCATTTCCACATGCAATGCATCAAAGGATAGGTCTCCTATAGGTGACCTGACAAAGAGACCCATGACTGCGACTGAGGAGGCCACGATTTTTGTTAAGCCCATCTCATGGCTACCAAAGTATGTGAGGCCACACAAACCCTCTATGAAGGCACCAAAGGATTTTGATACGGTGCATGAATACCTACAAATTCGATTGATCCTATAAGAGGTCACATTGGAGGGGTATTTGTTTGGAAATATCCCTTTGGTAAATTTTTATGAATATGATCTGGAAAACAAGAAGAAATTCCCTGAACTGGTGCCAAAATTATACCTTGAGCACATTGTGTACGCTGGAGTCATGAATGTAGAGCCCATATATTGGGCGCACAAGTTGAGTAATGTTGGGATTCTCAGTCTGTTGAGGATTCCTCACTTTTGTAGATATCCCATCACGAATGTATGTGTGCGCTAGCTTCTGGTGTTAGTGCATGATGGGTTCCTTTGGATCCAAAGCAAAATTCCAATCGATGCCGCGCTGATCCACCAGATCACTGAACTAACAAATAAGGGACCCAAACCTATGGCTAATTATGGCAAGAGCCAGGAGCTAAAGGTCACCGTGAAGGTCAAGAAAGACGACAAGGTGGGACGTGATACCATGGTCTTCTAGGTGCAGTAGCTTGATGATCCAGCATTGCACCTCAAAATATTAGTGCTGGGTTGCAAAATGATGTGTAAATACATGCCTAAGGTGGTCCCCACGCACGTCATCGCACTAGCAGGGTAGTGAAAGAAGAGCATAAGATTTAATTAGTCACAATTACTCAGCGATGATTTCCTAGAGAACGTGTGAGAGGCACAGGAGGAGGGGAAAAAGTTTTTCTATTCCTGGTTTCGCTTGCTCATTTCTTTGGTTGTGTGGGAAACACCAGAGTATTTATTCCTTGCAGACATGGAAACTACTGTATTTTAAGGGGCATGCTATGCCAAATTGTGGGACTCAACAGAACCAAAGCACGTAATGGAGAATAAGATCTTTTGGGTCTAATTTGAAGGAGAATTGGCCACAAATATCCACTCATAGCCCCAGTTGTCCCCTACGACACACGAAAAGTACAAGACCATTACAGACTTCAAGGTGTCGATGCATAATGTATCGATCTGGGATAGCAAAGATAGGGTATGGTACAACCTTCCCTACATGGTGACAGAGGCCGAGATCGACCAGGTCATTGTTACATGGGCCAATGCATGGAAGACTCAGGTAGGCTCTACCAAGCCTATCATAGCCTCAAAATCTATCAAAGAGACGACATATGCCACCAAGGAGAAAGAAGCCAAGAAGGGCGTTGAGAAATAAAAATAGAAAGAAGCATAGAATAACGCTGAGACAGAGCTGGACGTTGATGGCACTAAATCAGAGTGCCGTAGAGGCATCAAGTGCAGAGCTGAAACTACTAAGGGTGCATGCAATAAATGAAAAGGCTCGAAGACAGGTCACATCTACCTATGAGGATTGATGGACTGCACTAGAGGAGCAGTACAAAGCTGCAGTGGAGGCCATGCAGACTGGGTTCAAGAAAATTCAACTAAAGAAGGACATCATTCAAGCAAGCGTGAGTACTAGCCTAGTCATCAACACAATAGATAGCCATATATCCCCTTTCTTGGAGTAGAAGTAACCTTGGAGCAGCGCACTCCATGCGCGTAGGTCCATACATGCTCAGAAGTTGGCATTGACCTCTCCATGCTTCCCAGTGGCAAGTTGTATGCCACCTAGACTATCATCACGAACAAGATGCAATGTCGAGAGGCATGCATGCACTTGAAGGTCACAAAGGGAGAACATAGGAGTCTCTGTAGGTTCAGAAAATGCAACAAATAGTGGTGGCCTAGTGCACAGAGCTAGAAAACTTGATCGATCTCCTTTGTGGCGAACTTCCCAAAGTTTCCATCCCTACCTCTGTTGTGCCTCAGGCTAAGATAAAAGGATTAGTGGATGCCTTGAAGGCCTCCCACTCAGAGGTGTAAGAGGTTAAGGGAGAATTTGAGCTATAGAACACGGAGTTACAAGAAAAGCTCCAACCAGAGACTTTGCCTAAAATATGAGCGCAACACTCTACTTTGGTCAAAGAAGCACCTACCAGTATTGCAACAAAAATCACCAAGGGCACATAACTCTTGGATGAGGAAATGGGCTTGTGGACTTCAGTATAGACCGATCCACTCATCCATAAAATCTCACAAGCAATACACATAAAATATGATACATTCGGTAACCTTCAGGAAGTGCTTCCCACACTTGTGCCTACTCAGAGAATGGCATGTTTGAAGACGAGCCAGGTGCTATGCGACAAGGTTGAATATCTGTGACAAAGGAAGCATATTCTGACCACCCACATGAAGTCATGCTAAGATGAAGAAATGAAGATATGGAAAGACTTAGATGTTTTCGTAAATAACCTGAGCGAGACATACCAGAGTATCAGTCTTGCAGTGGAGGGGCTTGCCTCTTAGAAGTTGGTGGATACAGCTCAGAGTACTACTCATAAGAGAGCGAGTGTCCTTGCACCCTTCACCGCCATCATTGAGGAACTAAAGACAAATATGAACACCCCAGTTCCTCTATGACTTGGGATGAGTCACAAGATTGTGTTGGGGGACTGTTGGAGCAGTGTCCCTTAGGACTGTAATTTTTATCAAATAATAGTATTTTTGTAGTTTTACATCGTGTGCGCTAAAAAATATATAGTCAAGGGGCTTTGGGGTGAGTCAAATCCCATTCATGAGTTGCAATGGTTCAAAGGGTAATTCTAGGAGTCTCAAACCAAGGTTTGAGGATCTTGTTATGAGCACAGGCTAAGGTATTAGTAGAAGTCTAGATCGAGTCAGATAAACATGTTTTGATGAAAGTAATGAACGTCACCTTGATAAAACTGTGAAGAAGTATATAGATTCTACCTGTATTTCAAGAATATGAGCACTAATTCTGAATTCGTGTGCTTGAACATCCCATGCAGGAACAAGATACCTCAACAATTCCATTTGTTTCCTCATATCAAGAAGCCAAAAGAATTTCAAGAGCCCATAATTTCTGAAAGCCTAGATAGTGGTAGGATCATTAGTTTTAGTTAAATCTTGTTCCTAATGTCCTCTCCCTCCATATTAAGGTCATTTTGATCCAATAAACTCTTGAAACATCACAAGAACGATCATTAGCTTAGGTTTCATGCAAAAAAATGGATAAATTTTGACAAAAACAAGTAAAACAAGTTTGGGAATTTCGCTCAACGCACCCCCATAAGGGCAAAGAGTGCATTGCAACACCCTCTCATTGTATTTTCTTCCTATTCAGTGCTCCTTTCAACTTAATGGGGGTGAATTAGACCTAGAGAAATAAATTAGAGCCCTAAGTCCCTCAAAAATTGAAAACATTGGCATGAAATGAAAAAATGGGTGCATGAAGAGAAAAAGGAAGGTTATAGCTCCTACTTGGAAGTGATGATGCTCAAAATGATCCATTGTATTGGGCGCAATTAGCTGAAAACTATTGAGGGAAAAAACATTCATAACTCACTCTCCAAAAGGTAAAATGTGAAATGGTAGAAATGAATTACCTTATGATTATTTTATTGTCACTTTCATCATTATTTTGTTAATATTTTGAGGTTTTAAACTAAATGTGATTCAATTTTATCATGAAAAAAGGTATTTTTAATATTTTGGTGGTTTTTTGAGTAAGTTCACAATTTTTTAGCATATTGTAATGATGTCTAAATTGAAACATATCAGTTTGACCAAAGAGCATACTTTTATCACTTTTATCACAGTTCCCCATCAACATCATTCTTTCTCAAATATTGAAACCCATTTCGTGTTGTTGATGGGGGATACATCAAGGCCCTCCTGCGATGGGCCACTTTTTTTCAACATCAACTAATTATCAGGGAAGTTGACTTAGAAACTCTACTTTCAGTACCTTGGTGCTTGCATACATGAAGGGAAATTTTCCTCACTCTCGGTGAGAAGTTTTCATCATTGGCCTTCGACTGAAAGATTCTATGTGGTGTTGAACTACAACTCATTCATTCACACCATGCAGATTGTACTACATTAGTATTGGGTGCTAGTTTTGTACTTATTTCCTACATATGTTTCCCCTATTGTTACCTTGTGACTACAACCGTTGGGACATCTTTGCCTCTTTTTCTTGCCTTTTTATCTTAAACAGTGATGTTTCACCTTATTTTCATTATATTTCCATTTCATCGATTATTATGATGTATCATGTCTTTTTTATGACTAAATGAGGATGAATGTTTGCATAAGTTTTCTGGTCTTTTGTTATCCTTCCAGATGTTATTTTTAGCACAAAAGATCTAGATCATGAGGCTTACAAGAGTAGTTAAAGGTGTGATGTTACAGTGAGATGCTACACCACAATGTTGTTACATCATGGTGTTGTTATAGACCCGCTGACTGCTGTTACAACTATATTTTTGACTAGATATCATCAACTTCTAGATGCTAACCTGTCCTTTATTGTTGTTACACTACAATTGTGATTTTCCGCAACAGCTGTAGGAGTCATTACATATTGTATTTTAGGATGACAACTTTTAGGTGGTTTTTGGTTGTAATCTATATTCTTCCAGTCATAATTTTTATTAAGAAGTGGTTATAGCTATATGTATCCTATTTTGATCAACATGAGAATCATAAATATTCTCATAAATGATCCATCCCTTACTTTTCTGAACATGTAACCGCTATATAATTCTTAATCCTTGAGGTCAAAAGGTGAGTGGAGAAAAATATTCCTTTGGATGTGTAATTTTGGTCACATTAATACAAGTTATCACATTGTATTTTAAACATGAATTGTTTGTTTTAGTTTATGCTTAAGTTATTTCTATTCCTGCGCCTTGCTAGTGAGGAAGGACCCTCCTCTTTAGCAGGGATTGAAGTAGTTAAGGTACCTGTACATATTTCTTATTTTCCTTTATGTATTAGTGGAAGTGTTGTTGTTGTTGTTCTACATAAGAATAGATTTGCTTTAATTCCAATATTATATATGATGTTACACATGTGTGATTAGAGATACCGGCTAGGTAATTGTTGTGTGGCACACTAGGTACATATTAAATGAGGCATGATTATATTCATGTAGATCGTTTTATTTCTGCATGAGTGATTCCTTCCAACATTTAATTCAGCAATGATTTCCTTTATTTGGATTTTTTTTTGTTTGATGTATCAGCAGAGATAATGTGACTGTCATTGAAATAAAATATGTCCCTGTATTGATAATTTATGTGTACAATTTTAGTCATTTAACAGTGATTAATACAATCCAACATTTTGGCGTCATTACCAGGGATGGAAGTGATGATCCAATCAACTAGAATTGTTTTTTAGATGATAGAGTGTTCCTAGTCTACAACTACAGGGCAGTAAGACAAGAGGTAACAACCTGCGCATCACTCTAACATACCTGGGCGAGCTCACCATTGCTACACTAGGGCACTTAGAGGTGAAACTTTTGGGTGTTTTTTTAGTGTGTCTTCAATGAAACAATTGTTGGGTGGTAAGACGAGAGGTAAGAACCTGCACATTGCTCTAACATACCTGGGAGGGCTCACCATTGTCTCGCTAGGATACTTATAAGTGTGAATTTTCGTGTTATGAAACCAACTCCAAAAATAGAAGAAAACATATATCAACGCCTTATAATTCAACGACTTCAAGTGGGAAACCTCCTTTACATTACATAAATGAAAAATTCTTAGATGATACAAATGAAAAAACCTCCTTCTATATAGAGGATTCCATGGGGTCACAATATAATCCTAGCATACCTAACAATAATAATGTAAGGGTACAATAATAGCAATATTGGGTTTATAGGGGTACAACAATAACAATAAGAGGGCTACACTAATAACAATAAGGGACTAAAATTGTAATATAGGCACCTAACATGCCCCTCTCCTTCAAAAAGTGTTGTCCTCAATGCTTGAGCAACTCAAGGTGCTTCTGTATAAAATTCCCATCCCCCCATGTAGAATCTTTAGTGGGTAAGTTCTTCCAATTGATGAGATACTCTGAAATTGGTCGATTTTGTAGTCATCGCGTTCTTGTTTCTGTGACTGTTTCAGGTTCCAATACGGTTTTCCCTTCCTCATAAATTTCTGGAAATATTGTTTGAACTCAAATTTTTTCACCTATAACCTTCTTTAAGCACGAAACATGGAAAGCTCGATGCACTCGCGAAGAAGCAGGAAGCTCCAATTTGTATGCCATAGTACCAATATTTTGCAACTCCTTGTAAGGACCATAATACTTTGGCGATAATTTATTATCCTTCTTAGCTTGCTTGAGGGGAATTTTTTTGTATGGTTGTAGCCATAAAAATACCCAGTCTCCTACATCAAAAATTCTCTCACTGCAATGTTCATATGCCTGTTTTATCATTCGATTTTGTGCCAATTTAGGTTATCATTTACGAGTTGGAGAACTTCTTGTTGATGCTCGATGTGATCTTCCACTGCTTAAACCTTAGAATTTTATCTTAAATATGATGTGATGGACAGTGGATGATATCCATAAAGTGCCATAAATGGGGTCATTTTTGTTGCAATATGGAAGGAAGTGTTATACCACCATTCAGTGAGAGGTAACCACTTGACCCATTGTGTTTGTTTATCAGATACAAAACAACGAAGATATCCTTCCAAATATTTATTCACTATCTCAGTTTAACCATCGGATTGAGGATGATAAGACAAGCTATGAGCTAGTTGAGTAGCCAAACAAGAAAATAAATTCGTCCAAAAATTTCCAATAAAAATGGGATATTTTTCGCTCACAATAATCTTTGGATTTCCATGTAGCTTTTTAATTGTGTCCATAAATCTAGTAGCAACTGTACTTGATTTTAATGGATGAGATAATGCACAAAATTGTGCATACTTGGTAATTCTATCAACTACCACCATGATGACACTCTTTCCTTCAGACTTAGGTAAACCTGTGATAAAATCTATTCAAATCTCGTCCCAACATTGACTTGGAATGGATAAAGGTTGTACAATACATGGGGTCTTAATTGTCTCAACTTTATTTTACTCGAAAACCAAACATTCTACCACAAAATCTTTTATATTAAGTTTAAGGCCATCCCAAAAAAAATATTTCTTCACCCAGTGGTAAGTTTTTAAAAATCCTGAGCGTCCTCCTAAAGGAGAAGTGTGGAATTCCAAAATAATCTTTTGTTTTAGTTGGGAATTATTGCACTGATATAGGTGATCTTTGTACCATAAGGAATCATTTTTCCAACTAAATGTATCAGATGTACTAGGATCTTGCTGCAACTTTTGAATGAGTTTCCACTCTTCTTCATCCTTCTTCATTTCATACCTTGCTTCAATTATCCAATCTAGTTGAGAAATGGGAAAAATAAATGCTTCCACCTCTTCATTATTTATTGAGAGTGCATCTGCAACAACATTTAGCTTCCATTTTTTGTAGATGATTTAAAAGTCATAACCCAACATATTTGTGACCCATTTTTTGCTGCTCTTCTGAATATAGTATTTATTCCAAAAAGTGTTTAAGACTATCATGATCAGTTTTTACCTTGAAGTGTCTTCCCATTAGGTAAGGTCATCATTTCTTTAGTGCATGTAGTATTTCTAACATTTTCTTCTCATCAATAGCTTTCTATAAATACTTTCCTTTGATTAGATGACTGTAAAAAGAAATGGGTATTCCTTCTTGCATTAAAACAACACCAATTCCATTTCCTGAGGCAACACATTCCACAATAAAGGTTTATGTGAAGTCTGGCATAGCTAAGACCGGTGATAGGCACATTGCCTCTTTAAGATTTTCAGAGGCCTTAGCTGCTTCAGGATTCCACGGAAATGAATCTTTCATTAATAATGTTGTTAGAGGTGTTGTTATTCCCCCATAATTCTTAACAAACTTATGATAATACTCTGTTAACCCAAGAAATCCTTGCGACTGCTTTATGGTTGTGGGGACTTTCCATTCCTTAATGGATTTAATTTTGTTAGGGTCTACCTTAACACCCTCGTGAGATACAATATGACCCAAATATTCCACTTCTTGTACTCCAATGAAACATTTGGATGTTTTTGCATATAATTTTTTCTCCTGCAATACTTTTCGCACCCTGCAAACATGTTGAACATGACCCTTCCAAGACTTGTTGTAGAATAGTACATCAGCAAATATTACTAGCACAAATTTTCTAAGGAAGGGTTTAAAAATCGATTTCATCAACCCTTGAAATGTAGAAGGTGAATTAGTAAGGCCAAAAGCCATGAAAAAAAATTGATAATGACCCTAATGAGTTCGAAATGTTGTTTTCGGAATAGCTTCAGTCTTCATTCTAATTTGATGATATCCTGAACGAAGATCGAACTTGGTAAAATAAATTGCTCCATGTAATTCATCTAATAACTCATCAATCACATGAATGGGAAATTTATCTTTAATAGTGAGCTTATTGAGCTCCCTATAATCTAGACACATGCACCATGATCCATCCTTCTTGTGTACCAATACTACTGGAGCAGAGAAAGAACTTTGACTAGGTTGAATTATACCAACCTCTAACATTTCTGCAACCATATGTTCAATTTCTCTCTTTTGGACATAAGGATATCTATAAGGCCTGATGTTTGGAGGAACACTTCCTAGAATCAAATGAATATCATGATCATGATCACAGATAGGTGGGAGTCCTTTGGGAGTTTCAAACACATTGGAATGATTGTGCAAGAATTTTTGGAGATATGGAGAAATAGATGATTTTGATGTTGGAACTTGGAGTGAACATAATTGTGAGATTACGCCTCGTTGTTCTTTATTCATAAGATTTGTCATGGCATTAGAGCTTATTATCTTTCCCGGATTCCCTGCAATACCCCATAATTCAGCTTCCTTTCCTTCTGAAAAAAATTCAAGAAAAGTTCTTGAAAATTAAAAGCTATTGTCCCCAAAGATTGTAACCATTGTACTCCTAGTAAAAAATTAGCACTTCCGATTGGAATGGAAAGCATTGGACTATTCAATACATATTCACCAATGGTTAGCTTGATATTATGGCATATTCCAGAGAAATTTATAGTTCCTCCATTTTCAACCATCACTTGACATTCTGGTGTTGGGTATAGGAAACAATTCAATTCCTTGGCTACCTTACAATGAATAAAATTATGGGTACTACCAGAATCGATTAAGACTATTACCTTTTTCTTCTTGATATGTCCTTCTATCTTGAGAGTTTGAATAGTGGTAATTCCTACCAATGCATTACACGATATAGTAAGACTCATTTATTCTTGTTCTAGGGTTTATTCATTGTGTATATCATCTTTTTTGAATATTCTTTTTCATCATCTTCCTCCTCTTCACAATATATGTAAAATAATTTATTCTCAGCACACTTATGACCTAACCTGTATTTTCTATCACAATTGTAGAAAAGCCCTTTTGCTATTTTTTCTTCCAATTGTTTCAGTGTCAACCTTGCAGGTTGTGGAAGTCTAGGAGTATCAACACTTCCATATTTATAAATGTGAGTGGTAGGCTTCTTTGTCGCCATAATTTTACATTCATTTTTTCTTGCTATCCTCAATGCCTTCTCCAATGAATCAAGTTCCCAAACACGAACCTCGTATTGGATGTTATCCTTTAAAATCCCTACGAATACGTCAATCTTGTGTTCCTCTGGAAGATCAGTTACCCTTATATTCAATTTTTGGAAGTCCTCAACATGCTCCACCACTAAACCCTTTTGTTTGAGATTTATCAATTGGCTAAAAAAGGTGTTGCTATTTGAATCTCATAATGTTCTATCATTTCCTCCGTAAAAATTGACCAAGTGAAAATTTGCTTACAGGAAAAAATCCATCGATACCATAAAAATGTATTTTGTTCTAAATATAAAGTTGCAATACATACCTTTTGTGTGTTTTACAAAGTATTGAGATCAAAATATTGCTCCATATGTAATATCCATGTTATGAGATCCTTTCCATCAAACTTCCTCATATAGATCTTTGGAATATGGTGGGTATTCCATACAACATTAGAGTTTATGAAATCATGATTAATATTAATTTTTTTCTCATCATGAGTTTCCTGTACTATATTTTCACCATTAGGAAACATTTCTTGTATCAAAATTTTCAAAACTTCCATGTCTGCTTTTAGATCATTCTTCATGTTTTCCATTTTTTCATCAATATTAGCTTCCATGTCATCAATATTTTCTTCCATGCCATCCATCTTAGCTTCCACACCTTTTTTCAAGCCATCCATCTTAGTTTCCACACCTTTCTTCAAAAATTCCATTTCATTTTTTGTTGCTCTTTGCAAGAGCGAAATTTGGTGCATTTTCTCTTGTAATTTTGACATGTCATGTTGCACTTCTTCATCTTCATGAGTCATAGTAGAGCCTTCTGAAGGCTTAATGGGTGTTGAATTCCTTTTAGGGGGGATGTTAGAACCCAATACTGATATCTATTCTACAATATTCCCTTGCAATTAATTCAAAGTGATTCTTCATACAAGACTTATGCAATTCGGGAAAAAAAAATACATGCCTTTTTCTTGATTTTCAGGAGATCGATATTGAAACTAAATTATCACTGTGATTTAGGATCTTCAATTTCTAAAATTTGTTACTATCGTAGCCCTCTTAATCCTATTTAAAATTCCATAGGTCTGACCTGATTTGGATTCTTCAAGGGAAATTTATACCCAATCTCCCACAATAACCTAATTATGGACTGGTTCAGTAGAGAGAACTTGTATGGTGTTTCACTTGTCATTGTTTCCTCCTTCGACTCTCAAATTGATACACCAAAAACTGCATTCCATGTACTTGTGGTCAATATTTACAGAATCCAATCCGATGCTCAGAGAGAGTTATGATGATTTGAACACGGTCACCTCTTTGAGATAAAATTCGAGAGCCTGAAAAAATCCTAAATTCCAGAGATCATATATTCAAAAATATTGTGAACCAAGATCTGAAATTGTTGCAAGATGTTCCTAAGGATTTCTTCTTCTCTTTGTAAAAAACTCAGCTTCTTAACCTTCGTAGAAAAAACATTATAGAGAAAATACCACGATGACTTATTTAGGTGAAATTCGAGAGCCTGAAAAAACCCTAACTTCCACAAATCATATGTCTGAAAATATTGCGAGACAAGATCCAAAATTTTTACACAATGTTCCTTAGGATTTCGGCTTCGCTCAATAAAAATTTCAGCTTCTGTGTAATATTCCTATTTTAGCATGCAGCTAATCGGAATATTAATTTTTCTCTTAATATCTAGTTAGATGAATAAATGGGCAAGGAGGCTCATAAGTTGCTTAAGTAGGCATAAAATCCCTCATAATGTGAAAAGGGATCATGTTAATAACTAGTTCAAACATCCTCATGTGTGAAAAGGATCTAAATCTATAGAAAAAGTCAAGTTTGACCAAGTCAATAGCATTATTATATGAGGAGTGAATCATAACTAAAGATAGCCCAATGTGAATGAAGATCAATCTAGCTAGTCAAAATGAAGACACCTTGGATGTGAAAGGAGATAGTGCATGAAGATCAAATCAATGTTGACTAAATCAAATAGCACTGTAAAAAGATGAGTAGGACTAATGAGGACAACGCAATTTTGGTAGAGGAGGTTTTGCATGGAAGCAACCTCATAATTGGGTCGGACCCTTAGTGAGGAAGCTCATCAACTATATAATGGAGGGAATGATAGCCATATGGGGCATGATTGCAGATTATGATTTTATGATTGGTTTTTTTATAATTGTTCCAAGATTCAGCTATTTATCTAAGTTTGCAACACTTTTTAGTGCTAGGGTTTTCTCATGTGGGAATTCCCCACTCTTGCTTGGAGATCTTGTTTAAGAAATCTGAGGGGAGCATTTTGTGCCTTATTTCCACTATTAGACACTATTCCAAGCATTCACCTATAGATATAGTGCAGTCCCTTGGAGAAACTGCATTATTTTTAGGGTGTTGCAGTGGGAAGGGTAAAAACCCCACTTTTATGAGCTAGTTTCCCAGGAGGAGGATCAACCTCTTTCCTGGAAAGCTAGTAGGAGAGTCTAAAACCATTTATTTTAATGTTTAGACATTTTTGTAAATATCTTCAACTATACAGCATGATTCAGCCATAGATCGGCAACAAATATTTCATGTATATCATGTTTGTCAAGAAACCCTTGGCGGGTCTTCTTGGATCTATGTAAAAGAGACTGGGTCTCTATTTTTATGCCTCATTGATTAATATAATAGAAAATATAAATTTTATTTATATTTCTGAGCATAAACCCTCTATAAACTGTGCTGTCTCTTTCTTTAGTAATTTCTATTTGCAATAGTCTCGGGGTTTCAGTGTTTTTGGGTTGTTTTGAGCATAGGAGGCCTGCTTAACTAGGAAAAAGTGATTTTTTTCTGATTTCTTTTCATATTTGGTTGCTATAATGTCATATATAATGGATCCATGGGCTGCATTTGTCTTTTAATGCTTACATTTCTGAAAAATGCGTTTCTATGCATATGTTGCTGAGATTTCCCATTTGGGAATATTACAGTGGTATCAGAGCTCTAATCTTGGCTCAACATGTGTTCTGCAACCATTATGGAGTCTTCTCATGGGAAGGAGAATATATGCAAGAGAGATCAAGGAAAACCCTTATTTTCTGGAGGAAAGAGGTTCTCAAAACTTCTTCTTCAAATTCTGCAGGGTATAAGAAATGAAATCAAAGAAATAAGAAAGGAAAAGCCTGGAGATCCCTCAACAAGATCTATACATGACGAAAGATCCAGTTCCTCATCTTATGGGTGTGATCATTCAGCCACATCATCATATTTTCAACTCTCTACCAGCCATTTTTTCATGACAAAGAAGATGGAGAAAGGAGATGTGCCAAAGAAGGAGTCTCTTGGTGATTATTTGCAAGAATATGAATCTCAAGCTAAGAGGTTCAAAGATCACATAAAATTCCAAGAGTTTTGCAAGATAAAAGAAGAAAGGAGCATAAAGGGCAAGCGACATGGTGTGGGTAGTTTTTTCCTATCTACTTTTGACGGATCACCTAAATGTCCAGCCAGGGTTTGGGTGATGGAGCTAGACACCTATGTGCAACAACATCAAGTTTCTGAAGATGAAGCCATCAAAGTAGTAGCACTGCATTTTGAAGTTAAGGCCTATTCTTGGTGGTTGTTTGAGTCCTTATCATTAAAGAATTCACATGCATCTACTTATTCAAAATTCATTAGAAGAGTATTGGAAAGATTTGATGAAAAATCTCATGAAACATATTTGATGGAGAAAATCACACCAAAGAAAACAAAACCTTTCCATGTGATGGAAGGATCCATAAACCCAACTCCATTTTAGGAAGACATTGGAAGGGATGAAAACTTGTATGATATATTTCCAAGGGCAAAGTCCCCATTGCATGAAGAGATTTCTTCTCAAAAGAAAGACGTGAAGATTCCTCCTTTAAAGGAAGATCTAGATCTAAGATATCTCACTGTTGGAGAGGTATTCTCAAATATTTATGAGGAGAAAGAGAAGGATGGAGATAACAGTGCAGTCATACCAAGAGCACATTTAGGACCTCATGAAGAGGAAAATGGAGCACTTTCTCCAAGGAGGGAAACTCTTGCACTTTTGCAAGGAGTTCCAAAGAATCTCACATATGTAGATCATGGCACAATCCAAGTGCAACATGTGCCATCATTGTCAAGAGGTGAGATCTTGAAGATAGGAGAAGGTAAAGGGTATGGTAAGAATCACATGATGAGGAGCACATTCCCCTATGTATTTCAAAAGATTGATGCACAAGGGAGGCAGGAGAATTTGTGCAATGAAAGCAAGGACGAATCAGTCCACACATATATACATCCTGCTTTATGTCTTGATGTCTCTTTTCATGGAAGCATTCAACCAGGGAGGCCCCCTTATTGGAAGAAGACTAATTTTTTCTCTCAAATATGGGAAGCATTGACATATTTGGCCAAGGAGGGAGCCTTGGGAGAAGCTAGAACAGTGCAAATAATATGTTATGGGTCCAAAGGAGAGGTAAGCAATTTTATGAAATGGACATTGCTATCTCCCACTCAGCTATTTGCACTGAAAAAGGAGAATTCAAAAGTATATGGTCACATGGATATGATGTCAAAAAACCAATCAATATCTTTGGGGCAACCAATGATATTCTCACACACAAAGAAGATTTCTGAACATGACAAGATGATATCAACACTCTTGCATGCATGGGCCAAATTAAGGAAGTTTTGGAAGGAAAAAACCTTTCAAGGAGAGGTTGAATTGCATATGCTTCAATCTTGTCTTGAGCAAGATCAACTGCAATAAAGGCAGCAAAAGGAAGTTGATAGTGCTCCAACATGTGACTTTGGCATCAAGCATGTCAAAGAGGAGAACCATGTTATGATAGGGGCTGCATTTCATACTTCTACATCGTTGTCATGGTTGGGAAGCTTAGATCCATATTGGGAGTCCAAACTCTTGATGGAATATTCCAAGGACCTCTTCACATGTAAGGTTCCTGGTGTGCAAGTAATGGATAGGAAGTATAAAGTGGTTGATGGATTCATTTAGTCTCATGATCAGATCTATTTGACTAGAGACTCCAAGCTCAAGGGTAAACTACTTAACACAACCTATGAGATCTTGATTTCTAAACCCATTGATTTCATTAGATAATAACATACTATCTTGGAGGGATTCATGTGGGAATATTTCAAAAAGGAGATGCACTATCACATGAGAAAGTGCATGGATTATTTGTTGGTTGAAGAGGAACATAGCTCTTGGGAAGAGTTATCATTACCACCTCCTTATTCATTGGGTGTAAGAAGGAGCTCATCTATGAGATACCTTACTGATTTAAATCAAGTGTATGGTAAGAATTGTATTTATGAACATCATGGTGTATTTACTATATGATTGCATTTCTTTAACACTCATGTACAGGGCATTGCTCCTATAGGGGGGATTTTTGTTATGGACTTCATAGGCCACTTGGGGCCACGAACAATGGTGATGTTGACCATTCATTAGAATATTTTCGAGAGTTGTTGCATTCCTCATGGTGTGAATCATTAAAACCAACCATCATACAACTTCTCCAAGCATGAAAGAAGGACGGGGCAGCAAACAAGTGTTGGGAAAAACACTTTTCATATCATATTCTATGGGAGTTAGGAGTAAACCTGTGTTGGTTGCACTTGACGGACCATTTTCCTTCTCCCTTATTGCATATGGAAACTAGCATGAATCTAATTATGATTCCATATGCTAAAGATGTTCTTATCTTTGTTGGGAACATGGTTGGAAGGAAGACACATTGGTTAGATGTGTCCTTGGGGGAAGAAATTTCCCACACTTTTTTCACTACATGTTTCAAGGGGGTCATGGGAAAAGATATGGCTACTATAGTAGATCACTTGTTTCTTTATGAGGTAGGCCATATGATTGTTTGGAGCACTTGGGACATACCTCTCATGAGCATTTGGGAGGAGCTTTCCTATGAATTACCAAGTTGGGTGGTGATTCATTTCATTTGGATGATAGCATGGAGATGGGAATCTTTAATTTGTAATGAAGTTCCCCATGATTGTCATCGCTTCTATCTTGAGGAGGCTATTGATCAGCAAGAAGGTTTCCATATAGACCTTCCATTCTTTCATGATGAGAGCCATTTGGTTTACCCACCAAAGGCCAACTTGCACACTTGGGAGGAACCATTGGGAGACAAAATTATTGTAGAAGATTTGAAGCAATGGTGGAGACTGTTGGATGAGGAGGCCACAAGAGAAGGAGGGGAGATTTTGTAGCACCCTTGCAGTTTCTTGAGGACAAGAAACATTTGGGAGGGGAAGACTGTAATATTCCTAATTTAGCATGCAACTAATAGGAATATTATTTTTTCTCTTAATATCTAGTTAGATGAATAAATGGGCAAGGAGGCTCATAAGTTGCTTAAGTGGGCATAAAATCCCTCATAATGTGAAAATGGATCATGTTAATAACTATATCAAACATCCTCATGTGTGAATAGGATCTAAACGTGTAGAAAAATTCAAGTTTGACCAAGTCAAAAACATGATTATATGAGGAGTGGATCATAAATAAAGACAACTCAATGTGAATGAAGATCAATCTAGCGAGTCAAAATGAAGACACCTTGGGTGTGAAAGGAGAAAATACATGAATATCAAGTCAAGGTTGAATAAATCAAACAACGCTCTAAAAATATGAGTAGGACAATGCAATTCTGGTAGAGGAGCCTTTGCATGGAAGCAACCTCAAAATTGTGTGGGACCCTTGGTGAGGAAGCTCATCAACTATATAATGGAGGGAATGACAAACACATGGGGCATGATTGAAGATTATGATTTTATGATTGGTCTATGTAGAATTATTCCAAGCTTCATCTGTTTAGCTAAGTTTGCAGCACTGTTTAGTGCTAGGGTTTTCTCATGTGAGAATTCCCCACTCTTGCTTAGAGATCTTGTTTAAGGAATCTGAGGCGAGAATTTTGTGCATTATTTTTACTACCAAGCACTAGGCCAAGAATTCACCTACAACTATAGAAAATTCCCTTGGAGAAACTACGTTATTTTTAGGGTGTTGCAGTGGGAGGGGTAAAAACCCCACTTTTATGAGCTAGTTTCCCAGGAGGAGGATCAACCTCTTTCCTGGAAAGCTAGTAGGAGAGTCTACAACCATTTATTTGCATGTTTAGCCATTTTTATATAGATATTCAACTATACAACGTGATTTAGCCACATATTTTCCACAAATATTTCATGTATATCACGTTTGTTAAGAAACTCTTGGCGGGTCATCTTGGATCTATGTAAAAGAGACTAGATATCTATTTTTATGCCTCATTTATTAATATAATAGCACATATAGTTTGTATCTATATTTCTGAGCATATGCCCTCTATAATATGCATTTTCTCTTTCTGTAGTAATTTCTGTTTGGAGTAGTCTTGGGGTTTTAGAGTTTTTGGGTTGTTTTGAGCATAGGAGGCCCGTTTAAATAGGAAAAAGTGATTTGTTTTTTATTTCCTTTCATATTTGGTTGCTATAATGTCATGTATAATGGATCCATGGGCTGAATTTTTCTGTTAATGCTTACATTTATGAAAAATTTGTTTTCTGTGCATATGTTGCTAAGATTTCCCATTTGGGAATATTACATTCTGAACCTTCGTAGAAAAACATTTATAGAGAAATTCCATGATGACCTATTTAGAGTAGCGAAACCTTAGAATCCAAAGCTCTGATACCAAATGTTATGAAACCAGCTCCAAAAATAGAAGAAAAGAGAGATCAACGCCTTACAATTCAGCCAATTCTATGGGGAAACCTCCTTTACATTACATAAATGAACAATTCTTGGATGAAAAAAATGAAAAAACCTCCTTCTATATATAGGATTCCATGGGGTCACAATATAATCCTAGGAAGCCTAACAATAATAATGTAAGGGCATAATAATAACAATATTGGGTTTATAGGGTTAAAACAATAACAATAAGGGGGGTACAATAATAAAAGTAAGCGACTAAACTAGTAATATAGGGACCTGACATTTCAAGTGTTTTCTTTAGTGTGTCTTCAACTATATAGTTGCTGGGCAGTAAGACGAGAGGTAAGAACTTGTGCATCGCTCTAAAATACTTGGGCAGGCTCACCATTGTAGAAACTGAAGCACTTTTAGGATGAATTGATACACATAGGGTCCATGTGTGCCAGTAGGACAATAGAAAAATCCACAAACACCCCCAACTCTACTAACTACAAGAAAGGCAGGTCGTACAAAGTAAAAGAAGAGTGCATACTTGGGAAGAAAGACATTATTTGGAGATCTGTTCTCAAAAGCAGAAAAGGAACAATCTACTTCATACAGAGACCAGTGGGGAGAATCAGGGACTTGAGGAACAACATTTAGTTGACCATCATTTGGATGTGGGTAGTGCAGTGAAACAATTGGTCCTGGAACAACCTAATCCTTTATTCATTTGTCAATCTCCTGCATATTCTGAGGCTAGTTCATCCCATCTGGAAGGATCAGCCACGGGGGATGAGAATGTCAAGATAGATGGTTCTGTTACTTTTGAATTCACAATAGTGGAAACACAATATGAGGCTCCTATGAAAAAAATTCATTTATCATCCATATCTTCCTTTCAAGAGATGGTTGTTGAAGATCCTGGTACCTTTTTGTTTGAATTCGACATGCTGTGTAGAGATTGTGACTACACTTCAGATGCCCAGAAGCTAAAATTGTTCTGGCTACACTGAAAGGGGTAGAATTAAGATGGTTCATGAGATTGGGCTTTGGCACGATTCGAACTTGAAATGAAATGAGGGAGGCCTTTCTCTTTAAGTATAAAGATTATTGTGGAACCATGGATTTGAAGGAAGAGATCTTTATAATTGCACAAAAGGAGGAGTAGAGCTTGGAAGATTATATGGAACGATCCCATTATAATTTGCAAAGGACTAAGTTTGGTAACTTATCCCCAGAAATTATGAAACCAATATTCTTAAGAGGTATACGAGATGAATTTCTGGAGCATTTGAATCTATTGGGAAAAGGAGACATATCGCAAGAATCACTTGAAGAAATAATGAAGCTCTATTTGTGGAGTTAAAGAGAATTTGTCAAAGGGAGAAGTTCAGTTTAGGACCCTTCAGTTTAGATACAGAAGTCCACAGGTGGAGGAGTAACCATATCAGAGATCAGGAATCTATTTGAGGATTTTAAAACCGACCTCCTTATCACTCTCTCTTCCCAGATCACTATGGTACAAGTTAAGAAAGCGCAAGAAGAAGTTGAATTAGCCTTAGCAATATTATGTCCACGATGCAAAAAGAAACATTTAGAAAGAGAATGTGGACTGAATAGCGTCAACCTGTGCAACATCTGTGAGTTGGCACATTCTATGAGTCAATGTCCTAAACTTCCCAGACATAAAGTTGTACTTCAAGAATCAAGCAAGGATGTCAAGTCTTCCTACTTTATCAGATAAAAGAGACCATTTCAGCCATGACCTATAGGTATGCCTCCATATTTTTCCTCTTTTAATCCTTGGAATAATGTTTATAATAGTTTGCAATTTCCATGGCAGTATCCTACTCCTTCCTCATAAAAATTTCCTTCACCATGGATCCAGTGTCCTTCCCATCCACCAACGCAACATCCTCCATCGCAATCTCATCCTTGGAGTCAGAATTGGAGAGGTAATGGCCAAGGTCTAGTACCCCCTGCAATGCCAATACATCAACAGTTATAACTGCCTTCTATTCAAACTCATACACCTCCTGTCTGACCCCAATTACCTGTGAAACCTAACCCCAATCCGAATAATAAGACAAATCTAAGCATAGATTCCTCGGTTACCTTCCAGACTTATCTCATAATTCCTTTTGGGGTTAATGAGGTTTAGCTTCGATCGGGAAAAGTAATCAAACCTAAAAATACTCCCATTATTACTGAAGAAGAATGTGATTCACCTAGAAAGGATATAGTCGATTCTGAGACAATTGTTACACATGTAATAGTTGATAAAATACCTATTGTTACAGTTGTAGCAGCCATCTCGGGAAGGCCTGTTGTTTCTACATCATCCAAACCGAGCAGGGTTGGTGCATATGTGACAACTAACTCAAATGTTAATGTTCAATATCCTCCATACACTCTATGATTAATTGAAACTCAGCCAACCTCACAAACTGAATCTGAGTTCCTCAAGGAATTAAAAAATTTGTATGTGCGGATTCTGCTATTACAAGCTCTTAAGGAAGTACCTATCTATGCCAAAACAATGAGAGATCTGTGTGTCAAAAATCCTGGAAGAAAACTGAAGGACCCTGCTACTATCCATGTTATGGGGAAAATTTCCGAACTTATGATTGATTAACAGTTGTTGACTAAATATAATGATCCATGGAATCCTATAGTGACATTCCATATTGATGACCAACCCATAACTAACACTTTGATTTAATTGGGGGTAACCATCAATGTAATGACCAAATATCTCTTTATCTCGCTAGGACTTCATGGACTTAGACCTACACCCAAAGTGCTTGAATTAGTAGGTAGGTCCCATGTCACGCCCTAGGGAATTATATAATATGTGGTTATCACTATGGCTTCTTGGAATTATCTGGTTGATTCTCTCATTTTACAAACCAAATCCAACCTGGGGGGTCATCCTTTAATATTTGGAAGACCGTGGCTAACCACTACAGACACATATAGCAGATGTAGGTCCATATCTATGGTGATCTCAGATGGGTAGGCCACTAAGAACCCAAACCTTTACCCCCCAGAAAAACCACATATGGATTTGAATAATCCTTGGTGGGACAAATTTTAACCTGAATCTGATTTTCCCCTACCTCTCCTCACACTTGGAAAAGAAAATTAATTTAAGGATGACACAAAGGATGATATCATTAATGGTTTTAATATCAATTTACTCTTTGTTGCCTTCATTAGATATCTGGGGGAAGAGAATGAGGTATATGATGTAATTATTGAACATTTGAAAACTACTCCACATACTTCCAGCAGTCCTGTTGAGATTGGGCCCGGGAAATGTTCAAACATTAATCCTAACTTGACTACTGAACAAAACAGAGTGCTAATACAGCTATTATAGAAATAGAAAAGGCATTTTCTTGTCTATGCTGATATGAAAGGAATCCATCCTGGCCTATGCACTCACCGAATTTACCTTAAAGAGGATTGCAAACAAGTTAGACAACCGTAGCGCCGAATGAATCTCGCACTTAAGGAGATAGTGAAAGAGGAATTGCAGAAACTCCTTAATGCTAATTTCATCTATCCCATTTCTGATAGCCAATGGGTGTCTCCGCTTGTCATTGTTCTGAAAAATAACGGCAAGTGGAGAGTCTTTGTAGAATATAGAGAGATTAACAAGGCCACCCAAAAGGACCATTTTCCTTTACCATTCATTGACTAGGTCTTGGATACTCTCTCTAGTAAAAAGTGTTTTTCATTCCTAAATGGGTTTAGTGGCTACAATCAAATGCAGATTGCCCCTGAAGACCAAGACAAGACAACCTTCACCTGCCTCTGGGGTACTTTTGCATACAGATTCCTTCCTTTTGGCCTCTGCAATGCGCCATCAACTTTTTAGATGGAAATATTGGGTATATTTTCTAATCTCTTGAATGAATGTCTTGAAATATTTATGGATGATTTTAAACCCTACGTGGATGAATTTGAAAAAACATTAGTTAATTTGGAAAATGTGTTGGAACATTGTGAACAAAATAATGTTTCTTTGAGCATGAAGAAATGCCACATGATGATGACCGAGGGAATTGTGTTGGGAAATTTCATTTCGGCAGATGGAATCAAGGTAGACCCTAAACAAAATTGAGGTAATCTTGAAAATTGCAACTCTTAGAACTCAAAAAGAGGTACTGTAGTTTTTTGGGACATGTAGGGTACTACAAGAGATTTATAGAAAATTTTTCAAAGATTGCATATCCTTTGTTTTCTTTGCTCATGATAATGTGGAATTTTTGTGGACAGGAAAGTGTGAGCAAGCCTTTTTGTAGTTAAAGAACTATGTAACAGGAGCACCTGTTTTACGATTACCAAACTGGATACTTCCATTCCATATCACTACGGATGCATCTGACATAGCTGTGGGTGTTGTTTTGGGGCATCTAGAGGAAAAGAAACCTTACGCCATTTACTACATCAACAAGAATTTAACTCCAAACAAACTCAACTATACAGTGATTAAGAAGGAATTCCTAGCAGTAGTGCATGCAATCAAAATATTTCGACACTACATCATCGGGTATCAAGTATTTGTACACACTGACTATGCTGCAATTCTTTTTTTAATGAATAAACCTGTTACTAATGGTAGAGTTACACGATGGTGATTATTGTTACGGGAATTTTATATCACTATTTAAGATAAACCTGGAAAGATAATGTGGTTGCTAATTTTATTTCTAGATTAACTATAAGTGATGATTGAACTCCTACTCAGGATTCTTTTCCAGATGAATATATTTTTTCCATATCTACTCACTCACCGTGGTATGCAGATATAGCCAATTATCTTGACGCAGGTAAATTCCCACACCATTTATCTTCCAAGGAAAAGAGAAAGATCATAAAACATAGTGATACCTACTCCTGGATAGAGGGAAATATCTATCACACTAGGCTAGAATTTCAGATTAGGCGGTGTGTTAGAGAAGATGAAGTTTTTGATATCTTGAGAGATTGTCACGAGGAACCCTATGGAGGGCACTTCGCTGAAAAAAGGAAGAGCTATAAATTACTCTCAAAAGGGTACTACTGACCAACTAAATTCTAGGATGCCAAGAAGTTTGTGAAGGGATGTGATAGCTGCCAAAGGATGGGCCAGACTCTAAAATCAGATGAGATGTCATTGCAGCCTCAGATAGTGATAGAACCATTTGAGAAATGGGCCTTGGGCTTTGTATGGTCAATTAATCCTTCATTACAACAAAGATCATAGATATTGGTCTACATCGAAAATGTCACAAAGTGGGTCGAAGCAAATTCACTAATTAGAGCTATAGAGAAGGTTTTTTTAGACTTCCTGTTCGAAGATATCTCTATTCACTTCAGGATAACCAGGGAGATAATGACAGATGGAGGACCTCATTTCACATCTCATTTGATCAAGAAGTTGGAATTCATCACAAGATCACTTCACCTTATCACCCACAAGAAAATGGTAAAGTAGAAAGCAACAATAAAGTCACTGAGGGAATCTTAATGAAAACAATAACCAGCCACAAAATAAATTGGGCCGAGAAACTTCCAGAGGTGTTGTGGGCTTACATAAAAACATGGAGGAATACTATAAGCTTCTCACAATGTGAATGGATGTATGGTAAGAATCCTTTATTTACCATACAGTTCGAAATAAATACATTAAGAGAATCATTTCACGTCAATCTAGATTTAAGCACAGCACAAAGACAAATATTAAACCGGCTCAATGAGTTGGAAGAGAAATGGTTGGCTGCCATTCAGAAGACAGATATTATTCAACAACAAAGAGCTATATGGAATGACAGGTTCATTAAGAAGAAGAAATTTCAAAAAGGAGATTGGGTTCTCTTAGATGATTCAAGATTCAAGGACTTCAAGGGAAAACTCTGCACCAGATGGCTAGGTCCTTACTGTTAGTAATCAGTATTTTTTACATGTTGTTGATGAATATATTCCTTAGCTAAGTTTCCTAGAAGCTAATCTCAATCTTTCAATTTTTCATATAGAAAACACCCCAAAAAAATTTTTGTCCTCCTACCCCTCCCTGTCAGTCTATGATGAGAACAATCTTCAATTTTTCAAGTCATATCTCGCTTCAACAAAGTCTCCCTGCCTATAGTTGTCATAACTTTGCTTCTCTTGCTATCATTTTCCCTTGTTTCTCATGCCATTCACTATCCGAAAGTTGACAAAGTTTCTGCTCCTCTATCCCTGGTCATATTGTCATATGACAATCTGATCATGCCTAAGAAAACACTCAGAATCTGTGACTATTGTCTCTAAGTTATATAGTGGTGCTTAGGGAGTTTTTCCTTGGCTAAGATATCCTAAGCCAAAAATCCTATGTCTAGTACCAGTCAACCATGAATCTTTCCCTATTTTTCAAAAAAAGCCTTGATCTATCCATAGGTCACGCACCACTAAGAGGTCACTTTGTCTCATTTAAGAAGAAGTTCAACAAAGATCCAAATCAGGAAAAGATGAGGATGTTCACTGTTTGAAGAAATATGCTTAGATTAGGCGAAATATCCATGAAACACCAAAGGAGCTCTCCAAGGTTCAAAAGCATATGTTTTTACATCTCTGCAGGGGTGTAATTGAATGATGATCAGTATGCAAATGGGAACAAAAGATCAACTGAAAAAGTTTTTCATACTGAAATATTTTTCCTTCAGTAATCAGACAGGGAGCTATAGAGTAAAGAGAAGCAAGTGTACATGGTTTAAATCCAAAGGCTGCCTGAAGAGCAGAGATCATTCCTCAAATCAAATAAACACAAAATACTGAGTGATGCTGATCAGCAGTGCTCCATAATCTCCTCCAAAAGCAGTGCTGCATAATCTTTCCAGAGGGCATCATCATGTAGGGCATGAGAAGACAACTGCTTCTTATTTTACCTTGAACCTGAGATGTGAACATTAGTCAAACGCAGTTTCAATATACATTTGAAAAAATAGTCAAGGGAAAAGCTAGTTCAATGATGTCTAGCAGTGAACACTCTCCATATACCAATCACATTGCTTTTGGTCTAGATTTCATAGTGATATTTTCAAAATGGATACACATCTCAGATAATGCCTCATAAAGCAAGAGGACATTAGGTTCAAGTGATTTTACCAATGATAAATGTCAAAATTCTCTTTGCTTCCTATTGATATTATTCAAGAAAACATACAGTACAAGGTATAGTGATTGAAATAGATGAAGATCCTGTGTTTAATGATAACCTCCTTCAATGATAAGTAGAGGGTTAGAAACACATGATGGAACCTCCTTCAATGATAAGTAGAGGGTTAGAAGCACAATTATGGAAACCTCCTTCAAAAAAGCAGAGGGTTAGAAAAACATTGCTGTGAACTCCTTCACAAATAAGCAGAGGGTTAGCATGTTTTTAAGAAACTTCAAAGGCTTTTTTGCGCCACCTCCTGCAAATATGAACAAAGAATGCATAGCAGGGTTTAAAATTATGTTTGAGAATGTTTTCTTTTGGAAATCCTAGGTGAAGAATAGTGGTGAAACAAGTGAGAGTTTATAGGTTAAAGGCCTCTTCCACATCAAAATCCAAAGAGTGACATGATGGTGCTAAAAGGCCTTTGTTCTCATGTTTATGAAAGCCTCCTTGAAAGGATAAATCAAAGGTTATAATTTTGATTTAAGCAGCCTCCTTTAAATGTCCAAGGAGGTAGACCAAGCTCTCTGTTGAAAGTGATTTCTGCAACTGATATAAAGAGATAGTCCACCCAGATGATTTACGTGGAAAAAGGCATTCTTATTTTTTAGACAAATTCATTATGGTTTATCAAATTTACTCCCTCCAAGTGATGAATAAAAGGGTCAGCTCTCCAAAATATTTACACTATGAATCAGCTCATTCAAAGGGTTAAAAAGGTGATGAAGCCATAATTCACATTCAGTCAAAGGGTGTTTCCATTAGATGTAGGAGACCATTTATTGGTGGATACAAGCATTCTGCATTTTCAAGTGTTTTAAATCAGAGGATAAATTCAAGTTTCAAGTTTGAAAGGCCACCTTTGAAAGGACAAAAAATCACACTGTATGATAAAGATAAGCTCTTTAGGTTTTAAGTTGATCTCTTTGGTAAACAAGCAAAAGGAGAAAACACATGGTTTCAGGACCTACTTACTTCACAAACAGTGGATACATCATAGTTTCAAGAGGCTACAGTAGTGGTGTTTTTGTGAGCTTCTTTCACATAATATACAATGTCACAATTTGGAGAAAACCTTTGATATGAATGGGCAAAGAGCACTAGTGTTTTTAAACCTCCTTCCACATGAAAGAGAGGCCTAATGAGGTGATTCAAAAATGACAAGTGAAAAGGCCATAGCTACCCCTGATAGTCTTTTCTAAAATAATAGAGAGAATGCATATGAAAGAGATCTCTTTCACATCACCAACAAAGGAGAATCACCTATGAGGACATTTTCAAGTTTTATTTAAAAGACACCTGCCAAAGGAATAAACTAATTTAAAAGGGGTGTTTTCATTTTTCAAATTAAAAAAGGAGGGAAAAAGGCATTTCAAAGCTTTTAAAACGGAGCTATTAAATATTCAAATGAAAATTTCATTGTCTATTATCCAAAAAAGCCAATGAAGAGCATTCTTTCAAACCTTGAGCAAATGCTAAGCATAATTTATCAGGATGCGATGCGCCTGTGGCAGGGCGCAACGCGCCTGTGGGCATTCACAGAAGGAGTTTGCACATGGTGCGGCGTGCCTATAGATTTCTGTGATGTGCCTATGCATGTGTCAACCGACCGGCCCGCCTGGCGTTTAGCGGGCGCCCAGGGCCTGACCCGACAGTTCAAACGTAGCGTTCAACGCTATGAACCTGTGCACAGGAGTGTAGCGCCACTCAAACTGCCTCCAATCCGCATCAAGTTTATTTTTTTTCCAACTGAAACTTTCTCCAAAAAGCACACATACTCTTTAAGAGAAACCACCATGTTTGCTAAACAAAAAAAGGGACAGTGATTAAAGAAGGTCTGTTTGTCAGTTTAAAAGGGGTCCCTTAAACAGTGATTTTCAAAAGAGGAAAAATAGCCATTTCCAAGGGTACTTTGTTTGTTTAAAAATCACAGAGAAACAGTGATAAGAGAAGAAAAATTGTGTGTTAAAGGGAGAACAGACCTCCTCTCAAAATCAAAAAATTGTCTGCCAGTGCTTAAAGAAAACACAGTTACTCTTAAAACTGCCATGTTTATCAAGATACCGAGAAACAATGATAAAGGAAAGAATGTTTACTGTCAAGGGGTTTCTTGTTGAGAGCAACTAAATACCAACACAATATTCAAGAGGAAAAGAGTTTTAGTGTCAAAAGGAAAGGGAATTTTTCTCCACTTAACAAAAACTTTCTTACCAACTAAAGCAAAAATCAGTCTCAAAGAGGAAAATATGGTTTTTATTGAGGGCCATTTTAGTGATCATTTGAACCTTTTTTTTCATAATCTAGTGAAGGGTATCAAAAGAAAAATGCCTCCAAATAAATTCAGCAAGGGTGTATTTCACAAAAGGTTTGAGCCTTTGATAACTCAAGAAGTAAATGAATCCCCTTCAATTCTTTTTAACTTCCATGAGGTGGGTTGCCTCGATTTTTTCCAAAAAGTCCAGGAGGTCACCAATTACCCTCCCTTAACACAACTATTCGCCCTGAGGCTGCAAGGAAAACATGTCCATTTACTAGGTCTGGACTTTAAACTCACTCCTAGGGCTGTCTCCAAAGCAACTAAGATCCCCTATATAGGAGAAAAGTGGTTCAAACAAGCATACCTGGATCTGAATCACTATAAACCCTTTCTAAAACCAGACCATCAGGATGCTTGCCAAGCTATATTTCCTTTTTCTCACTTATTGAGCAGCTATGCCCCCCTCATGAGAGTTATCATGAAGTATTTCACATGCGAAGGGAGATTTTCCTGGATTTATTCCTATCACATCAGGCTTCTCATGCATTTCACAAGAACTCAGTTGTTGAACCTACCTTTCTTCCTCTGCAAAAGCATAGACAAGATGTCCTCCCTTGTTCAAAAGAGACCTCCTGCTTAGCAAAAAGCCAGTCTTTTCCATCATTCCCTCATCAAAATCATCACCCTTCACCAGCTTGAAAAGAAAGGACTGTCTTGGGAGATTTTCATTTCTCATCCAGATTTTTCCATTTCCTCTTCATCTCATGGCCCATCTCACATATCCTCCTCACCCTCCACTCACTATGTCTCTCCTCCATCAAGTCAAAATTCTCCTCAAAGGCAAACATCACCCATGATTGACAGTGAAAAAAGCAGTATTTTGAAAGCAGGCATGAGGTTAGTGGTGATGAGGAACATGGGGACACTAAGCAAATTAGTGAGCATGAACCAAGTGAAAAATCACAAGGCAATGACCATGAGAAGCAAAATAGTGATGGTGAAGACAAACAGGGCAGTTACCATGAGCAACAAATTAGTTATGATGAAGAGAAATAGAGCAGTAAAGAAGAAGTGCAAAGTAGTGATGATGAAGAGCCACAAGCTAGTGGTGATAGAGAGTGAAGTGAAGATTCTCAAAGCAGCAATGAGGAACACCACAGTCCTCAAAAAATTCATGAAACCAATCAAAGAGACAGTGGAAAAATCACCTCCCAGCAAAGCAGTGATCATGATGGCAGCCCACACATAGAATCCAAGGAGAACAGTGAAGGAGGTGACATCATGCAAAATATCAATGAAGATAGTCCTAATGAAGGCAGCCCTCAACAAGCTCAAGACAGTAATGAGGGTAAACAAGGCAATCTATAGGCAGACATTAAATATTTTCAAGCAGCAGAAAAATATGATGAAGCTGTCAGCCCTAAACGAACTCAAAACAGTGAAGAAAACAGTGACAAAGGTGAAGCTGGAGAAAATGATGACTGAGGCAGTAGGGTAAAAAATCAAGTTGAACAAGTGCAAAAACCTCCTCTCTCTTCTCCTCAACATAGCCAAGATCATGTTCTTTTTGCCTCTCCTAGACAAGGGGCCATGACTCTTTCTCCAAAAGTGGTGAAGCCTACAAACACTAGATCTGCAAAGAAGAAGATCACTCCAGCCGTGACTAGCAATGTCACAAGAGCGCTAAGAAGTAGAGGCAAATTGCCTAAGAAGAGTATTGTTGAATTACCAAAGAGGAAGAGGACCAAAAATTCTACCCAAGGCAAGGGTAAAGAAAAAGAGGAACAGTAGGAGAGTAGTCATGATAAGGAAATGGAGTTTGAAATCATACAAATAGACAGTGATGCTGGAGATGATGAAGCTAGAATTCTTGAGGCTCTTTTGCAAAACAAAGAAGTCCAAATACATGACTTGGAAATTGATCTAGAAAGGTGAAAGGACCTCATACATGTTCTACAAATGAAAAATAAACAAATGAGTGGTCAAATGGCAGTCTATGAGGCTCGAGCATTCAAATACCAAAGGGAAGCCTACAAAGCACAAGTCAAGCTTGAAGAGTATATGGGAAAATTTGATGATACTAAAGAAGAAGAGCAGCCAATAAGAAAAAGGCCTAGGACCATGGGTCTTAGGCAAGCTTTGGAGAAAAATAAGGAAGAAGAAGTAGCCCTTGTTCGATCTTATCCTCTCACACGATTGCTCGCCCAAGAAATAGAAAATGATAAAGAATCATGGCTTGAAAGAGCCAACAAGAATTTGGAGGATAAATTAGAGAGAGAAAATAGAGACTTGGTTCTGCAAAGGAAGATGACAGGGAACTACAATAAATTGAACCAATTTTCCCGAATAAAGCTCAAACTTGCTCAAGAAAGGCTCAAAACTGCCCGAGAGAGGCGCCCAGTAGAAAAAGTCGAGAAAGGAATATCTAGGCTTGAAATATTTGCCTCAGATTCCTTGCATGCTTCTAAGAACCCATAAGAAGCTTGCTCGCCAAAATTGAGAAAATTTTGACATGATTTGTTTTTTTTGTGTTTTTTGGCCCTAATTGCACATTTTTCTAGGCGTTGCCATGGATGCTAGGAGCATCCTCAGCTCATGAAAGTCATTTTTTTGGATGGATTAAATTTGGGGGCAGCTACTCACAAATTTTCAGATCCAAAGGAGGTGTTTTGGTCCCCCAAAGAGGAAAACATCAGTCAAAATTCACCTTTCTGCCTCACATATCAGCAGATGAGACCCCCATGGGTTTTTTCACTCAGTCCACCTTTTGATAGACTTACGTTGATCGGTTTGGAAACAATCAAGTAGTTCCAGAAACTAGACATCCAGGGTTTTCCAATGAGCTATCATGGGCCTCGTTTCGACATCGGGAAGTCCCTCGAAAGTTGTATTCAAAATAGGCTTCTTTCTGCTGCTACGTTCCTGTAGCATTTTGGAAAAAAAGGAAAATTTATGAAGATTCTCATCCAAATGTGCGTTGAGCCTTTTTTAGCACTTGTCAGTCATGTAAAGTCAATTTTATTTGATTTTTAGCATTTTATAGATATTTATGAAGAGATTTTGTGCCTTGGGTTTTGTAAAGCCTCAAGGACAAAATCAGATATTTGTAATAGGCCAATGGCCTTCTAGATGCTCTTTGATAGTTTCTTTCTCTTTGGCCTATATATTCCAAGAGATTTCATTGTAACAAGAGGCTGAACTTGATGTTATAGAGCAATACATGGTATTACAAGCTTTGAATAAATACTTTGTCTCATGAAGTGGATAATTTCTTGTTTGACTTGGATGGTGGATAAGGACTGTTTGTAGGATTCCATGCCTTGGTGAATGGTATAGTGTTCCTTATCTGTTATGTTTCCTTAGTTTATCATACATGTTTTCATGCTTCTTGCTTGCTGTAGGTTAGTAAAGAATAGATTTGAGACATGCCCATTGAGGCACCTCAATTTTCATGATTCATTACAACTTCTATGTTTTTCTTCTTTCTTGGTTATGTCAAAGAATTCTTAACTGCTCTTTGATACCGTAAGAACTTGTTATCAATTTCATTAATGGTCATTATTTATGCTATCTAGTATGATTCATGGTATGCCCTGCTTACTCATAGTTATCCAAAACCCCATCACTAAAACCTTTCTCTGAATATTTGATTGCCCTAGTTAAACCAAAGAGGTCTTGTTTTGATCTTGCCCTTTGCCCATGCTCTGCAATCTTAGTTCAAAGTTCCTGATAGCTCAAAATATGATGTTTAGGAGTTTCCTCTTCATAGATTGAGTTGTTTGTTTGTCTTATTTGTTTTCCCAAAATTCTGAAGGTGATTTTCCCAAAGTTAGAGGGTTTTATACTTCTATGTATCACCTAAATGTTTATTTTATGCATCTATCAATTTGAGTTTCATTTATAGTGATTAATGGTTAGCCCTACCACATGAATTTTTGCTGTAAAACTATTTGTGCTTAAATATTTTTTGTCTTTCACAAACTTAGTGTCCATCTCATTTCACTTCACCTAAAAGAATCCATTTATCTCAACCAAATCAACCCTGCAATATACCTCGTCCACCCTTTGAGGCAGTATCAACCTTATCGACCCCATAGCCCAGTTGATATGACAAACTTTTGATCTAGTTATCCTTTGATCAGTTCTCCCTCAAAAAACCTAAAACAAACCAAAACATACTTAAAAACTAGCCTAAAATCAAATACACAGAAAGCAAACAAGTTTACATCCTTTGCAAAAATAGAGAGAGCCCTCTCTGAGTCCAGGAAGGCTAGGTCTTAGGGCTCCAAAGTTGGTTTGATGTTACCCTATCACTTGGCTTGCCAATCTGCCAAAGCAAGAGACCCTAACATAATGGTGATCATGGTGGGACATTTCCGAGTTCATATTAATCTGAATATATTTCAAGACTCACAGAAAACCCCTGTTAAACTAAGAAGACTATCTTGTTGATCCATCCCACCGCTCACTAACATAATGGCGATCACGGTGGGACATTTCTGAATTCATATTAATATAAATATCTTTCCAGACTCGCGGAAAACCCCTGTCAAGCTAAGAAGACTATCTTGTCGATCCATCCCATTGCTCACTAACATAATGGCAATCATGGTGGGACCTACTGAGTGTATAAGAGTCTAGCGAACTCTTGTAGTCTCATTAGTCCTTCAAAATTAGAATCAGACCAACAGCCTATAAATTCATTTAGAGTAAACTCTTTTTGCTTCACCACCTTAGCTAAGTGATGAATGAGGTTTAGGAAACTCTTAAAAACTAGGCTGCATATAAAAAACTCAAAAAAACCCCAAAAAACATCCTTAGATTTGTTTTTGTCAGTATCGGTGGTGGACCATACACATATACCCTCAAAACAACTAAAAACATCCACCTGGCGACTCCACTAGCCTCCAGTAGGCCTATTACTCCTCTAGTCCTTATAAAATCTCCTGGAATGCATTGAGCAATCCCAATCATGTTGATGGTGGACAACAAAGTTCAAATCTCCCACCTGGTGACTTCACAACCCTCATTAGACAAAAATAATCCACTGGTAGAGAACTTTAGACTGGTTGAAAAAACACAATGACACTTTCTGATTAACAAATATGGATCCAAGGATACAAAGGAGATATGCTCCGATGAACAGAGATCATATCCCTGGATTCCCACACAAAATTCCTGAAATAAATTGGATGAAAAACCTACCTATATTTAGAGATAAAAAGGTTGATGAGCCCTTGTTACACCTCATCAAATTTCATATACACATATGGAGGTTTAAGGTTGAATGGAGTGAGGACTGCCTCATGAAAATGTTTGTGGAAACATTAGAAGATAAGGAGAGAAATTGGTATGAATGGCTAGAACCTGGCAATTTTTTTTCTTTGAAGGATTTCCATAAAGTATTTTATAAACACTATATAAGGCATTGTCCATCTCTATCATTGGCTGAAAATTGTTGTGATCAATCTGAAGACCTCCTACAACACCTTTTCGATATTGATGAAGACTTAGGAAATTTTCATCCTAAAGATCTATTAGCGGTCATTCAAGAAACCCCTGCTCAACTTAACTCTCACATAAATCAAGAAAAGATGGTTGAAGATGAAATCAAATCTGAAATGGAAGAAAAATCAAAACCTGTAGGATCTCTACCTTTATGCTTTGAGTCATTTGAGTTCATACGAGAAAATTGGGCTCCTAAAAATCTATCAGAAGCAACTCATGAATTACATGCTAACTATCCTTAACATCACAAAGAATTGGTTGAGGATGAAAACAATCAAGAAATGAAAGAGAACCCACATGTTCTCTCTAAAGGCACAAGTGATGATTCATTGTCTCTCATAGGTGAAGCCCAAAAAGAAATTCATCCTCCAAATCAACTTTCCCAAGAGAAGAAGGATTATTGTAGTTATATCCAAAGAGAGATGAAAATGCCTCCCTTTTTAACTAAAGAGGAAATAGTTCAACTTATAAACATGCAAACAACCTCTAAAACTTCATATGACCAAAACTTTTCTGATCTTTCTCCTGTTAATCTTGCATACCATGAGTCAAAAATAGATTTGTAAATAAATTTGAAGAGAAGCAATCTGATAGTCCAATATGAATGACTGGTTACATTACTTATATTAATGATTCTCCAAGGTTTGATCAATATGTTGATGATTATGATATCCAACAGAAACTAACCTTGCAGAGCAATCAATAGTTGATTTGTGGGACGAAGTTCATTATCATCAGGTTGAAAAAAGTAAGCAGCAAATACAGGTCACCTATGACACTGATGAGGAGAGCCCTGAGAGTTTAGAAGTAAGTGAAGAGTCTCTGACTCTTTTCTCTACTTGACTTCAGTCCATCAGAAATAACGTTCACATAATTAGAAATCAACAGTATTTCATCTTTGATGATGAGGTTGAGGAGGATGATGAAATTCTTAAGCATGTTGTAAATGAGAAGCCTTTTCCTGAAATGGTTTAGGAAATCATTTTGGACATGGAATCCTCCTTAACTCCATATTTGTAGCCACCAAGTTCCATTGAGTTACAAATTACAGATGAAGAAATAAAGGTTGATAATCACATAAGGGTGGTCACACTATCCTCTCAAGAGGACTTACTACAAAAGTGTATCCCTACTCGGCAACATGATGACCTTCACACATTTTTCAGTCCACTTAATCAGAACACATCAGCTTGGAAAGAAGACTACACTGCAATATATGATGATTCTGAAAGTTAAAGTGATCATGAGCAAGGGGAAGAGTTTCTTTCCCAAAAGAGTCCCAAATATAGGCAAGTGGAAGAAAGAGTAGTCCTGAAAGAAGCCTATATATCGAATCCTCTAGATCAGGTATTATTCCAAGATCTATTTGTTGTTTTCCTTGAGAAATCTAAAGGAGTAGTGTGTTCCGCCCAGAACAGTCTGTTGCAAAGAGTGAGAAAAATTTTAGGCACTATTGTTCGAAAACAAGAAAACTGGAAGTGGCCTTTTCATTTCTTCAGCACTCTAAAAAAGCTGAAATTAAATACCTCATGGAGTCATCTGCTTTATTGGCTTTGTTGGAAAAGAGATTTCACTAAATGAATGTATGTTTTGTATAGGTTAGATTAGGATAGATAGATAAGTGTGAAAATAAGCTCAGCCTTGTGATCATCCTTTCAGTTCTAGATTGTTCGAAGAAAAAGAAAAAAAATAGAAAATACAAAAAGAGTAGAAAAGTAGAAAAAGAGGGCAGTTTCTAAAGCAATGGTACAACCCCATACCCAAAAAATAGTCATACTGAAAGTGCACAAGTATAAATGCCACTACTAGTGCTCAAAGGATGTCTTGTTCAGTTATCTAGCCTAATCATAACTGAGCATGTTTTAAATTGATTACTGATAAGTTAGTAAAAAAGAATGATAGTCAAAATATGTAAGCTGGACTTGTCAAAGAAAATATATTAGGAAAAGATACTGGGTCCCCACGCTCAAAACAGAACCAAAGAGGAAAATAGAGATGAAAAAAAAAACTATTTATCCTAGCCTTGGTTTTTCTAAATCTCATTTCATGCAAAATAATATTTGTGTGCAACTTGTCTTTATGCCACAAATACATGACAAATCAGACCGTCTAATCCTAATTTGGTCATTTTTCAATTTCATGTTTTATTTTAGTGAATGAAATCCTATCAAATAGCCTAATCGTGACAATCGATCTAGCATAGGTAGAGAAATCAAAGGAGTTCATCAGTTTAATCGAAACTCCCAGAAGTTATAAGTGTAGAAGCAGATAGTTTTCCTTTTTTCAAAAATATCATGTCAAAGGGTTGCTATTCCAAATGCCCCTAAAGAAGAAAAAATGTTAGGAAATATAGCTGGGTAGGTAGAAATGACTTTGATGCTAATAATGCTGTCAATTTTCAGAAATAGCATCAAGAAAGAGAGAAATTTGCGCCAATGGATAAGGCACCGGTCTTCACAAGCTAGAAATCTAGAATTTTGGACACCTCCTAAAAAGGAACTGCCCTCCCCAAATGGAGCCACTATTAGTCATCAGTATTTTTTACATGTTGTTGATGAATAGATTCCTTAGTTAAGTTTTCTAGAAGCTAATCTCAATCTGTCAATTTGTCATCTAGAAAACACCGTAAACAAATTTTTGTCCTCCTACCCCTCCCTGTCAGTCTATGATGAGAACAATCTTCAGTTTTTCAAGTCATATCTCACTTCAGAAAAGTCTCCCTGTCTATAGCTGTCATAAATTCGCTTCTCTTTCTATCATTTTCCCTTATTTCTCATGCCATTCACTATTCGAAAGTTGAAAAAGTGTCTACTCCTCTATCCCTGATCATCTTGTCATATGACAATCTGATCATGCCTAAGAAAACACTCAAAATCTGTGACTATTGTATCTGAGTTAGATAGTGGTGTTTAGGGACTTTTTCTTTGGCTAAGATATCCTAAGCCAAGAAGCCTGTGTCTAGTACCAGTCAACCATGAATCTTTCCCTATTTTTCAAAACAAGCCTTGATCTATTCATAGGTCACGCACCAATAAGAGGTCACTTTGTCTCATTTAAGAAGCAGTTCAACAAAGATCCAAATCAGGAAAAGATGAGGATGTTCACTGTTTGAAGAAATGTGCTTAGATCGGGCGAAATCTCCATTAAACACAAAAGGAGCTCTCCAAGGTTCAAAAGGATATGTTTTTACATCTCTGCAGGGGTGTAATTGAATGATGATCAGTGTGCAAATGGGAGAAAAAGATCAACTGAACAAGTTTCTCATACTGAAATATTTTGCCTTCAGTAATCAGATGGAGAGCTGTAAAGTAAAGAGCAGCAAGTGTACATGGTTTAAATCCAAAGGCTGCCTAAAGAGTAGAGATCATTCCTCAAATCAAATAAACACCAAAGACTGAGTGATGCTGATCAGCAGTGCTCCATAATCTCCTCGAAAAGTAGCGCTGCATAATCTTTCCAGAGCGCATCATCATGTAGGGCATGAGAATATAGCTACTTCTTATGTTACCTTAAACCTGGGATGTGAACATTAGTCAAAGGCAATTTCAATATACCTCTGAAAACACAGTCAAGGGAAAAGCTAGTTCAATCATGTCTAGCAGTGAACACTCTCCATATACCAATCACATTGCTTCTGGTCTAGATTTCACAGTGATATTTTCAAAAGGGATACACATCTCAGACAATGCCTCATAAATAAAGAGGACATTAGGTTCAAGTGATTTTACCAATGATAAATGTCAAAATTCGCTTTTTTTCCTATTGATATTCTTCAAGCAAACATATAGAGCAAGGTATAGTGATTGAAATAGATGAAGATCCTGTGTTTAATGATAACCTCCTTCAATGATAAGTAGAGGGTTAGAAACACATGATGGAACCTCCTTCAATGATAAGTAGAGGGTTAGAAGCACAATGATGGAAACCTCCTTCAAAAAAGCAGAGGGTTAGAAAAACATTGTTGTGAACTCCTTCACAAACAAGCAGAGGGTCAGCATGTTTTTAAGAAACTTCAGAGGCTGTTTTGTGCCACCTCCTCCAAAGATGAACAGAGAATGCATAGCAGGGCTTAAAATTATGTTTTAGGATGTTTTATTTTGGAAGGCCTAGTTGAAGAATAGTGGTGAAACAAGTGAGATTCTATAGGTTAAAGGCCTCTTCCACATCAAAAGCCAAAGAGTGACATGATGGTGCTAAAAGGCCTCTATTCTCATGTTTATGAAAGCCTCCTTGAAAGGATAAATCAAAGATTATAATTTTGATTTAAGAAGCCTCATCTAAATAGCCAAGGAGGTACACCAAGCTCTGTTGAAAGTGATTTCTATAACTAATATAAAGAGATAGTCCACCCAGATGATTTATGTGGAAAAAGGCATTCTTGTTTTTTAGACAGATTCATTATGGTTTATCAAAGTTACTCCCTCCAAGTGATGAATAAAAGGGTCAACTCACCAAAATATTTACATTATGAATCATCTCATTCAAAGGGTTAAAAAGGTGATGAAGCCATAATTAACATTCAGTTAAAGGGTGTTTCCATCAGATGTAGGAGACCATTTCTTGGTGGATATAAGCAATCTGCATTTTCAGGTGTTTTAAATCAGAGGATAAATTCAAGTTTCAAGTTTGAAAGGCCACCTTCGAAAGGACAAAAAAGCACACTGTATGATAAAGATAAGCTCTTTAGGTTTTAAGTTGATCTCTTTGGTAAACAAGAAAAAGGAGAAAACACATGGTTTCAGGACCTCCTTACTTCAAAAACAATGGATACATAGTAGTTTTAAAAGGCTGCAGTAGTGGTGTTTTTGTGAGCTCCTTTCACATAATATACAATGTCACAGTTTGGAGAAAACCTTTGATATGAATGGGCAAAGAGCACTGGTGTTTTTAAGCCTACTTCCTCATGAAAGAGAGGCCTAATGAGGTGATTCAAAAATGACAAGTGACAAGGCCACAATTACCCCTGATAGTATTTTCTAAAACAATAGAGAGAATTCATATGAAAGAGATCTCTTTTGCATCACCAACAAAGGAGAATCAACTATGCAGACATTTTCAAGTTTTATTTAAAAGACACCTGCCAAATGAATAAACCGGTTTAAAAGGTGTGTTTTCATTTTTCAAATTAAAAAAGGAGGGAAAAAGGTGTTTCAAAGCTTTTAAAAGGGACCTATTAAAGCTTCAAAGAAAAATTTCATCGTCTATTATCCAAAAAAGCCAAGAAAGAGCATTCTTTCAAACCCCGAGCAAACGCTAAGCATAATGTTTCAGGACGCGACGCACCTGTAGGCGTTTACAGAAGGAGTTTGCACATGGCGCGGCGTGCCTGCAGATTTCCACGATGAGCCTGTGCATTTGTCAACCGACTGGCCCGCCCGGCATTCAGCAGGCGCCCAGGGCCTGACCCGACAGTTCAAACGTAGCGTTCAACGCTACGCGCCTGTGCACAGGAGTGTAGCACCACTCAAACTGCCTTCAATCCACATCAAATCGAATTTTTTTCCAACTGAAACTTTCTCCAAAAATAACATACACTCTTTAAGAGAACCCACCATGTTTGCTATAGAAAACAAGGGACAGTGATTAAAGAAGGTCTGTTTGTCAGTTTAAAAGGGTTCCCTTAAACAATGATTTTCAAAAGAGGAAACATATCCATTTCCAAGGGTACTTTGTTTGTTTAAAAATCACATAGAAACAATGACAAAAGAAGAACAATTGTGTGTTAAAGGGAGAACAGACCTCTTCTCAAAATCAAAAAATTGTCTGCTAGTGCTTAAATAAAACAAAGTTACTCTTAAAACTTCCATGTTTATCAAGATACAGAGAAACAGTGATAAAGGAAGGAATGTTTATTGTCAAGGGGTTTCTTGTTGAGAGAAGCTAAAGACAAACACAATCTTCAAGAGGAAAAGATTTTTAGTGTCGAAAGGAAAGGGAATTTGTTTCCACTTAACAAAAACTTGTTTACCAACTAAAACAAAACTCAGTCTCACAAAGAGGAAAACAGGGTTTTGATTGAGGGCCTTTTCAGTGATCATTTGAACCTTTGTTTTGGTAAGCCAGTGAAGGGTATCAAAGGCAAAATGCCTCTAAAGAAAGTCAACAAGGGTGGATTTCACAAAAGGTTTGAACTTTGATAACTCAAGAAGTAAATGAATTCCCTTCAATTCTTTTTAACTTCCATGAGCGGGTTGCCTTGATTTTTGCCAAAAAGTCCAGGAGGTCACCACCCTCCCTTAACACAACTATTTTCCCTGAGGCTGCAAGGAAAACATGTCCATCTAGTAGGTCTGGACTTTAAACTCACTCCTAGGGCTATCTCCAAAGCAACTAAGATCCCCTATATAGGATAAAAGTGGTTCAAACAAGCTTACCTAGATTTGAATCACTATAAACCCTTTCTAAAACTAGACCATCAGGATGCTTGCCAAGCTATATTTTCTATTTCTCACTTATTGAGAAGCTATGCCCCCCCCATGAGAGTTATCATGCAGTATTTCACATGCAAAGGTAGGTTTTCCCGGATTTATTCCTATCACATCAGGCTTCTCATGCATTTCACAAGAACTCAGTTTCTGAACCTACCTTTCTTCCCTGCAAAATCATAGACAAGATGTCCTCCCTTGTTCAAAAGAGACCTCCTACTTAGAAAAAATCTAGTATTTTCCATCATTCCCTCATCAAAATCATCATCCCTCACCATCTTGAAAAGAAAGGAGTACCTTGGGAGATTTTAATTTCTCATCCAGATTTTTCCATTATGTCTTTATCTCATGGCCCTTCTCACCCTCCACTCACTATGTCTTTCCTCCATCAATTCAAAATTCTCCTCAAAGGAAAACATCACCCATGCTTGACAGTGAAAAAGAGCAGTCTTTTGAAAGAAGGCATGAGGTTAGTGGTGATGAGGAACATGGGGACACTAAGCAAATTAGTGAGCATTAACCAAGTGAAAAATCACAAGGCAGTGACCATGAGCAGAAAACTAGTGATGATGAAGAGAAACAAAGCAGTAAATAAGAAGTGCAAAGTAGTGATGATGAAGAGCCACAAGCTAGTGGTGATAGAGAGCGAAGTGAAGAGGTTCAAAGAAATAATGAGGAACACCAAAGTCCTCAACAAATTCATAAAACCAGTGAAAGAGACAGTGGAAAAAGCGCCTCTCAGCAAAGCAATTATCATGATGGCAGCCCACACATAGAATCTAAGAAGAACAGTGAAGGAGGTGACAGCATGAAAAATATCAATGAAGACAATCCTAATGAAGGCAACCCTCAACAAACTCAAGACAGTAATGAGGGTAAACAAGTCAATCTATAGGTAGACAATAAATATGGTGAAGCGGCAGAAAAAGATGATGAAGTTGTCAGCCCTAAACAAACTTAAAACGGTGAAGAAAATAGTGAAAAAGGTGAAGCTAGAGCAAATGATGATGGAGGCAGCAGGGTTAAAAATCAAGTTGAACAAGTGCAAAACATCCTCTCTCTTCTCCTCAACATAGCCAAGAGCATGTGCTAGCTGCCTCTCCTAGGCAAGGGGCCATGACTCTTCCTCCAAAAGTGGTGAAGCCTAGAAACACTAGATCTGCAAAGAAGAAGATCACTCCAGCAGTGACTAGCAATGTCACAAGAGTGCTAGGAAGTAGAGGAAAACTACCTAAGAAGAGTATTGTTGGATTTCCAAAGAGGAAGAGGACCAAGAAGTCTACCCAAGGCAAGGGTAAGGAAAAAGAGGAACAACAGGAAAGTAGTCATGAAAAGGAAAGGGAGTTTGACATCATACAAATATACAGTGATGCTGGAGATGATGAAGCTAGAATTCTTGAGGCTCTTTTGCAAAATAGAGAAGTCCAAATACATGACTTGGAAACTGATCTAGAAAGGTAAAATTGCCTCATACATGTTCTACAAATGCAAAATAAACAAATGAGTGGTCAAATGGTAGTTTATGAGGCCTGGGCATTCAAATACCAAAGGGAAGCCTACAAAGCACAAGTCAAGCTTGAAGAGTATATGGGAAAATTTGATGATACCGAAGAAGAAGAGTAGCCAATAAGAAAAATGCCTAGGAACATGGGTCTTAGGCAATATTTGGAGAAAAAGAAGGAAGAAGAAGCAACCCTTGTTCGATCTTATCCTCTCACATGATTGCTCGCCCAAGAAATAGAAAATGCTAAAGAATCATGGCTTTAAAGAGCCAAAAAGAATTTGGAGGATAAATTAGAGAAAGCAAAGTGAAACTTGGTTCTGCAAAGGAATATGACCGAGCACTACAAGAAATTGAACCAATTTTCCCGAAGAAAGCTCAAACTTGCTCAAGAAAGGCTCAAAACTGCCCGAGAGAGCCGCCTAGTAGAAAAAGTGGAGAAAGACATATCTAGGTTTGAAATATTGACCTCAGCTTCCTTGCATGTTTCTAAGAACCCATAAGAGGCTTTCTCACCAAAATTGAGCAAATTTTGACATGATTTTGCTTTTTGTGTTTTTTGGCCCTAATTGCACATTTTTCTAGACGCTACCATGGGTGCTAGGAGCATCCTGAGCTCATGAAAGTCATTTTTTTGGATGGATTAAATTTGGGGGCAGCTAATCACAAATGTCCAGATCCAAAGGAGGTTTTTTGGTCCCCCAAAGAGGCAAAAATCAGTCAAAATTCACCTTTCTACCTCACATATCAGCAGATGAGACCCCTCCAGGATTTTTCACTCAGTCCACCTTTTGAAAGACTTCTAGGGATCATTTTGGGAAAAATCAAGTTGTTCCAGAAACTAGAGATCTAGGGCTTTCCAACGAGCTATAATGGGCCTCATTTCAACATCGGAAAGTCCCTCAAAAGTTGTCTGCAAAACAGGCTTCTTTCTGTTGCTACGTTCCTGTAGCATTTTGGCAAAAAGGAAGATTTTTGAAGATTCTCATCCAAATGTGCGTTAAACCTTTTTTAGCACTTTTTAGTCATGTAAAGTCAATTTCATTTACTTTTTTAGCATTTTATAGATATTTTTGAAGATATTTCAAAGCCTCAAGGACAAAATCAGATGTTTGTAATAGGCCAATGGCCTTCTAGATGCTCATGGATAGTTTCTTTCTCTTTGGACTATATATTCCAAAAGATTTCATTGTAAAAAGAGGCTAAAATTGATGTTATAGAGCAATACATGGTATTACAAGATTTGAAGAAATACTTTGTCTCATGAAGTGGATAATTTCTTGTTTGACTTGGATGGTGGAGAAGGATTGTTTGTAGGATTCTATGGCTTGGTGAATGGTATAGTGTTCCTTATCTGTTATGTTTCCTTAGTTTATCATACATGTTTTCATGCTTCTTGCTTGCTGTAGGTCAGTAAAGAATAGATTTGAGACATTCCCATGGAGGCACCTCAAGTTTCTTGATTCATTACAACTTCTATGTTTTTCTTCTTTCTTGGTTATCTCAAAGAATTCTTAACTGCTCTTTGATACCCTAAGAACTTGTTATCATTTTCATTTATGGTTATTATTTATGCTATCTAGTATGATTCACGGTATGCCCTGCTTACTCATAGCTATCAAAAACCCCATCACTAAAACCTTTCTCTGAATATTTGATTGTCCTAGTTAAACCAAAGAGGTCTTATTTCGATCTTTCCCTTTGTGCATGCTCTGAAATATTAGTTAAAAGTTCCTGATAGCTCAAAATATGATGTTTAGGAGTTCCCTCTTCATAGATTTATTTGTTTGTTTGTCTTATTTTTTTTCCCAAAAGTGTGAAGGTGATTTTCCCAAAGTTAGAGGGTCTTATACTTCTATGTATCACCAGAATGTTTATTTTATGCATCTATCAGTTTGAGTTTCATTTATAGTGATTAATGATTAGCCCTACCACATGAATTTTTGCTGTAAAACTATCTGTTCTTAAAACTTTTTTGTCTTTCACAAACTTAGTTTCCATCTCATTTCACTTCACCTAAAAGAATCCATTTATCTCGACCAAATCAACCCTGCAATATACCTTGTCCACCCTTTGAGGCAGTCTCGACCTTATCGACCCCATAGCTCAGTTGATCTGACAAAATTTTGATCTATTTATCCTTTGATCAGTTCTCCCTCAAAAACCCTAAAAAAAGCCAAAACAAACTTAACAACTAGCATAAAATCAAATACACAGAAAGCAAACAAGTTTACATCCTATGCACAAATAGAGAGAGCCCTCTCTAAGTCCAAGAAGGTTAGGTCCTAGGGCTCCAAAGTTGGTTTGATGTTACCCTGTCACTTGGCTTGCCAATCTGCCAAATCATGGGACCCTAACACTTACGACGTAGACACGGTCTTTGACAATGGGACTGTACAATTGGTCACCATTGGTAGTGCCAAGAAACCATTACTGGTTAATGGGCACCGTATGAGGTTATATCATCAACCTGCTTTGAAGGAATCATTTGTTAACATTATCGAGGACTCTAATATTCATGTTACAGAAGTAGGGGAATGTTCCCTTGTATAGCGTGGAATTTGAAATTCCAATAAGTGCAACAGCTAAAAACCACCCTTGTGGTAGCTATTACACCTGTTATATATATATATATATATATATATATATATATAACAAAAATAGGAAAAATAATAAAAATATGATTGTGAAAACCTTTTTCCGAGGCACAGTAAGACAATTTGTAATAGTTGAAAACCACTCTTGTGGTGGTTGTTACACCCATTTTTTCCTTTTCCAAAACATCATCCTTCCTTCTTGATATATTTTATAAGATGATGTTATTCATTTGTTTCATTTCTATATCAATCTTTCCTAATAATCTTGTTTTTTTGAAGAATAATACAAAGGTTGTCTTAGTTGTTACACATGTAGCAACCGACAACCATGAACATTGTTTCTTATTTTTTCAAATGCAACAATAATTGTGCTAGTCAAGTGTGACTGCCATGATCACTGCAAGAAGTATGCCACCAATTCATTTTCCTCCTCCACGTCGCTTAATGTACGTCATTCAAAAGGTAACGTCATAATTCAATAGTTTGGTGATTAATGGCAAGTGATGATATTCCCATGACGGTCGTGGGTGACCGTCACCATTAAATCAGGGGGAGATATATCTTGTAATAATTGAAAGAATTCCATAGTTATGAATCATTATTAACCCTGAATGCATACAATTAATATCATGATAGCTAATGATGACCAAATCTGGTCAGAAAAGCTGTCTGTACTTAGAACCCATTACTTTCCATAACGAGACATTTATGTAGGAACATGTGAAGTACAATTCGGTAATCCGTAAATCCTGTCACCTCCCATCAACTTCCTCAACTAAAGCCTTGTATCCTTGTCTGAAACTCTTCATCCGGGATAAGAAGAGTAAGGTGTCGAGAGGAAACAACAAGTTCAAAGACATTACAATGGGTTGAGCAATAAGAAGTTAATTTATAATAACAGTAATATGGGTGGACTAGTAGTAAGACATGAGCCAAACTCCATGGATGTCTTGTAGAACTATCCAGAAGCTTACTAGGTATTTAGGGATGCCAAGTGGATTGAATATTTTCAGAAATTGGAAGGCTCAGATGAGGCTATTTCAATCGAATGCACTGAGAATTTGAATAACCACCAAGCCCGAGTCAGGGGCCTGCAAATTGAAGTAACAAAGCAAGTGATTGCTCGAGCGACCACATTTTTAGCAGAAGGACGAATATGGTTCAACAGGAAAATCAATGACCCTTCTTTGAAGGAAGACTTCCTTGAAAAAGAAGAAATGATGCAAAAGAAGGGAAGAGGAATTGAAAAATTATCACTCCCTCAGCCATGGGCAGATGTTGCCCTGGGTTTAATCAAATACATTACTTGTGAGGAAATATTTACAATTACTTTTAATTATCAGTTCCCTCTACCTAATCATCTTTGGCACCAAAAAAGTATTAACCTTCCATTTTACTTATTAGGAAACATTAAGAATGTGGCAGCAGTGGTGAAGAAAACAACACATCCAGAAGCATGTGTAACCAATCATGGAATTATCAAATTGATCGTGCTAGATGCCCTAAGCGAGCATGGAAGGAGATGGGAAGAATTTAAGCGAAAAAGGCCTAGGACAAGTTGGAGAAAATTGGCCGCGACTTCGGAAGGAAGTCAGGCAGAAGCTGAGGCCCAGACTTGGCCTGTCGGGGTCAGAATTGGAAATGAACCCAGTGACAAGCCAATTTGGGATAGACAGCGAAAACAAAGGGTGAAATTTAACTTTCCCACAAAACCATTTCCCATAACCGGAAATTAGAAAGAAGTAGAAGGATCAAAGGAATAAGAAAGATAACCCTCCTCATAGGGTAAGGACGAAAATCATGTCCTGCTTTCAGAACTTGAAAATTTAAGAAAGGAAAATGAAAAGTTGAAACGAAGATTATTTGAGGGGAAAGAAATATTGGTATCTGTATGCACATCATGTTATCAAGGACTAACATCAGCAATGTATAAGGCCCGTGGGGAAAATACTAGCCCAATGGAAACATAAAAAAAAATTTAGGAGGTTGTTACACAAGAACTTGCTAAGGATACTATTGTTACACGAACCAACATTTAAATAAGATCCTCCTGTAGTAATTTACCTAGAGGCCAATACACAAAAACCTGTGGAGGCCACTGCTGTTACAAAAGAAACATCAATGGACACAAAGGATACTCTAGGTGAAATCAAAGGGGATGATAAACAAGAACCCACTGATGAAGCTACTGTTACACAAGAACCAATAGTAGAGGTGGAGCATACCCATCCAATAGAGGCTGTTACACCCATTATTGATGTTGATATTGAATGCAGAAGAACGTCGGGTCCCGTCATGGGACAGAGTTCTGAGAAAAATTTGTTGATTTCTGAATTGGATAAGTGGAAATAGGACGCAATCTCCCTTCGGGAGAGGGTGATTTAATTGAAATAACATCATAAGGAGATAAGTGCTTTACAGAAAAAATGAATTAAAGATGAGCTGAAGAAAGGTTGGGAAGAGTATAAGATGAAGGAAGTCATAAAGAAGCAAGAGGAACAACTAATGTTTCTACATAAACATGTTTAGGATCTAATTATGGATAAGAAAAAACTTAATGACCTCACCCTCAATCTGTTAGGGTGCAGATGACCTTCCCCATCCTACCCCATTTTTCTATGGGAACGCTATTTCTTGTTTCAGTTAAAATATGTCATGGAGAACATGCCCTATCTGTGTTCTTCCACTCGCACATTTTTAGATGTCTTTTGTGCTTCCAATTTTGATGAATTTTTTTTTTTGTGTGAGTTATTCTTGCACAATATCATTTTTGAGCATATAAGTATGCAAATGATAATGAGTCTATTCTCCTACATGGGGGATTTGTAGCTACGAGCTTTTGTGTCATACATGAAGAATCAAATTGAGTGGAATTTGTCCACCAAATCCATGGATGCCAATGAAGAAAAGAAAACATTATGGATATGGGCAGAAGCAAGATGGGCCGCCAAGATAAAGCGAGAATTTAGAAGAATTTTGAGTACTACTAGGATAAGGGAAATTTCTTCCACTTACAAAAGAAGGATTGTGAACTTCTGCCTTAATAAGTTCGTAGTAATGAAGACTCGAGACCTGACTAGGTTCTTGAAACACACAGAAGCCAACAATGTTGAGCTGCTGAAGGGGGGCCATTTGCATTTCAGAACTTTGTGGTAGTTGTTACACATGTACCAACATATGCACAAATAATACAAACCCTTGGCGGTTCTTGGCTTGGGTTTAGATTCAAGTTCCCTTTGATCTGGCTGCCAATAGAGGACTACCAGATTCATTATGAATTGAGAAAGTATGAATCAGAGTCTTGGGTATGACATCTGATGGATACTCAAGAGCAAATGAATATACAACTAGCGCTTATGACCTCACTGACCCGCACCAGAGATATTCTCATGGGAGATGATATTTTGCATGAGGACATGCAAGTGCTTCAGCTGGGGGAGGATTTGGGGTGCCAATTTTGTACTTATTTCCTACATCTGTTTCCCCTATTGTTACCTTGTGACTACAACCATTGGGACTATATTTTCCTCTTTTTCCTGCCTTTCTATCTTAAACAATGATGTTTCACCTTATTTTCATTATCTTTCCATTTCATCGATTATTATGATGTATCATGTATTTTTTATGACTAACTTGGGAAGAATGCTTGGAGAATTTATCTGGTCTTTTGTTTTCCTTCCAGATGTTATTTTTAGCACAAAATATCTAGAGCATGAGGCGTACATGAGCGGTTAAAGGTGTGCTGTTACCGTGAGCTGTTACACCAGAGCGCTGTTACATCATGGTGCTGTTACAGACCCGCTAATTGTTGTTACAACTGTATTTATAACTGAATATCATCAACTTCTGGATACCGACCTGTCCTCTATTGTTGTTATGCTACATCTCGGATTTTCCACAATAGTTGTAGGAGTCATTATGTATTGTATTTTAAGAGGAAAAATTTTAGGATTTTTTTTTATTGTAATCTATGTTCTTCCAGTTAGAATTTTTATTAAGAAGTGGTTGTAACTATATGTATCCTATTTTTATTAGCATGAGAATCATAAATATTCTCATGACTAATCCATCCCTTGTTCTTCTGAACATGCAACCACTATATAATTCTCGACCCTTGAGGTCAAAAGGTGAGCGGAGAAAAGTATTACTTTGGATTTGTAATTTTGATCACATTAATACAAGTTATAATGTTGTTGTTGTTACATGCATTGTTTGGTTTAGTTTCTGTTTAAGTTCTTTCTCTTCCTACACCCTGCTAGGGAGGAAGGACCCTCCTCTTTAGTAAGGATTGCAGCAGTTAAGGTAGTTGTACATATTTCTTATTTTTCTTTACGTATTAGTGTAAGTGTTGTTGCTTCTATTATAGCTATGAATAGATCTGCTTCAATTCCAATATTATATATGTTGTTACACATGTGTTATTAGAGATACCAGCTCGGTAATTTTTGTGTGGTGTGCTAGGTACATATTAATTGAGGCATGATTACATTCCTGTAGATTGTTTTATTTCTGCATGAGTGATTCCTTCCAACATTTAATTCAACAAATATTTCCTTTATTTGGATTTTCTTTTGGTTTGATGTATCAACACAAACAATGCGACTATCATTGAAATAAAAGACCTCCCTGGATTGATAATTTATTTGTACCATTTTAGTCATTTAGCAATGATTAATAGAGTCGAACAATTACCTTGAGATCTATTAACATCATCGGTGGTTTCTCTCATGTTTGTTAACGACTAACATCATTGGTCGGTAATCAGACAATTTCTACCATGTTTGACTTTAGCTCATTTATTCACATGGTTAGACTCATACATCCAATTATTGAGGGAATGAGATAGAAGACCATGGATCTAGTTCCATCCATCATAAATACAAACATCCAATTGTTGTTCCCCTCTCTGTCATCAGTGGGAGACACTTCTTGATCAATTTACATGTAATGTTAAATTTTCTATTGAACTTGGGTATGCCTCCCTCAACAAAGATATCATGATAAATTTATTTTAATAGATGATGATCTGGACCGGTTGTTCTTGATCCGAACTGGTCAAATGGTAAATAACTTTAGTCATTAGCCAGTGTTTTTGAATTTTCGTTTTAGAGGGGAATTTTTTATAAGACATTTTTTCGCATATGGTCTATATGCCTGGAAACTAGATCAATCATGATCCATGAACACCTATTCATCATCCCTACACAAAGCCCTAATCATGAATCTTCCAAATATTTGACTGTCTGGGTTTTACTGCTTTAAGTGAGTGATTTTTAGGTCCAATGCACTGTGGTCCTCTAGGGACCTGTATTCAATAGTAGGTTTCTCCATTTTTTACCTGTGATGATCAACAAAAGGTTGTCTATTATTAGGGGTGCGCTAGTTCTATAAATTTGGGAAAAGTAAAAATAATATCGAAGCTTTCTCTTATAAAATCTTTCAGGAGTTGTTTCAACCATTTACCTTGGATAATAACTTTGAATTATATCTAATACTACCTTGGAGATTTCACCTCTTATCGCTTGAGCTCATCCTCCCATCACGAGTGGATCTCAAGCCTAGATTGGTAAATGGATAATAATTCCTAAACTACCACACTCTCCTATATATTTACAACCATATACAACATAAGGGTTGGATTTTGGAGACTGATAATTCCCTCATGCTACTGCCTTGAATCTAAGAGATTCATCATTTTCATGCGTTAGGGTGACATTGAGGTGTGATTTGTGACAAGGAAGGACAAGTCAACTTGGGGAGATCTCTACAATATCAACTACTATTCATGGTTGTAAACTCTATCCTATTTATATTAATACATAGAGTATACCATTTTCATATATGTGTTATGTTATGTCTAAATTCGTATGTTTCAATGCTTTGTTGATCCATTGAATTCTCGTAATTGGATAATGGTAGATAGATGTTGTAGATATTTGGCTTGTTATGATTGTATATGCAAATTCTAATTATAGCAATCAAATCTATGATTTTATCTTAAAAGCCGAGAGGAGAGAAAAGCTTGCGAAAAATTCCATGTAAGCCTATTTCCATTCTTCAATTTCTCTAAGGGAAACTTTATATTATTTTCTTTTGGTTGTTATAGACCAGTCCACTAGGTCTAGGGAAGATACTCCTGCCCACATTCATAAATTCTGCATAATAATACTGATATAAAAACCATATAAAAAATATCGTATTAATTCTTTACTAGGAAATATATGTCATAAGTCTTACAAAAATCATGTCTGAATACTTTCTCGTAGTAAATTGTGAACTACCTCTCCTATTATACACATGTTTCTATAAATTATTATTGCTTAGGAAAATATCTTTACAATCAAAGAGAAATTGGAAATCTATCGAGTAGATTTAAAACACCATATTCCTAACTCTACACTTGTTACATTGCGAAAGCCCAATTGGCCAACCAATAAAACAAGTTAACGCCTCGTCTTACAAATTTGAAATATTACTGTGAGCCACATGGCTAGACTAACAACCATTATTTCCATTTAAATTTCTAGACAGAAATAAAATCTCCTTTCTAGAATTTACATGGCTCCCTTGGGTCTTAAACAAAATTATTTGCCTACGGTGATGCTCTTGAATCATTGTTCATGACATTATGACTTCATTTATTGTTTGTGACAATGTGATGTCATATTTTTCATCAGACTATGACATCATTTTTTAATTCCAAGAGTGTCTTTGTCTTTTTTCCCATATTAACTATGGTTGACCAAGTTTGACCATGTTCACAACTGTTAACTAAAGTTAGTTTTAGTTAACCACATTGACCATTGTTGAAAGAGGTTTGACCATGGTTGAGCTTGATTGGGCATGGTTGGAATCTTAACCATGTTGTCCATGGTTGTCCATATTGTATACATATAACTATTCTTAATCATTAATACACATTGTTAACTATGTTTTTATAATTACAACGTCATTTTTTATCACCACATTGCCTCATCATTTTCAGTCCATGGCATTGCAACATTGTTTGTTACATTATGATGTCATAACGTGACATCATTTATTGTTCGTCACAGTGTAAAATTGATTTGGTTTGTCACATTGTGGAATCATTTTTTTTTGTTATATTCTACCTATAGATGATTATGGATGCCCAAGGTTGACCATGATGCCTTGGTCCACCATGGTTGAAAATGGTTGAGAACTCAATGCATGTGGATTATGGTTTATTCTCATTTATGATATTTGACCTTGTTAATGTTGAATTTGGTTTGCCATGATGCCAATTATAACTATGGTTAAACATATTTACTATGACATGGTATTCATATGTCCCTATTTCCCTATGTATTTTAAGTCTAAGGAACTTCAATAATTTTCTAATGAAGTGTTATGTTCTTGACATGGTGACATTGATGAAGGATTCTGCTCATGACATCATGACATTCATGAAGGGTTATATTAGATTCAACACACTATAAAATTTATTATGGTAAATGATCAAAACATTGTGTTCATTAATGGTTATTTTACAATATCATGTGTAGCATGCCCCATTATAAACCATACCACAAACCGATTAAAAGGAGGCTGTCACTATAGAGACCAAATATCCATGGTGACCTTGTGAAAGTGGGGTATAAAATTTTTCAATCTCACAATCATATTTAAATCCCCAATTGACATTTCCATTGGATATGTCTCGTTGAGATGTTTCTGATGCTATAAAATTTCATACACGTTCAATCTCTATATTGGAAGTTATGTCCATTTGAATCTAGGCTAATCGGATGGTGTCTCTTACCACCTTTCGATGTGGAATACTAATGGCCTCAAAGCCATTCCTCCATTGCCACTTGGAAACATGAAACTAGATACTACTTTAGGTGGACCTCAAAGCATGGTACCACCCTATGGGTTAGATTGGAGGTTGGTTCAGATCCTCCATGTTAGTGTCATTCAAAGTTCTGGACCTGACCCTGACTTCAGGTCGGGGGTTAGATCCATTCAACCTCCACCACACTTAGGCATTCTCCCCAACCTCAACTATCGTCATTCCCACTATTCGGGAGATCGGTCTAACCTTAGATTCTCTCTACAATGGAATTGGTAAGAGCCCCGAACTAACCTACCACTATGGTCTCGGTCCCTCCCTTCGTCACGAGGTCTAAGAAAATGGGTTAAGGATTCTTCTATAATATTTTCCCCTTGCTTCGATCCTTTATAATCTTTCCTTCTTTAGATTTGTACTAAGGATAAGGAAACCCTACTGTATCAACAACAACGACTGTCAACACAATAGAAATTGTTTGAAATGTTATGGGTTTCTTAAGTCTCAGAGGGTCAAACCTAGGGATTCCATCTGTGGCACATCTTGGGTTGTTTCATGGCCACTTAGAGTAAAATTTGATTTCCATCCTCAAACATGGGTTTTTGTAACGAACTCATAGGTGTTATCCTCCCGAGATTTCAATCAGGTTTTCCCCACTCAGATTGTAGGTGACATACAATGAAAAGGGGTAGTAGGAAGGTTGGAATTTAGTGAATAAGGAGAAGGATCCCCTTTTATTCTCATATTCTAGAATGCAACATAGGCATCCGATAACCTCAGAAATGGCTTTCTTCTCATGTGTAGGCCTATTCAACAAGGAAAATAAGAATGCAATACTTGTGATGGATTCCTAAAAACTTAGGTATTAGCAATGGCACATTGAAGCTCATGTCTAAACAATATTTCACTTACTTTTAGGTGTCCAGGGTAGATCTGACCCTTCTAGCACAAAATTTACCCTTTTTTCTAACACTTGATGATTCAACATAATTCATGATCATAATGAGAGGATCCATCATATCTGGAATACATAATCAAAGATGTAATTTTGAATTATAATGCAAGTATGGTATTCCTAGGTTAGTGAGCATAAATGAGCAAGAAATCCTCATCCATGCGATGACTGGAGTCACATCTGTGTAAATGAAAATCCATAAAAATATTAAAACATAAAAACTGGTAAATCCCTCTTTCGACCATTGTTTAATGCAAGGAATTTACTCTTACAGGTCATTCTAGTGACTCCAACATTAAACTGTGCATTATTCATTCAAATAAATAGTGACAACAAAACTCATTTTCCAATTCATTGCACACATAATTTCATTTCTAGAAACACAATCACATGTGCAATAACTTGTAATATGTACATATATGCATAACAACAATCATCTTGGGAACTGTGGGAAAGTGACTCTGGGACTAGGACTCTCCACCCAGCCGTAAATTCCCAAAACCAATTCTTTTTTTACAGCTATCACACCTAAGAGATATTCCTAATAGTGAGTGGTATTTTTCTTAAATGGTGTACACAATATTCAAACACTCCAGGGAATCTAGAGGCCTCACCACATCCACCCCAACTAGATTGTAAGAAGTAGTTTACTAGGGAATTGAGATACTTTGTGTCCCCACCCTTCATCAAAGTTGTTAGAAAAAAAAATACACTGGGAATCTAGAGACCCACCATACCCACCTTGCATAAATGGACACCATGGCTCCACCCCAACCTGGGGAATCCAAAACGAAAATTTAAGTTTGTAGAAAGTAAGCCATCCAGAAACACTCCAAGATTTTTCCTAAGAATAATATCTCTTCCCCAACCTTTATGGGTTTATTGAGAATCACCATCTCCACCCTCCTACCAATTGGGACTCAAGAGGCAACTTTTTCCCACTTATGAGTGTTTTTCTCCTTGACTTCACTTGCTAACGAAATTTAGCTCATTTTCTTTTTCCTTCCATTACTATTACATGTTATCCTCCTTGAAATTATTTGGTCATTCTACTCTCTATTGAATCATGTTTTCCACTTCTCTTTTCTTCTTTCTATATGAACTCTCTTCATCTCTTTGTTCTCTCTCTTTGTTTTGTTCTAATTAGTTACCTTTTTTTATGTCCTTCGTTTCCTTCCCATTTTTCAAATAGGAATGGGTCCCATGCTTTTATTTTAGTTTTATTAACCTTTACATATACTTAAATTAAATATACAACAACCAAACTTCAATGGTTTCCCAAATAGTTTAGTTTCCCATAGCATGTAAACTAAACTTTCGAAGCAATTGACCTCCCTAGTATTTAGAATTTGTTTCCAAAAACTCAACCCAATTTCTTATAATTATATTTTATATAAAAATATTTAAATTACTAGCTAAGGTTAAACAAAATGGGACGTTACAACCCCTCCCCCTTGTGGTTACATGGTCCTCTATGTTATTTGCCCACATACACAAAAAACATGCCAAATAAAGGAATAAAAAACATATTGTCCTTGGATCTTTATATTTACAATTCTTTCCATTATTTACATATGCACATTTTACTTAACTAAAAAACAAAAATGGATAAGTTGTCCTCATGGCCTCAACTATTTCCGAAGTGGATTCCTTTGGCCTAAAGTGCTTCCACAACACTTTGAATTTCTCTATTGCTCAACTCTAGAGTATTAGACTCCTTTGGTATTTTATGCACATTGGCTCTAGCTAGAACTCCGCCTTGAGTTCGACCTATATCATATATTGATATGTCACATGATTAGAGTCTTGAAGATATATTTTAAGTAATGAAACATGAAAGACATTATGGATTTTAACCGATGTAGGTAGGGCTAGTTTATAACATACTAGCCCAATCCTTTCAAGGATTTTAAACTACCCACAATATTATGGTTCCAATTAATTAGCACACAATATTATATTCAAGGATATTTTCTTGAGTTTAATGTGAAATTAAACATGTTCCTCAAATTTGAAACTCCTTGCGCACCCTATGTGGGTTTGCTTAACTCTTTTGCCTATCCTGTGCCACTTTAAATTTTGATTGATGGTCTGCATTTTTCACTCCATTTCCTTGAGAATATTAGGTCCAATTAGGACCCTCCTTACTGGGTCACTCTAGCTGTAGTATTATTATATCTCCTCCCATACAATGCCACGAGCGAGCTCATTTTTTGGATTCTTGGTAAGCATTATTTTTTGCGAATTATACAAGAGAAAGATTACTCTTCCCGCTTCTTTTTCTAGTGCATCACATACATCCTTATCATGTCTTCAAGGATTTTTTTGAACATCTCTATTTTTCCATGCCACTGTGGGTGATTGGTGGTACTCAATACCAATTCAATCCCCAAAATTGCAAAAAGTGTCTTACATAATTTTGAAGTGAAATTAACATATCTCTCTGAGATGTTTTTCTTGGGAACATTGTGCAACCTCATGATCTCTTTTATAAAAAAATGACCCACGTCAGCTATTGATTTCGTAGATTTAACAACCACAAAGAGAGCCACTTTGCTCAAATTTTCAATTACCACCATGACTGCATCATGCTTCCTGGAGGTCTTTGGTACTATGGTGATAAAATCCATGGAGATTATCTCCCACTTCCATTCTGGCATGGAAATGGGTTGCAATAGTCTTGCTGGATGTTTCCATTCAATTTTCACTTGTTGTAATTTCATGAATTTAACTACGAAATTAACCAATTCCTTATTCAAATTTGGCGAATAATAAAGCTTTTTAATGGTTGTGAGGGTATTTTGGCATCCTGGATTTCTTGAATATGGCTTCTCATGAAACTCCTTTAGTATGAGCCTTTTTAAATCAACATTGTTTGGTACAAATATTTTTTTCTTGAATCTAAGTAGGTGGCCATATGTGAGGTGATATTCCTCATCCTCACCTTCTCACTGCAACTTTTCCTTGATTTATTGGTACTTTTCATCATGTTCTCCCACACTTTCTACCATTTCTACCAAGTTCATTTTGTAAGAACTTATGGCTTTCAAATGATTTCCTTGAATCCTTTTGTTTGGTGCATCAAGAAACATTTTTTCTTACCTTTGATATACCTTATTTCAATGTCAAATTCACTAATATGGTCTATCCATCTAGCTTGTATTACATTTCTAGATTCTATGTGAAAAAAACTTAACTTTATTACTCCATATCGACTAGATACTAATGGGAAAACAAAAGGAGTAAACCAAGTACTAGTGGGTATGTTGAGAATTTATGTCATGGATGAAAAAAATCAATGCGAGAAATATATTCCCTTAGTGTAATTTAGTTATAATAATAGCTATAAAAATTCCATTAAGTTACTTTCATATTAATTTCTTTATGGAAGATCTTGTCATATGCCCCAACTTTGGATTTCTTGGAAGATTGGGCTATATTGCGATGAGCAATGCTTCAGGAAATGGAATAGAATATGGTTGCAATAAAGAAGATATTTATGGAAACAAGGGATCAACCAAAAAAATGTTATGTAGATGAAAAATAAATCATAGAATCTATAAGGAAGGTGACAAGGTTTTTGTTACCATTAGACCCTCTAAGAAGTTCCTTTAGGTTTAGTAAAGGTAAAAAGTTATCCCCTAGGTTTGTTGGGCCATTCAAGATTCTAATAGGGTTGGACAAGTTTCTTATAAGCTTGAGTGCCCACCCCGTTTAAGAAAGATACATGATGTTTTTCATGTTTTTTTACTTAGGAATTATGTACCTTATCCATCCTGTGTACTAAAATTTGAGAATCTGTAGGTTTCTGAGGGGGGTGTTCTCCAAATCGAACACCTTAGAAATTAGAAGGTTCAACAACTTAGGAACCAAGAAATTAAACAAGTTAAGGTCCAATGGGACCAATATAGTCTATGGTATGCTACATGGGTGGATGCAAACACTATGCATCATGATTTTCCTTATTTATTTGATTGCGTTTGATTAACGTATATTCAAAATGAGATTTTTGAATAATTATTCTTTTGATCGCTAATTTATGTCTAGTTGAAACAATATAATTATGTTTTAAAAGTACATGATATGATATGATGTAACATCATGTGATTGTATGAACTTACTATGATGAGATGTTTAATGAGTCATACACATAAGTAACCAAATTTATAAAAATGGTATCGATAACAATACACATGTATTTTGTGATGACATATATATTTATGAAGTTTTCTAATATTCATGATGTTGATTTATTTTCTAGAAGAAAATGATGAAATAATGACATTGAATAAAAGAGATCCAATTTATTCAATGAACTCATGGAAATGAATTTATTCAATGATGGATGGTATGCAATAAATTTATGAGTCATGACAAGAATGATTTTAAGAATTATGGATAAGTTCTCTCCATGTGATATGTGTTTATGTTTGATTTGGGTCCGATATGTTGAAAGAATGATGAAGGGATGTGATAACATGATGCGGTCCCCTCATTTCCCTCATGATATCATAATGCGAATTATTATATCACGTGATAACATTTATGTTGATATATATCTAACAAAGATGGAGTGTCATTATATTATTATGATTATATTCCATGATGAGAAGATATCAAGGAAACTCAATCTATTATTTCTAGTACTTCTTATGCCTTGGAGTCGTGATCCCAAGTTTGAAACAAAGAATGGAATTATATGTCAGCCAAATATACCTTTGTTGACGGTAGATGATGTTCCTATCTTGCTGGCATATGATGTCCCTATCCTAGTGAAAAATGTTTTCAAATGATGTTCCTGTCTTGGTGATAAATGAATTCCTTGTTGGAAAATGATGTTACCTTTTCAATGACAAATTCCTGCCTTGGTGGAAAATGATATTCATGTATTGGTGATAGATGTTTGCAAATTATATACATGTCTTGGAAACAAATGCCTACTTGGGTGGTAGATGATATTCCTATAATTGTGATAGATTCTTGTTGTGGGTGGAAGATGATGGTTTGTCTTCGTGACAAGTGACTGCCTTGGTGGTAAATTATGTCCCTCCCTAGCTGACAGATGCTTGTAGATGATATTGATGATGTTCCTCTCTTGCTAAAAAATCCTTGTCCTGGTGGGAAATGGTGTTACTTTCCTAGTGACAGATGCATGCCTTGGTGGTAGATGGTATTTCTATGTTGATGATATACACCTCAAAATTATATGCCTATATTGGGGACATATACTTTCCTAGGTGGCAGATGATATTTATACCTTGGTGACATATTCCTGCCTTGGTGGCATATGATGTTACCATATTGGTGACATATGATTTCCTTGGTAAAAGATTATGTACCTGTCTTGGAGGCATATGGCTTCCTTTGTGGCAGAGGATATTATGAAATGATGAATCACATGATTAAGTTAACATCGGGATGAATTTCATTGAAGTAGGGAAATATGTCATGTATGTTTTAGAGGTTTTGTAGAGTTTTCCTATGCAACACAAAGCCTTGTTGATTGTTGTTGGACAGGTTGACTCGGTAGAGTCAAGTTTGATCATGTTTGATGTTGATTCCCCTTGATTTAAACTCTCTCATTAGGTTGTTGTTTAGATCTCATTGTGTATGTTCAATCACGATATACATTGTACTCTTTTTGATGAAGGGTATTCAACATGAATTATGTTTGTGGCATGTTAGAAAAATATTTGTTCTCCAAAACTCATTAATTCAAACACAACTTTATAGGCCTTTGATGGTCATACCATAATGCCTCATAGAATTCTTCCTTCATTTTCCATCATGTTTAATGTTAAAGTCATTGATGTACCCTTAGATTATAACCTATTTATTCAACATAGTTGGTTATGTGATATGATTTTTGTTGTATCCTCAATGTTTTGTGTTCTTCAATTTCCCCATGAAGGAAATGTTGTCATTATCAATCACTTAGAATATCATGCGACATCGACCAAATACACCGTTATGGGCAATGTTATGCCATTTTTTTGGGGGTAAACCTTTTTCCTATGGGAGTGTTGGTGTGGGATTAGTTAAAATCAAATCACTGATCATTGATTTTACTATACCCCCTCTTATTTTTCCTTCCTCTTCTATTTATCCTATGCATATGATCTCCTATGTCACTAGTGGACCCCATTGGTCTCCTGACCTTCAGTGGTTCCTTCTCCTTATGAATAACACCTGTATGGTGGGAATATTCTGCCATTATAGAAAGGGACTGCCGCTCACGTGTCACATGAGGCTCATAAATAGTCATATTATTAGGGTGATGATTCCATCCTACAACATTAAGATTATCTTTTTTCTCACATTTATTCACATTTTTTGTTATATTATGCTTAGTGAGAAGTGTAAAATGTGTTTTCCATAGTATGTGGCCTAATGTGGTTTAATTTCAGGAAAATGGAGCATTGTTTAGATAATTACCATGTAGGGGCTCAAAGAGGACATCAAGGAGAGAATCTAGGGATTTTGTCTACCTCCTTAACTCCCTAAATCATCTTGGGATCACAAAACTCTCTATCTAATCAATTCGAGTTCATAGGAAGACAAGACACTACTAGTGTAAGTGAACCTAAATGGAGATAAGATCCACCATTTTATAGATGAAGAAGGGAATCACTCCTATTTTCAAGGGAGGTGTTGCAACTACCATTTTTGTATAAATAAGCAATAAGAGGAGCTCATTAGGGTTCAAAGTTTTTTTTTTTTTTTTTTCAGCTAGGTGTAGCTATTGAGGTCAAGTGCTTGGCACTGTTATTTTGACTTTTATATGATGTATATGAACTTTTTATTATGAATATGTGAAGTTGGTTATTAACTTTCATCTAAGGTAGCTTCAGAGGGCTAATACCCTTGGATTTGGGCCCAACCCAGTCCCTCTTTTGTATTTGTGTTTCTCTTATCTTCAAGTATTTCTTAGTTTCTTGCATTTCAGTAGAGATTAATCTATCAAAATATGTGGTTTCAACCTCTACATGACCTATCTTGTGGGACCATGAGAGTAAATATTCACAACCACAGTCCAAAAACATTATGTGTACGATTTCTCTGAAAGAGATTAGTCTTAGTTGTCTTATTTTACATTTGTTTTTTATAACTTAGAAGTCGTTTTAGTGATTGGATCAAAGCTCTAGCATAAAATAGATGTTATTTAAATTCAACTCATCTTTTCCATCATAATTTATCTCATTTTTTCAATGATAAATGGATGCATATATGTGATTGGTTTCAGGGATATGTTGATCTGCAGGAAAGGGCACCTTTACCACTCCCATCTTGAACTCCTTCACCTTGTATTTTCACCTAAAAATTATTTCCTAAAACTTTGTTTTATAAGTAATTTTCCCTAGGTAAACTGTGATCACTCATCCTCGTGCAAGAAAAGCCTCTGAGAGGCCTTGATCTTGGCTAGGGGCTTAACCTAACCCCCATTCATTTTCTTCAACCCCCATACACCTCTACATACCCTCAAGACATAATTTTCACCTTCAAAATCCACTCAGAAGCCCTCCTGTAGCAATATAGGCCCTCCTATAGAAATACAAGGCTCTTGTAGCAATCACCTATAGAAAACTTGTAGGGAAAATTTCCTTCATCAATTTTTATCCTCACTATAACTTTGACTTATTCTAGATGAATAATTACCCTCGGCTATGATTTTATGATTAGGGGAAGCTCTTAGGCCACTCCAAAACTTATTTACATTCACTGCAAAAACATAGTAGATTTGGTTCCTTTATCACAAATATGATGCAAGTAGGTTATTGATTTACAAGAAAGAGTGAACTATTTAGATGGTACATGAAATTCTAATTGGTAGTTTTATAAATGATGCAAAAGAAATTAGCTTGTTTTATGTAAGTATATTTGTTAGCTTGATGAATTTTGCAAGATAAAATAGCTTGCTTTCTAAAAGTACTTTAGTCTTTGTCCTTTCATGAATTGATTAGTTAGAATTTACAAGTTTGAGTCAATGTCATTTCCCCTTTCATAGCTATAGGAATCTTTTAATTGTACCTTCATTAGAAATATTTCATTCTAATTCAGTAGGAGGAATGGTCTCTGAGCACTTTTGATGTAATGCCATAGTTAAGGGTGGCATGAGTAGAATCACATATACTGTGCATATAACAATGTCACCTCTAATTTTTTACTAACCGTAGTTTCATAAATAAAGTTGAGGATCCCTTGGGAGTTACAACACTCTTAGTGCAATCCCAGGTGATCAGGAGATCAAGTCTCTTGTAGAAAAATGCTCAAAAATGAAGTTGCTAAGAATTTTTCTAAACTAGATCGACAGGAAAGAGCTCGTCAATACGATCCCAACGTCGCAAACGGAACTGAAATCCGTTACCGTATGGAGGAGATATTGCGTTTTGAAATCGCCCAATAACCTTCAATTTTGAAGGGAAATTTCTTTTTAATACTATGTGTTGGAATAATTTTATTTTTTTATTAAAGTTTAATAAATTAATTAAACTATATAGTTTTTAATATTTTATATGGTTTAAATTAATCATATATTATATTAATTAATTATATTAATTAATTAATTTTAAATTTTAATTAAACTTTATTAAAAATCTAAATATTAAACCATACTATGTATTAAAACCAAATTCGAAATATGTAAAGGGTTTAATATGGCAACGTAAAGGTTTAAGCCATATATTATATGTTATAAAGGTTCACGTGGCCTTGTAAGTTTTAAAGGCACGTGGCCTTGTAACGTGTGTAAAGCGTGGTAGTTTAAACCATATGGAAAGTAAAGACTGTTAACGGTCAATGAAAATGGCGGGAGTTATATGTGGAAACAGGTGACATGGAGCGCTATATGTGCGGAAATATGGTTTTATAATAAAGTTTCCATGTTTGAAATTCCAAGTTGTGCCGTTGAATTTGCCGACGGGTGCGGTCACTTGACCCCCGTGGCTTATCTTCTTAGCCCCTCACGACTGGCAGTGAATTCAGAGGTTCCCCAGATTTAGCACCAGGCTCTAGATTTGTCGGCGCTATCTGGCAGTTAGCCAGACTTAGCTGGAGAGAATATACGAAAACTTCAGTTAGCCATAACTTTGGCTAGGGAAGTCCATTTGGGATGATTTTTTTTTTGATTTTGGGTGTTGGAAGCATTCTGCAGCTGTTGGGAGTGTTTGCAGAGCCATCAGGGTGCTCTATCAGAGAATTTACCAACGTTTTTGGTCGTGGAGCCACCAGGGCCTAAGGAAAGAAGAGCTGTTTTGGACTATCCTCCTCCAATGGAGGTGATTGATTAGTCATTTTATACTGATTTCAGCCTTCTGAATCTTAATTTGCAGCTTATTTTTCCCTTTGAGGCTTCTATACAGTTGTATTCACATTTTGATCATTTAATCAAAAGGGAAAATCCTAATTAGAGGCTTTTGGACCCAGCAGAGGTAGCCCAAGAGAGGGGTGAACTACTTAAACAATTATTTGCTGTCATAATGTATATTTTTGTTGCATTATTTCAGATTCTGCTCCTTTAAACAGTAAATTTTTATAAGTAAACTTTTCCCAAGCAGGTTTAAACAGAGAAAAGAACTTATTAGTTCATCTTCAAACCACTATACTTCATTTGCAGAATACATAATATTGCCTATTCACACATTAAAGTTGGATTAATGAATACTTTGCACATAAACAAATAATTTCATTGATCGGATCTATTACAGTGATTACATTTTATTTCTTTAGGCAAAGTCAGTTTCTGGGCTAGGTAGCCTCTAGTTTCATCCTTTCTAGTAAAGGTGAAACAACCAGTAAAAGCCCCTTACTCTCAATCTCTGTATGAGAAATAGTTTGTTCTCACAATTTCAGATCAGGTTGGTATCAGAGCTCAAGGTTTTGCTTAAGAGTTTGTGAAATTTGTGCAAGTAAATTGTATTATTCTGCAAAATTTGATGCTTACTAGGCTGAAATTTCAAAGAGGGGAAGGTCAATTGGTTAGAGAGCAAGTTAATCTTCAACTAAGGAGGGCTAGAGTGCCATTACATCCACCTTCAATTTCATCCTCATTAGCCTTAGAATCAGCCACAAACATGTCTTCCAGAGAAGGAGAAGTACATGAGGAAATGGATCCCAAGGAAGAAGAAAGAGTCTTTAGAAAAGCTTTCTTGGACTTGACTGAGATGGTTAGGATCCTATACCAGGAGAGAAATGATAGAATTGCTGGAGAAGGGTCTAGAAACCAAAGAGAAGAAGGAGATTCTTCAGGAGGGAAGAAAGGAAAAGATGAGTCTAAGAAAGGGAATGAAGGAAATGGTGATCCACCATCTCCATCATCATCCTCTTCCTCCACATCAGCCTCTTCAACTTCTGTTAATCAGTCACACAAAACAAAAACATCTCTTAAAAATCCTTTGTTAAAGATTGATGTGAATTTTGAGTTTCCGATGTTTAATGGTGATGTGAATGCATAAAAATTGGATAACTGGATTAGAGAGCTGGAAGTCTATCTAAGAATTTAGAATTTGCATGATGATGACACAAAAATCCAATTAGCCTCTTTGAGAATGGATGGAGCAGCTTTGGTTTGGTGGGAAGCCAAAACCAGGGAGGAAATTAAAAAGCATGGTAAGATAACTCTAACATGGAATGAGTTTATTACAGCTATTAAGAAACAATTTTATCCTCTTGCTCATATTCAGAAAGCAATCATGAATTGGCAAAATTTTAGGCAACTTAAGGGTCAAAATGTGCAAGATTATACCCAAGAGTTTAGAAGGAGAGCACTTCTACTTGGAGTAGACTTACAAAGTCAAGACACCTTGTTGAAATACATAGGAGGCTTGCACAGTTACCTTAAACATACTATCCTAATGTTCAATCCTACCAGCTTAGATGAAGTCTGTGTGCAGGCTACACATTTAGAAGCTAGAGGAAAGAATATATTTGATGAGGGTAGAAAGAAGACTTTCAAAGGAAAGAACAAAGAGAAAAACAAAGGAAAAGGCAAGAAAAATGCATCTATCAAACAAGAGGGTGAAAAGGTCATTTGTAAACATTGTTCAAAGAGTGGCCATGAAGAGAAAAACTGTTGGAAACTTCATCCTGAAAAAAGAAACCAGTTTAACAAAAACAAGGGAAAGAAGAAAAATGTAGCTACTACAACTACACCACAAGATTTAGGTGATGATTTAGGTGATGAAACAAAAATTACATCCTTGGGTTTGAAAATTTTGAAAGGGAAGGAAATTGAAACTCAAGCAAGTGCTAGTTCTTAAAACTGTCATACACAAGCTCCTAATGAGGAAGAAAGAATTGAACTGTTCCATGTGAGGGTAGTTTCAAAACATACTAAAATTGACACACTATTTGACAGTGGGTCGCAAGCTAACCTCATATCTGAAGACTTGGTCAAGTAGCTTAAACTTGAGACCATTCCACATCTGAAGCCTTATCCACTTGGATGGATATGCAAGGATGCCAACTTGCAAGTCTCAAGGAAGTGCATATTGCGCTTTGCAATAACTGCACACTTTATTGACACAGTTGAACTTGATGTGGTGCCGCTTGATATATCTGGTATTGTTTTGGGAAGTCCTTACTTGTTTGACAGGAAAGCAATCTTCTATCACCATGAAAACAAATATCATCTTTTCAAAGATGGTAAGAATTTTATTGTCAGAGCTCATCGCAAGAAGACAAATGTTGCAATGGTAAATGCAGGACAGGTAAAAAGGCTAGTCAATTCAAGAAAGAGTTTTGTACTTCTTATGGTCAAGCCAAAGGTTGATGTGAATCATGAGTCATTTGAAAATTGTCATGCAAAGCTTAAATCTGATTTATATTATGTAGTTTATGCACATCATGAGATGTTTCAGAAACCAACAGGTTTTCCTCCTAAAAGGGAGATTCAGAATGAAATCCATTTACATCTAGATTGTCCTCTTCCTAACATAGGCATGTATCACATGTTTTTTTATGGAGAATGCTAAAATAAAGAAGCAGATTAAAGAGTTGTTGGATAAGGGTTTCATAAGGCCAAGCACTTCACCATGTGGGTCACTGATAGTGTTGATTCCGAAGAAAGATGGAACTTGGCGTATGCGTGTTGACTTCAGAGCTTTGAACAAGATAACGGTAAAGAATCGTTACCCACTTCCAAGAATAGATGATTTGTTAGATCAGCTGAAAGATGCAAGATATTTCACTAAGTTAGACTTAAGAAGTGGTTATCATCAAGTAAGAATTGAAGAAAGAGACATTTGGAAGACAACTTTTAAAACCAAACAAGGACTCTTTGAGTGGCTTGTGATGCCATTTGGTTTATGCAATGCACCTGCAACTTTCATGAAGGTAATGGATGATGTCTTACGTCCTTTTCTTGATGATTTTGTTATTGTCTACTTAGATGACATCTTGATTTTCAGCAAGACAAGAGAAGATCATGTCATGCATGTCAGTAAAGTACTTGATGTTTTGAAGAAAAATCAGTTATTTCTTAAGATGTCAAAGTGTGAATTTGGAAAGACTTCTCTTTGGTTTATTTGGGACACATAGTAGGTGGAGGCACTTTGAGAATTGATCCTTCCAAAGTAGAAGCTATTGTGAATTGACCTACTCCCAAGTCCATTACAGAGGTAAGAATTTTTTTGGGTGTAGCTCAGTAATGGAGAAAGTTTATTGCTAAATTTTCTGCCATAGCAGCTCCTATGCATGCAATGACAAGTGTGAAGTGTGCTTTCCAATGGGGAAGTAAGAAACAAAAAGCTTTCGAATCTTTGAAAGAAAATATCAGTTCAGCTTCGGTTCTTGCATTACCAGATTTGAGACAACCATTCGAGATTCAAACAGATGCTAGTGATTATGCCATGGGTGCAGTTCTCTTACAGCATGGTAAGCCTATCGCTTTTCATTCTGAGACATTTAATGGTGCTGTTGTGAATTATCCTACATATGATAAGGAGTTGTATGCGTTGGTACAAAGTTTCAAAAAGTGGAAGCACTATTTGATGTGCAAAGAAACAATTGTGCATACTGACCATTAGCCTTTACAGTATTTGCAGTCGCAAAGTAAATTGCAGCAGTCACGACATTTCAGATGGATGGGTTTCCTACAACAATTTCACTTGGTAATAAGGTACAAGAAAGGTATTCACAATAAAGTTGCTGATATGCTTTCAAGGCCTATTATTAGTGCTAGTATTTTGCTTAAGAATGATTCTATTTTGCATGAAAGATACATAGAACAGTATGCATCAGATGAAGATTTTAAAGAGGTGTATGCTAACTTGAGTAAAGGGAATCATGTTGAGGAGAATGACTATCATTTGCATAATAATTTGCTGTTTCACTTGGGAAAGTTATGTATACCACAGGGAGAGAGTTTAAGCATGATGAGAGAAGCTCATTCTTCTCTTATTGCTGGTCATTTTAGTGTAAGCAAAACAGTGGCACATCTGCAGAGGTATTGTTATTGGCCTCGCATGGTAGATAGTGTTACACGTTTCATTAGAGGTTGTTCATTATGTGCAACAAGCAAGCCTAGCAATAGGAAGCTTGGTTTGTATACGCCATTGCTGGTACCTTCTAGACCATGGGAAAGTGTTTCTATGGATTTTTTTGGGGGATTACCATTATCTAGAAAGCAGCATGATTATCTTTTTGTAGTAGTTGACCGTTTCAACAAGATGTGTATTCTTATGCCATGTAAGAAAACTATAACTGCTGAACAAACTGCTGATTTATATTTTCAACATGTATGGGTTCATTATGGCTTGCCTACATCTATTGTTAGTGACAGGGATTCCAGATTTGTTGGGAATTTTTGGTCCAATCTATGGAAGATGATGGACACCAAGTTGAAGAAGAGTACTTCTTTCCATCCGCAAACAGATGGCCAAACAGAGGTAGTGAACATAACCATTGTGCATCTTATGAGAGGGTATTGCAGCAAGCATCCCAAGCTTTGGGATGAGCATTTGCATTACATTCAACATGCTTACAACCAGGCCAAACACTCTTCTACAAATACTTCACCATTTGAAGCTTGTTTTGGATATTTTCCTAAGTCACCATTAGACTTCATTCTTGAGAAGGATATTGCCATTGATGGGCATAGTGAAATTGACAAAACTCGCATGTTCATTGAAAGAATTCAGCTCATTCATCAGCAAGTTCAAGAACAGCTTGAAAAGAGTCAAGGCAAGTACAAAGAAAGACATGACAAACATAGAATTGATCATAAGTTTCAGGAAGGAGATGAGGTATGGTTGCATATAAGTAAGGATAGAATGCAAGGAGAAGGTAAAAAGCTGAAGCCTATTCGTTATGGTCCATTCAAAATCCTTAAACAAGTTGGAAACAATGCTTTTCAACTAGATTTGCCTTCATACATGCAAATGTATTCCATTGTTAATGTGGAAAATTTACGTTTGTATGAACCTCCTCTTATTGATGATTCTAAAAATCATGTTCACCTACCATCTATAGAAGATTTATCGCCAGAATTTTTGGATGAGTTGAAAGAAGATGCAATCCTTGACAGAAGGACACACACTTCAAGGACAAGAGATGTTGATTATCTAAGAGTTGGTTTAAAAGGCAGTAAACCAAGCAAAGCAAAGTCGATGGAGTTGGAACAGGTGAGGAGGTTGTATCCTCACCTTCTTAACAGGTAATTGAAAGCTTTTGAGGGTCCAAAAGCTTCCCATTTGGGAGGTGTGATTAGGAGATCAAGTCTCTTGTAGAAAAATGCTCAAAAATGAAGTTTCTCAGAATTATTCTGAACTAGATTGACAGGAAAGAGCTCGTCAATACGATCCCAACATCGCAAACGGAACTGAAATCCGTTACCGTATGGAGGAGATATTGCGTTTTGAAATTGCCCAATAACCTTCAATTTTGAAGGGAAATTTCTTTTTAATACTGTGTGTTGGAATAATTTTATTTTTTTATTAAAGTTTAATAAATTAATTAAACTATATAGTTTTTAATATTTTATATGGTTTAAATTAATCATATATTATATTAATTAATTATATGTTTTAATTAATTTTAAATTTTAATTAAACTTTATTAAAAATCTAAATATTAAACCATACTATGTATTAAAACCAAATTCGAAATATGTAAAGGGTTTAATATGGCAACATAAAGGTTTAAGCCATATATTATATGTTATAAAGGTTCACGTGGCCTTGTAAGTTTTAAAGGCACGTGGCCTTGTAACGTGTGTAAAGCGTGGTAGTTTAAACCATATGGAAAGTAAAGACTGTTAATGGTCAATGAAAATGGCAGGAGTTATATGTGGCAACAGGTGACGTGGAGCGCTATATGTGCGGAAATATGGTTTTATAATAAAGTTTCCACGTTTGAAATTCCAAGTTGTGCCGTTGAATTTGCCGACGGGTGCGGTCACTTGACCCCCGTGGCTTATCTTCTTAGCCCCTCACGACTGGCGGTGAATTCAGCGGTTCCCCAGATTTAGCACCGGACTCCGAATTTGTCGGCGCTATCTGGCAGTTAGCCAGACTTAGCTGGAGAGAATCTACGAAAACTTCAGTTAGCCATAACTTTGGCTAGGGAAGTCCATTTGGGACGAATTGTTTTTTTGATTTTGGGTGTTGGAAGCATTCTGGAGCTGTTGGAAGTGTTTGCAGAGCCAACAAGGTGCTCTATCAGAGAATTTACCAGCGTTTTTGGTCGTGGAGCCACCAGGGCCTAAGGAAAGAAGAGCTGTTTTGGACTATCCTCCTCCAATGGAGGTGATTGATTAGTCATTTTATATTGATTTCAGCTTTCTGAATCTTAATTTGCAGCATATTTTTCCCTTTGAGGCTTATATACAGTTGTATTCACATTTTGAGCATTTAATCAAAAAGGGAAAAGCCTAATTAGAGGCTTTTGGACCCAGCAGAGGTAGCCCAAAAGAGGGGTGAACTGCTTAAAAAATTATTTTTTGTCATACTGTATATTTTTGCTGCATTATTTCAGATTCTGCTCTTTTAAACAGTAAATTTTTATAAGTAAAATTTTCCCAAGCAGGTTTAAACAGAGAACAAAACTTATTAGTTCATATTCAAACCACTATACTTCATTTGCAGAATACATAATCTTGCCTATTCACACATTAAATTTGGATTAATGAATACTTTGCACATAAACAAATACTTTCATTGATCGGATCTATTACAGTGATTACATTTTATTTCTTTAGGCAGAGTCAGTTTGTGGGCCAGGTAGCCTCTGGTTTCATCCTTTCTAGTAAAGGTGAAATAACCAGTAAAAGCCCCTTACTGTCAATCTCTGTATGAGAAATAGTTTTTTCTCACAATTTCAGATCACCAGGTCTCACTAGGTGTTCCCATTATCACCTCCTGACACTGGTATAAGATTCCATCCTGGTGTGGAATTTGATCAAGGTTCCTTACCCACGCAGGTTACCACTCTACCTATTCCACGTGATTCCATCAACGAGGTGTATCCTTCTCAAAAATTTGTCTTAGAGTTCATTAATTCACTTTATAATCCCAATTAAACTATGTCTTTTGATGCCTCTATTCTTGGTAAATAGGAATTTATATAGATTGGAAAAGTAAATAATGAATTAGGTTGTTGAGAATTTTTTATGCGATCAATGCAAGTACCACCCTTGGACCAAGTCAAATGTTAGATTTATACTATTCAAACTTCCAATGAGTTTTCCAACCTAAATCCTCTAGCGATGAGTTATTTATACCCAATTTATGTCTTGATAGATATTGTTAAAGAGCTATATTATATCAAGATACCACTCATCCTTTGTGTCCTCAGGTTAATCTAGATAATGATATGGTTCTAAGATTTCCTTGGCATCATCAACCTTTAGGAATTGGGAAATTTAACTCTCTATGGCATGGCCCTATCATGGTGAACCTTATGCGACCCACAACAACCCTTGAGTTCATGCATGAGAATCCTTAGCCCATGCCCGATAGTGGGTACTATATTGTGTTGCACCTTGTACAAATGTATTTTATTTTTCGATTGGTACGTGGGAAATTTTTTTTCTAGTACATCATATATTCCAAAAGAATTTAAAACACACACACACATATACATGGCTTGTTTTTACCTAATACATGTTGTATTTCATTCATTATGTCATTTAACCATGGATCTAGTTTTTCTGAATAGTTTTTATAATATAGAATGGTCGTTTTTGTGACATCCATTGGACATTAGGTGAATTTTTTTACCCAATGTATAGGGATAGGTTTCACATTACTTTAATTTTTTCATTGTAAACCACCCTTGTCATTGTAAATACACCTTAGGTTTGATCCCATCATCTTATGATATTAACATGTCTCTCTTTACATGGCATAACTTTGAAATAGAGCATTCATGTGCATGCTTACATCAGATTAGCAACTTTGTTTCATGTTGGTTTCCATGCGGAATTATTTTCCTATCCTAAATTTTTTCTTTTTGTCCCACCATCACTGAAAATTTGAGCGACATTTTATCTCCTCTCTCATCATCTAACATTACCCTAGGGGGATTCCACCCATTTTATACCTTGTGATTTCTATGCACTTTTAGTCTTATTTTTGCATGTTGATAAACCTAGGTCTAGTTTTGCCACCACTTTCACATTATGCATGTCCCATTGCTAAATTTCTCTTGGTGTTCTTACCTTTTCAGAGAGGCCATTATGATGAGTGGTCTCCTTTGCCCGACTCTCCACTTCACTTTTCCTAGGGTGGTTCTGTTAACCTGGAACTAGTTTTTATCCTTTATAGCACTCATTCCTCCAGGATGATATCCCTCTGTTTCCTTCTCATGCCTGTCAAAATCTAAATGCTACTGAGTATCATTTTATCAATTTTTGGGGCTCACTAAAAATAAAATAAAAAAATAAACTATTGAGCTTACTTTTCCTCTATTTTGTGTTAATTAAACTATGAAGGAGACTAAAAAGAGAAGAGAGAAGATATCTCAATTGCTTGATTCTTTAGTCAAAATTCCACTGTCACTCATGTCTCCCCTAAACATAGAACCTATTTTTTAAATTTCCTCATAGATGGGTTTTAACTTTCTTAGGATTCATACCATACTTATGAGTTTATTTATTCATATCATGGATTACTCTTCTAGTCACTATGGAGTGTGCCTCAATGTTTTTCATGATGTTTCATGGTATCGTTGTGGTGCTCATTAGTCAATCTAGCATGCCACTTTTTTTTTTCCGTTATATGTTCAAGGGGCGTCTTATCCCCATTCAAAAATTTATATCCCTTATTAACCTTTTTGTGACAATCATCCTTGTATAAATTACACTTCATTACATCGTCTATTCACATCATCTCTCGGTTTTTTTGTCTCACTTGATGAGCGATACATTAAGTCCCTCCTTTGAGTAATATTTTCTTGTCGACTTCGGCTCATTATCCTAGAGATTGATCTAGGAATTAGTAATACTTTGGAGCTTGCAAACCTTAGTGACAAGTTTTCTTGCAATCAGCAATGGGATTAAATCATTGAACTTGATTGGTCAAGTCCATGAGTGTTCAACATGATCTCATTTATTCACAGTTAGTGAGCTATGTTAGGTACCTTTGGGTCCATTATCATCATTGACGTGTCTCTTGATTTTTTTAATGGTGTACATTACTGAATGGCACCCTTCCCAAGTTGTGCTAGATTTATGTATCATTTTAAGTACTTTAAGGACTACTTTAGGGTACATCTCTTGCATTGACCATAATCCTACTGATGTATATTATGACATAAATCCAAAATTTATTTTTTGGTGGTTATGACCTTATCATTTATCACATGAATCTACTATGTATTCCTCATGGTCATGTCCTAGCATTTCATGTCATGGATTTGCAATGTATAGTAGGTGACCATGTTCATTTTTCTAGTTATGAACAAGAATGGATATCCCCAATTTAGGGACGATATCAACATTGGTGAGACTTTAGTATCTAATTTTCTTTGCTTCAACTCTTTATTCCTAACTGATTCCTTATACTTTTAGCTCTATGTCTTATGTAATGCATTTTGGCCACTAGTTTCTCTTCTAGATTAATGTATTAAGGGGCATATGTTATAGCCATATTTTCCACTCCACTATAGTGAGAGAGACCCAAGTTCAACATACCTCAATTTCCAGTGAAAAAAATTTCCCTTTCACCCTTTGTTTAATTATATGTGTCTTACAAGGGAGTTATTAAATCTTATAGGGTGAAATTACATAATGGTGTAATTTCTCTTACTTATTTGGTCACAATTTTTTTTTTCCACAGCAAAAATCATAATTTTATTATGAGATAAAAAAGTTATATGTTGCATCAGCTGAAAATATATGCCAACGACCAACCAAGGTCGGTGTTCAAAAATATCAAACAAAAATCATTTATATACAATGGGGAGAAAAAACTATGTTTTTCTCCCTTTCTTCGTTTCCACCTTCCGCCATGCTCCTTGAGATGATGTGGGGGAGACAAGGGTGAGCTGATTTTCTACTATAGTTTCTCCAACGTTCTTGTCTGACTCCGAAGTATCTGAAGAGTGTTGTTGTTTGTTCCCACCATTTTCTATTACTTTTGGTACCTTTGTGGACGGGTCATGCATTGTGAGTATTTAAAAAGGATCCTAATCTTATTTTTCTTGTGTGTCTGGAACAATGGTTTACAGTTTGTTCCCATCTGTGGTGGGAGCGTCCTATTCTTATTTGGTCACAATTTCATAGTTATAAAATAATAATTATTTTACAATTGGGAAAAATCTCATAATTGAGGAAAAAGGTTATATACTTTATCATTTACGAGGAGATAAGCTCGACCTACTTACCCATGAGTTAGCTAGGGGTCAATTATTGTGGAAGCTTCCCTACTTCTTGAGCCCCTAGGTGTTTAGATACATTCTCCGAAAGGATATAATGAATCTATATAATCTGAACCTATCAGGAGGAGAAGAGTTATATCCAAAGAGATGGATAAAGAAAGAGACTAAGCTTTTCTTCTATGTGATGTGAGTATATCCATTTCCTAGAAGGTGGGGACAATTAAAGGCTAAGGCAAAGTTATTGAAATTGAAGGTATATTGTATTCATTTTTATTGTTCAATAGAAGTTGAAGATTTATCTTCCATATATTTTGTGTTCATTGAATGCATGACAATGCAAATATGGATTTTATTTGCTGATTTTCCATTTGTGAAAGGCATCATTTTATTTTTTCTGTCACTACTTGTGTGCATGGATTTGCATCAGGGTGACTAGGAGAAATATCTTAACATGGAATTAGGTTATCTAGCCATAGCTTTAGAACCACCTTTGTTTATTAGTCTGTGAGGGTTTCATGTACACATTTTTTTTCTTTCTAAGTTGAAATTTTATTACACATGTGATTGCAATTTAGGGAATTTTAAGTTTCTCCCATAAACAACTCCTTATGTCAAGACATTTCTTCATACAACAATAGGTTAAGCCTAGGCTAGGTCTAGCCCCAATACTGATGAAAGAATGATTTTCCCATCAATGGGATGTTATCACTAGGATTGTGCTCAATCGATCTTGGATACCCTTTTGGATAGTTTAATTCCCCCAAAGGAAGTTCCCATCCTCAACCCCTCCTCATGAGATTCAAACCTATGACATCGTGGGGAATAAACCCCACAGAAATAGCTCCATCTTAACTATGGATTTCTTAGGCACCAATATGAATCAAACATTCGGACGTGCAAACCTTTTTTCAAATTTTGCATTCTAAAAAGGTTTGTATCTCAAAAGATTTAATTCTTCTCGATTTTTGTCAAATCTATGATTAAGATGAATATATACTTATCTATAAATGATATTAAAAACACATGATAGAATATTTCTTTTTTAAACTATACAACATACTTTGAGATTCTTTAACATTACATAAAACTATTGAATATTGAAATAAATATAGAATCTTAATTTTTAAAAAGTTTGCAATGTTGTAGAATATTGAAATTCGTTTATATAATATTTTGGTTTTCTAAAAATAATCTTAAATCAATTGTGCAGTATAGATTTTAGAATTTTTAAAAATATATTTTTTAATATATTTATAGTTTATATAATAAAAAAATAAACTAAATTTAAAATAAAATAAAGATTTACATCATAGATTTGATTTCATTAAAGACATTCCGATAATAAAAACAAAACTCTTTCTTTACTTTAGACACAATTTGACAATGATGTTTTTTACGTGTTTCCTTTTGGGGTATAGAAACGTACTTTGTGACAGAACGACAGAAAATCTTATCGTGATAGGTTTTTAAACTCCACTACTGACCCCCAAAAAATAGTAGACAAAGCTCTCAAGGGAAAAATAATTGATGTGGGAATAATAAAGTCAAAAGGAAAAAATGAGAGGAAAAAGTATTTAACATGTATATAAAGTTTTTTTTTTGGGGGTGATAATCATATTTAAATATATTTAACTGGTTTATCTATGTGATTCATCATGAAAACAAAATAAATTACATTTAATTATAAAAAAAAATTTATATATATTTTATAAATCCCTAATATATAACATATTATATATAAATTTATATGTTTCATTAGTAATTTAATCAAACAGTAGTCAAAATAGAAATTAACTACTAATCCTTCTGACTATTATCTTTATTTACATAAATTTAAAAAATCTATGTAAAAAATCCTTTACATAAGTTCCATAAATGTCGAATTTTCACCATTAATTTTCACCATAGAAATACGCCTTTGTATCCATGTTTGACTCAATTATCTAAAATCTAAATACGCCTTTGTAGCCAAACTCGGATAAGGCAAACATTCTTGTGTAGGGGGATAATATGACAACCCAATTTTTGAATGCCTGGTTGGAGTTGGCATCCATGGAACATAGATAAATCGGGAGATACACTTACGAATATTTACAGAAGCTAATCAATTAACTTTACATCAACCGAGAGTAGCAAGTGTATTGACCGCTTTCCCTGACTGTACAGCGTGGTAGATATTTATTCCTCCATGTCCATTCGAAATTCAATGGCACTTCACACTCAGGGAATCGACCGAATGACATAAAGAAGAATTAGTTATTTGTCTGGAATCCTTCGCAGGTCTAATAGGCAGCTCATACCTATAATGATATAATAGTTTATTCTCTAAATTTTGCTTTGCAAACTTTTTTCTATGAAGTTAAATTTAATTCATGTTTTAGGTAAGAAACTTATCATTCCCATAGTACAAGTGATATTCATGTTTAAATTGGGAACCGAACTGTTTTCGAGATATTTTCCGAGAAGCAAAGCAATCAATCATAACTTAATGACGAGACATGGAAAATTTAATGAATGAGATATTTCATTATAAACAAAATTGAGCGCATTGCATGACACACAAACTACCTTGGGCCCTCTACAGTGCATAATACCCGAAAGTGCAACACATTACAGTAAACTTCATGACAACTACATCAAACATGAATGGTATATTCCTTAATGACACAATTGCATATCGACTAATGAAACGGATAGCGTGGTGCCACATATAATCTGTAATCAAATTAACATAACTATACTAATTAAAGCTGGTATATGTGATGAACATTAATTGAACACATCCACCATGTTATTAAGCACGGATACAAATGTATAAATAGGCTTTGTTTACTGAGTCGTTGTTTATATGGTTAGGAAAGTTATTTTTGAAGAAGTTTATTATTTTTGTTTCAAAAAATTTAATTATTGTGTTTAAATCAGATTTTTATGGCTGAAATAGATTCAGCGGTATCAAAAAATTAGTGCATTTAAAATTTTGAAGGTATCTTAATGGTTAAATTAGTGCATTTAAAATTTTGAAGGTATCTTAATGGTTGTATGCCATATTTCCCAAAATTTATGCCATATTTATGTCAAAATCTTACCAGAATTTCCACTATTTTCACCCAAAATTGTGGCCTCCTTAAAATACCGTCATAAAATATAGTTGATACATGTCATAAACATTAATATAACTAGAAATTGCACCATAAGTTGCAAAGGAAATGTCATAAGTCGATAGATAGCATGAAGAAGAGCATAGATGAAAAAATTGAATATGTTAAGAAATATTAATGTTAAATGTAATATAATCAAATAATCTACTCAAAAAAGAGTCAAGTGCAACATCCTTCCCAAGTTCTCAATCCAAGCTATATACTACGACGTTAAAAATTGAATCATCTTGAAGCATGTCAAGCTCAACAACATGTAATTAAATGCAGAAACTCTCAAATCTGTGATGTATTGAAGTGAATCTTAACCAAATAGAATGTTGTGTTGGTCACCAATGCAAAAACATGTGCTAGAGAAAACTATGTAAAGTCCAAATACAATAGTAAAAACTTGTCAAAACCATTGTTATTATATCATTTAAAAGGTTCCCAACTCAATACCATAGAATTTGAAATTTAAAATTTTCCAAGTCATAACTCACAACAAACTTCTTGTTATAAAGTGATATTCCGAGCCTAAGGAACTATTCCATGTGTTAGTGCCAATCAAGTTTTCTTGTCACGAGTGATCAAATAGGTATCCTCTTTTTTATTTTTTCTAAGTCTTTTTCAAATTTTAAGTATTTCATCGAGTCTCAAAATAAAAATTTGTTCACTTGTTTAGATTGTTAGGTATTTTCTTCTTCCACCATGACTAAGGTTAAAAAAAATGTTAGTTTGTACTCCCATCATGAAACGTTATAAGTCACGATTCATTGATGTAATTGTCATAATAGTCATTTTATATGGTCAAATTGTCATTTCAAGATGTTATGGTTAAGTACATGGTTTCATAGTTTGTAATGTGTCATGATGGAGTCAAATAAGAATTAAGGTCATGTCATGAGAGGTCACCATGAGTGGAAGAAGTATTTTCTCAAAATATTTGGTACTAAATCATTTCAAAGCACGTGCAAAAAGTTATAAAAGTTCAAATGTAAGCCACTCAGAACAAATTATTAAAGGTGAATTGGTGAGCCAGCTGGCTAAATTTTCATCATTATGCTACTCTTTCACTTCATCCACCCTCAAAAAGCTCAGCAAAGATTAAATTCACTTCAATTTCTATCAATCAGACTAATTTTCTAACTCATAAGCCCGTCTTGCTCCTCAAGAACAACGATTTGGCCAAATCATCATTTTGTGGGTGAAAAGGTAGTGTGCCACTACTCTTTTGTTGAAACCATCATTTAAACCCTCTTTATTGCTGGTTTTTCAAATAAAAAAGATGCACATGAAGATTTCTAAGCCAACCACATCTTTCAATTTTCCCTAGGACACCTCAAAGGTAGCAGAGCTTCTCCCACGCTACCTTTTCAGCTCAGAATCGCTATGTTTTCAGCAAAACTCAGACTTTACGTTCAAAGGAGAAACAAGGAGCTCAACATCTACAAATCACAATATTCAAGCTCTTTACATCTTTTCAACAGGTATTTTCATCAATATTTCAAGTGGTTTCCTCCTAAATGCTCAAAAATGCTGAATTAAACAGTTTGCCATGATTTCATGACATAGGTTTTCTTGTTTCAAAATTTTTTTCTCAAGTTTCAGCAAAACTCCTCAAATTTTGAAAAAACTACATTATAAGATCCTTTCATCACCTTTCCCATCCCTTTCAAAACATTTTCCCTCATATTTTCCATTTTTTCCATTTTTCCCCAAACTTACACCACATTTTAACTACTAGGCCTGTGTTTCGGCTTTTTCCACCCCTTCCCTTCATCCTTTTTTGTACCTTCCACTTCCATAACCTTTCTAATATCCCTCCCCACTCCCTCAAATTTTATCAAAAATTGAGAACTCATTTTCCCCTTTTATCCCCATCTATTCATCCAACGTTGAAGTAAGGGTGAAAAGGTAGCATGCCCACGCTACCTTTATTGATCGAGGCATCCAAATGAAAAATGGGTTTCATTTTTGGAAAGGCATTAACTTATACGTTAATGATTTACACTCAATTTCCTTTACCAGCAATCAGTTTTACATAGCAATACAAAAAAAGTGCTTAAAACCTAGCTCTCTGCCCTCATTTCAGCACTCACAGGCCAATTTTGGTAAATGCATGTTTTGAGTACTTTATTGGATGTTTTGTGATGCAAAACGACTTCAGAGGAATAGAAGACAGTCTCATCAACCTCCAGTAGTTTTCAGAGGCAAAATTTAACCAAAGAATCATCATCAAATTAGTTCAAGAAGTTCATGCTGCGCACACGCTACTTTTTCAGTTTCACACTACCTTTTCAGCAAAAAATCATTTTTTGTAATATTAGGGTGAAATTAAATTTTCCAATGGTGAACGTTGATGTAATATGGTGTATTAAGTGTGTTTAATGTCTAATAGTTTGAAATTCATTAGTTATAATGATTTAAAGTTAAATGTATCTAGTTGGAGAAAAATCAAGGAATGGTTAGAACCTCCTTTGATTTGGGTTTTTGTTGGAAGAAAAGGTGTTTGTAAGTCCTAAATAGGTGAATTCGACCCCTAGAGGTGGGGATTGGTAGTTTTGAGTCTATATATGTCTATGTTTTAATACAAATAAGAAGTTAGAATAATTTTGGATGCTTATGTATTGATCAAGAACCAGTTTTGGCCTGGATATTAATGAAAAATTGTAGCTATTTCCTTGGGATTCATGTGGTATGAATGTTTGGCATAGTTTTTTATCTGTGATTATTTGTATGAATTTTTTGTGAGCTCATAAACATTGTGTGTCTATTATATGATAAATTTCAATTTGAAAGGCAAAATACTTGTTTTTCATGCTCTGTTTTGGGAAATTTTTCATAATCTGTCCATTTTCTTCAGTTTAGGAAGAACTCATCCCCTATGCTCTTCCTAGCTCCTCATCAGTCTTAAACCATCTCACCAAATCAACTTTAAGTGTTGAGCCTTCTACCAACCTTGCCCCATTGAATGGACTGCAATTCCATCTTATTTTCCCTAACCTAGTCCCCTTGACCTAAATCCTCATCTAGTGAGCCCAACCCCAAATAAAAAAAATTAAACCCTTCTGCACTCATTAGCTAGCTTAAAACCTTTTTCATCCAGCCTTCTTGGCTATGATTTTTGTGGAGGGATCCCTCTCCAACTTGGTAGGGCTAGATACCAAGTGAAAATCTGAGTTTGTGGTTACCTCTATTGGGATTCCTTCCTCAGCCTTGGGAATCTGGTGGAGTGATAAAATTTTGGCGTCGTTGCAGGGAACAAAAGGACAAATCTTCTCTGGGAAAGAACAAAAAATATCAGATCTATATGTTTATGGTGAACAATAGTTGGACATGTATGAAGGGTGAATCATTCACCTGGTGACACCAACATGATGTAAAGACTCAACTGGAGGATCGACCTTGCTAGCAGGAAAATGGAAGAATCTCACACAAAGGTCAGGTATTCAAAGTGGAATTGTATTCAATATGTAATAGTATTTCTTGTAAATTACTTATTTTCTTTTCCTGAAACTATCTTGAAAGTTTTCCAGAGTTTTTTATAAGAAAAATATGATCAAATTTTTTATTCCGCCTATTTGAAGAGTGTGAATACCGAATTTCCATTTGATTTTGATCAAGATGAATATATCTTACTCAAAAATTGTGCATATCCTTTTCAATTTGATGAACCTCAAGAGATCAAGATTGATCCTATAGCTTCTGTACATACTCCTACACCTTGTAAAATTCGAGATAGATATAAACCACTCATCTTACCTCCTGTACTCCATGCTTTAATTGAAAATTATTACAACTATCTTCCTGAGTTTGATGGAGAATATGGTAACATCACTACTGAGAAGCACATTCAGAGTTTTGAAAGTTTTCTCGACCTTTTTGAGGTTGATTAAGATGATGTTAGTATCATGATCTTCGCTCTATATTTGCAAGGTGAAGCCAAGGAATGGTTCAAAAACTTGTCAGTTGCAAGTATTTTAGATTTCCATCAATTTGTGAAAGTATTTCTTTATAAATGGGTGATAAACAGGAATATTTTTCTGATTTTAGAAGAATATGATAATTTCAAAAGGCAACGAGGAGAAATAGTGTAAAAATTTTCAGCTAGATTTAATCAAGTATACCATTTGCTCCCTACTGATATAAAACCACCCCTTGGTTCAATCCTCTTAGATTACCCGGATGCCTTTGCTCCAGAAATGGAATTTCAATTGAGAGAAAGGGACATTACAACACATGAAAAAATGCAGGACAATGCAATAGTTGTAGAAGTGATTTTTCTGATCAAAAGGTTAAATTTGAAAGCAGAAGAAAGGGAAAACATATCCAGAAAGAATGATTGACACCTTTAGAAGTGAAGCTCTACATTTTAGTTAGTATAGTAGAGGAAATGTTTCAAATGATCACCATAAGAGATGAAATTGTTGTTCAAGAAGACCATTTCGCACTGATTAAAGAAAAACAAGTTTTTGATATGAAACACTTTCCTTCCTATCCTATTTATCATAGCTTTGATAATGATTTTATGTATGCATTAAGGGACAATAAAAAAATTAGTTTTATAGATCAGCTTGCATAGGAGAGATATATAGATACGATATGCAATATGCTTAATGACATTCTTCATTTTGATGATTTACCTAAGTATGATCAATATGAAGAAAATTGTGTTCTCCAAACATAAGCTAATCTTGCAGAGCAATCAACAGTTGGTTTGTGGGAGGAAGAAATTTAGTTTCAGCAGCTTGAAAACAAGGATCAACCGACGCATATTAGCTTGTTGTGAAATGTAACTAGGTTGGTCTTCATGATTATGTAATTATAAAAATAAGGACATACAACAACCCTCAAACAAATGCAGGAAGACATCTCTACATACCATGAAGAACACCTCTCTCAACGCTAGATAACCTCTCTCATGTCGGCCTAAATCTCAATAATAAAGACATCTCAATAAGTGACTATTTGGTCGGCCTAAAGGCAAAGAACAATGCACTATATACACGACAATGTGGATCATTTGGAAGGACAATAATTGTGGACTTGTCTATGAGTTAGTGCGAATATTTAAAGGAACAATTACGGTCAAGTCTAAAGTGAACAGTGTGGAAGAAAGAGCACAGATTTTCAACTTGAACTCTGAATAAGTGTGGATATTTCCAAGGGAAATTGCAGATCCCTGAAGAGATAATAGTGTGGTCTATAGTGTGATCTAAATATAGAATTATATGCAGATATTTATGAGTTTGATAGTGGTTAAAAGGGTATAAATTGCTAAGGTACAGGAGTGAAGCTTTCGGAAGGAACAAGTGTACAGATTGCGGATTATTCAAGAGGAAGTAGATTCAGGAAGGAATCAAAGGTTACAATCTATGGGAGGTACATGATTGTGAAGTAGTGCAGATAGATCATGAATAGGTGCAAGACGGGTGTAGTGAGGATATCTCTAAATGTTGAAGATTCTAAGAAAAGGTTTTTTCAAAGACAAAGATAGTGTTTTTAAGAAGACATGCTAGTGAGAAAGGTAAATCAACAATTTACCTTCCTAACCATAGTACAAGATATTCAGTTTCAAGCAAAATATATTCTGTATAACTACTTTGATAATTGACTTGATGAAAAATTAACTAAGAAGACATAAGCAAGCTCACAAGTAATTATCTAGAAGAGAATTTTTGAATCAATCACAAGCCCTTAAAATTCTCAACATGGTATTAGATCTAAGGTGTTGAACACAAGGAATGCTTGTCAACAAAGGCACTCAAGGAAGCATAGATCTAAGTTTGGGTTGAAAAGTCTAATTAGTCTACAAAGAAGACTATCTAGCTACTTCAAACATTCTCTAGCATCAAGAATGAAAGATCACCTATATTGAAGAATTCTATCTTGGAAGAAATCCTTAACCTCTTCATTATCATCAAGAAGGTTGCTGTAAGAAGAAAGTCACTCTCTCAATTAAATATCTATGATTTCATCTAAATCTGTCCAAATGACTTACTATCTAGAAAGTAAAAAATTGGTTGGGTTTTCTAACCTCAATGCATGGAAGAAAAGGATAGACCTAAAACTAATTCAAAATGAATTCATGGGTTTCATAGAAGGGTTTACTATACAACCTCCAAAAGAAGATATTCCAGCATATACCAAATACATGTAGGGAGATGTAAAAGCTCGAAGGATTCTTATAGAGTCCATAAAAGACTTTATTATTCCCTATGTATCAAAGATATAATCCTCAAAAGAAATATATGATAAATTGGTGGAACAGTTCTCAAAAGGTTCTATAAAGGAAATAATATCCTTGAGACAAAAACTATACAAATTGAAAATTTCAAAAGAAGAAATAATTCCATATTTGATGGAGATTTTCGCAATACGAGAACAACTACTAAAATTGGGAGAAGTAATGTCCAATAGAGAAATACTCACTATGATACCAAATGTCTTACCAAAAGAACGTAGAGATTACTCTTCCAGTATGGATGGGAAAGAAGAAGTCATGACATTCCAAGGTCCAGGTAAGATAGAAGATTCAAGATTCAAAGAAGGATCAAGAAAAGAAAATCAAGCCTTTGCCACCATGTCCAGGAAGAAATAAAGATTCAGTAAAATTGATCCTAAAAGTAATAAGAGAAATATGAACAAAGTACAATTCTTTGAGTGTAATAATTTTGGGCATTGTAAACAAGATTGTCCTAATCTAAGAAACAACAAGAGGAAAAAGGAAGAAGCCCATATAAAAGAAGAACCTGATAAAAAGAAATCTAAGAAAGAATAAGGAAGGGATCTGAACCATGATTAGGATATTCTTCTTCTTTAATTGATTTCTATTGGTTGTGAAATAGAATGATAGGAAGCAATGTATCTTACAACAACATGATAAAATCAAGATAGGAGCTCATGGTGGAGAAGCTCCATGGAAAAACCTCTCTGATAACATTATTAATCATCAAGAGCAAGGGTCATCATGGAAATAGATTTATGGGATGTGATGACTTATTGATGGAGCAATCCAAGAGAATGAAGCTCTTCATTCCTAAGAAAGTGCTACAGGATGACTAAAGTGAAGGGTATGAGGTATGTATATATTTATATGCTAACATTGGATGTTATGAAGTCATGTCATATGGATGCAAGTAATGAACTTCTGTATTTAGAAGTATGATCTATGGAGGAGTATCGCTTAGTGCACGGACAAATGAGATCAAAATAATATGTCCTCATGAAATATGAGGTGGTTGTATATGAACAAGAAACTAGCTATATTTTAAGTTCATGGGAATGGAAAATGTGTAGAAAGGAAGAAATAAGGAAATGCAACCATGTGAAGAGGCAGTTATCATCCAGAGGCCAAGAAGATGTGGCTAGGAAATATCTTGGGAAGATATGTAGACTCTGACGGAAGTTTGGCAAAGAAGAAGACCCTTGGAAAAACATATCATTAGGAGATGTGTCAATCTGTATGAAGGATGCCGATCCCTACAAGAATATGTCATGATGAAATATCATCACTAAGGTAACTTTTTTTCTAAGAGTTCATATGTATATGTTTATCTGGATAAATTTGTGCAGGGTTGCTAATCATGAGAAAGGTTGTATGATCCTTGGAGATGACTCAAAGGTAAGCATCATGGCATAATAATTGACCAGATGAGAAAGAATGATGAATCACTTTCTGATAGTGGAAATGACTCGTCACTGAAGGTGATGGATTATTTGTGCCCTATGAAGCCAAAAGTTGAAGATTTCTCAATATCGAAAACCATGACATCGAGGGAGGAATTTTTCATGAGTAGCTGGATTGCTGTTGCAGGACCCTAGTTGATGAGGAGCCTGGTGATAAGTTTCTTGCTTTGAAGAAACTTGAAATATGTCCTTCCTATGCTCAGAGGGAGTGATGTATGTGATTCTCTATTACATGTGTCATGCACTAGACCATGAATAACAACCGTAAGTCTTAGTGAAGGCCATGTGAAGAGAATGGATAGACACATCATTTTGGTCTTCACCTGGAAGACAGAATGGAGGATTGGGTAATCATCTGGCATTCGGTACTATTTGAGAATGATATAGAGAATTCAAGGTAAGAGTAGTCATGGACCGATATTCTTTGAGGGCTAGCTACCCAAGAGAAGAATAGTCCAAGAAGGTCATACTCTGGGAACACCTAGGTGGGTTATGTACCTTGGAGAGACAATGTCTATGGTGTCTATTAGTCATGCGTCTCGCCAGAATTGTAGCCCATTTTCTCGTTGAAGAGATGGGGTTGTTAGTCAAGAACTTGAACTAGGACAATGCTGGTTGATATGATGCTATACAGATGCGATTACCAATCCAATGAGATTCTTCAGTAACCATGTACCTATATGAATACCTCCCTAGTTAAGAGGGAGTGTTGTGAAATGTAACTAGGTCGGTATTCATGATTATGTAATTATGAAAAGAAGGACATATAAGAACCCTCAAACAAATGCAGGAAGACATCTCTACATACCGTGAAGAACACCTCTCTCAATGCTAGATAACCTCTCCCCTGTCGGCCTAAATCTCAATAATAAAGACGGCTCAATAAATGACTGTTTTGTAGGCCTAAAGTCAAAGAAAAGTGCACTACATAGACTACAATTTAGATCATTTGGGAGGACAATAATTGTGGACTTGTCTCTGAGTTAGTGCGAATATTTAAAGGAATAATTACGGTCAAGTCTGAAGTGAATAGTGTGGAAGAAAGAACACAGATTTGTAACTTGAACTCTGAATAAGTGCAGATATTTCCAAGGGAAATTGCGGATCCCTGAAGAGATAATAGTGTGGTCTATAGTGTGATCGAAAGACAGAATTATATACGGATCTATCTGATTTTGATAGCGGTTAAAAGGGTATAAATTGCTAAGGTACAAGAGTGGAGTTTGCGGAAGGAATAGGTGTACAAATTGTGGATTATTCAAGAGGAAGTAGATTCAGGAAGGAATCAAGGATTACAGTCTATGGGAGGTACAGGAGTGTGAAGTAGTGCAGATAGATCACGGATAGGTGCAGGACGGGTGCAGTGAGGATATCTCTAAATGTTGAAGATTCTAAGAAAAGGTTTTGTCAAAGACAAAGACAATGTTTGTAAGAAGACATGCTAGTGAGGAAGGTAAATCAAATATTTACCTTCCTAACCATATTACAAGATATTTAGTTACAAGAAAAATCTATTCTGTATAAATACTTTGATAATTTACTTGATGAAGAATTAACTAAGAAGACATAAGCAAGCTCACAAGTAATTATCTGGAAGATAAATTTTTACTTAATCACAAACCCTTCAAATTCTCAAGAAAACTATGGCAGTGATGAGGAAAGTGTAGAAAATTTGGAAGTAAGTGAAGGATCTTTGCCTCTTTGTTTTACTTCATTTTAGTTCATCATAAATAGCTTTCATGCAATCAGTAATCAACAGTCATTATGATTTGATCTTGACAATCAAGAGGATAATGAAATTCTCGATCAGAGCTCCTTACCCTTGTGTTTCTCCTCATTTGTAAAAATAAGAGAAAGCTATGAGCATGAAGATAAGTAAATTGTAAACACTATAAATGATAAAGATTATCTTGAACTGTTTGAGGAAATACTTTGCAACATAGAACCCTCCTTAGATCCAGATTTGCAGCCCCCGAATGACATTGAATGTCAGGTTGCAAATGAAGGCTTGGGAATTGAAACATGTGATAAAACAATGCAAGATGATTCTATACCATTATGTTTTTAAGAATTTGAAATTTTAAAAGGAAAATTTTCATAATGTCTCTAAAGAAAAGGATGAACACCCTGTAGAAGGTTATGCAGTCTCATTAGAACCAATGGAAAACAAGTTCCAGCAGCCTTTTCAATTTTTTCATGACCCAATAGATGATGTGTTGGATGACATCTGTAGTAAACATCCTTCTCCATTAGCTAAATATGAGCATGAAAAGAGTGTTGATATAAACTTGATCCAACAACTAGTTTCTTTATCAGTTTTATCAGGAGTCTCATTGCAAATCTCATTTGAACATCTGCATCCATATCAGGAAAGTAAGGGTAAAGATAAAAGTTCATATTCAAGGTATGAATACTACCAAGGGCAGAGAAGTAATGTATTAGATGAGCTATAAATTAATATGTATTCCTATGAAGATCCTTTTGCAACATTCTTGAGGTCAGTCCGTGGGCTCATGCTTTGTAATTTCATTAAGATTCAATCTAATTTCAAGTTTTCATGGGAGTTTCCTTTCAGTAGTTCCCTCTTCTTGCTCATAAGGAAGCACTTGCAGAGGATTCAACTAGCAGCCAAAATGCTTACATGGTTGCACTGGTTGTTCCATTTCACTTGATTAGGTGATGAATGGATCAATTAGAGTAGGTGTGTTGAATAAGATCAATTATGAGCATCTTTTTCAGTTAGTTAGTTGCATTTTAGTCTAAGTCAGTTCAATTTATTGATTCAACTTTTCAGTATTCAATTAATTTGATTTTTTGACCGTATTGGCCCAATGGAAGAGGCACTGATCTGCAAAATTCAGACATCTGTGGTTCTTAACACCTCCAAGGAGCTTCCGTCCCCAATAAGGCCAATGTTAGTGCTAGTTAGGTTTTCTTATCACCATTGATTAAATTGGTATCCTCTTTTTAAATTTTTCTGAGTATTTTCCAAATTTTTAGTATTTCATCGAGTCTCAAAACAAAAATTTGTTCACTAGTTTAGATTGTTAGGTGTTTCCTTCTTCCACCACGACTAAAGTTATAAAAAGGTTAGTTTTTACCACCATCATGAAATGTTATAAGTCAGGATTCATTGATGTAATTGTCATAATAGTCATTTTTATATCGTCAAATTGTCATTTTAATATGTTATGGTTAAGTTCGTGGTTTCATAGTCTGTAATGTGTCATGATGGAGTCAAATCAGAATTAAGGTCATGTCATGATAGGTCATAATGAGTGGAAAAAGTATTTTCTCAAAATATTTGGTACTAAATAATTTCAAATCACGTGGAACAAGTTCTAAAAGTTCAAATCTAAGTTGCTCCAAAGGTTCCTAGGCCACTCTTAGCAAATTAATAAAGGTGAATTGGTGAGCGAGCTCGCTAAGTTTTCATCATTATGCTACTCTTTCACTTCATCCACCCTCAAAAATCTCAGCAAAGATTAAATTCCCATCAATTTCTATCAATTAGACTAATTTTCCCACTCATAAGCCCTTCTTTCTCCTCGGCAACAACATTTTGGCAAAATCATCGTTTTATGGGAAAAAAGGTAGCATGTCACTACTCTTTGCTCAAAAGATCATTTAAACCCTCTTTATTGCTGGTTTTTCGAACATAGAAGCTCCACATGAAGATTTCAATGCCAACCACATCTTTCAATTTTCCCTAGGACGCCTCTAAGGTGGCGGAGCTTCTCCCATGCTACCTTTTCAACCCAGAATTGCAGCTACGTTTTCAGCAAAACTCATTATTTATGTTCAAAGGAGAAAAAATGAGCTTAGGATCTACAAATAAACAATATTCAAGCTCTTTACAACTTTTCAACAGGTATTTTCATCAATATTTCAAGTGGTTTCCTCCTAAATGCTCGAAAATGCCGAATTTAATAGTTTGCCAAGATTTCATGACATAGTTTTTCTTGTTTCGAATCTTTTTGCTCAAGTTTTAGAAAAAATCGTCAAATTTTGATAAAAATACATTATAATATCTTTTCATCACCTTTCCCATCCCTTTCAAAACGTTTTCCCTCATATTTTCCATTTTCCCCCAAACTTACACTACATTTTAACTACCAGGCCTATGTTTCGGCTTTTTCCACCCCTTCTCGTCATACTTTTTTGTCCCTTCCACTTCCATAACCTTTGTAATATCCCTCCCCACTCTCTCAAATTTTATCAAAAATTTAGAACTCATTTTCCCCTTTTATCCTCCTCTATTCATCCAATGTTGAAGCAAGGGTGAAAAGGTAGCATGCCCATGCTACCTTTATCAATGGAGGCATCCAAATGAAAATGGGTTGCATTCTTGGAAAGACCTTAACTTATATTTTAACGATTTACACTCAATTTCCTTCACCAACAATAATTTTTACACAAGAATACAAAAAAGTGCTTAACAACTAGCTCTCTGCCCTCATTTCAGCACTCACAAACCAATTTTAGTAAATACATGTTTTGAGTACGTTTCTGGATGTTTTGTGATTTAAAACCACTTCAGAGGCATAAAAGACACTCTCATAAACCTCCAGAAGTTTTTAGAGGCAAATTTGACTAAAACATCATCATCAAATTAATTAAATAAGTTCATGTTACGCACACGATACCTTTCCAGTTCCACGCTACCTTTTCAGAAAAAGTCATTTTTTGTAATGTTATGGTGAAATTCAATTTTCCAATGGTGAATGATGATGTAATATGATGTATTAATTGTGTTTAATGTCTAATAGCTCAAAATTCATTAGTTATAATGATGTAAATTTAAATTTATCTAGTTGGAGAAAAATCAGGGAATGGTTAGAACCTCCTTTGATTTGGGTTTTTGTTAGAGAAAAGGGTGTTTCTAAGTCCTAAATAGGTGAATTCGACCCCTAGAGGTGGGGATTGGTAGTTTTGATTCTATATATGTCTATGTTTTAATACAAATTAGAAGTTGGAATCATTTTGGATGATTATGTATTAATCAAGAACCAGTTTTGGCCTAGACATTAATGAAAAATTGCAACTATTTCCTTGGGATTCATGTGGAATGAATGTTTGGCATAATTTTTTCTCTGTGATCATTTGTATGAATGTTTTGTAAGTTCATAAACTTTTCATGTCTATTATATGATAAATTTCAAGTTGAAAGGTAGAATGCATGTTTTTCATGCTCTGTTTTGGGAAATTTTTCATAATCTATCCATTTTCTTCAGTAGAGGAAGAACTCATCCCCTATGCTCTTTCTAGCTCCTCATCAGTCTTAAACCATCTCACCAAATCAGCTTCAAGTGTTGAGCTTTCTACCTACCTTTACCCATCGAATGGACTGCAATTCCATTTCATTTTCCCTAACCTAGTCCCCTTGACCTAAATCCTCATCCAGTGAGCCCAACCCCAAATCAAAACAAATCAAACCCTTCTGCACTCATTATCTAGCCTAAAACCTTTTTCATCCGGCCCTCTTAGCTGTAATTTTTGTGGAGAAATACCTCTCCCACATGGTAGGGCTAGATACCAGGTCAAAATCTTGGTTTGTGGTTACCTCTATTGAGATTCCTTCCTCATCCTTGGGAATGTAGTGGAGTGATAACACCATGTATACCTTATATACCCTACCACAATACAAGCCATAAAAAACCGCTTCATACCTTGACTGACTTCCCAAAAAAAATAATATATATTTCCAAAATCATATAATTTAAAAGTGTTTTTAATTACCTGGATGGAAATATTAGTGTAATACATGTTAAACAAAAGATCATGGGAGAAGAAATTAACCCTAGATTTGAAATCTACCCTAACCTGTTTATTAGGTTTATATTTAATAAAGCCCATCACATCTATATGGAAAGGGCTATATATTACTTTTAATTCTATATATTTTCCTTAAACTTAAATTATAAAAACTAAAGATATGGAATACATAACAATATAATATATTGAATTAGTTCTTCAATATTTTTTATTTTTGTAAACCCCATAATTATATCATGGAAAAGTGATATTAATATATTTCCTTTAATTTATCATGATGAAGTTGCTCTTGTTTTATATTTATGGCAAATGTCAATGGCCATAGACACATATTTATGCGATAGGTAATAGACAAAGACATTGAACATGGTTGATTTGTATAAATAGACATTAATGAACAAATAGTAAAGAAGCACACGCAAAGGTAAATAGACATTCAGAAGACTCCACTAAAGCTGATCGGTTTATCTAAATAAATATTAGTCGAGCAAATTGTTAAAAGCTTATCATAAATAGTATGGCAAAAGATAAATTCCTACGCGTAAAAATGACAAGTTCTTTTTCTTTGCCGTAGACGCGATATTGCAAGCAGAACCGTCCGTGGAAAAAAGAGTAGGGATGACGAAAGTGGAGGAACCATACGAGTTTGTCATGTTTCCAAAATAGGAGTGGAGAACAATGTAACTAGTTTCTTTGTTTTAATTTTTTTTTTTAATACAAAATTAGTATTTATTAAGTAAATTGTTTTTTTTTATAATATGTATTTATTAAATTAAGTAAATATTTTTTTTTACAAAATTAGTTGTATATTATTATTGGTTTTAATGATGCCTTTCAATGTTAGGTGGGGAGGTTTGGTTTTTATATGTTTTATATCTAATTTGAGTTATGGAACTTGTATAATTTTAATGTTTTGAGTATGTTTGTTTTTGTTTTTGTTTTTGTTTTTTTTTTTTTGTTAAGTTGGGTAACTTTTTCTTCATTCATTCAAGTAAAAGGAGGTTACAAACATGTAAAATACATTCTCTGAAATCAACCTGCCTTATGGGAAACCAAGTCTAATGGCCACTTAAACGTATTATATGCATCCAAAATCTCAAATTTATATGACTGGCCATCAAGTCTTTATATGCCTGTAAGTCTGACCAACTGTTTCTACGTATATATCTACAGAATTATATAGTAACCAAGATATATAACTATTAAAAATTGGCAAAATTCCAACACAAGTAAACATGAAAACATCAACTAATCACAATATTCCATTGGAGTTGGGTCCCGTGCACTTGAACTTGACAACGCTAACTGAGGGAGACCGAAAATGTGATCTTCAATGTAGGCAAGGCTCTTGTTATATGCTAAATATGAACCTGTATCAGTTGTAGATCTCTTTGAATTTCTTGTAGTCTCGGGTGGGTCTCCCTGGAATGCCCCTGAGGGGTCATTATGGCTCTATCCACTAGGCCCTTAATAGTCCAGTAAAGGTGCTCTGTGTTCTTGTATTGTGTGATACGTCCACGAGTATTTTCGAGGTTTGGGACAAGATATTTCTTGTCCTCCACCTTGACTTCTACGGCTGTCAGATGGTTAAGCTTCGTTTCCTAGGTTTTACTGAAATGTTTGACATCCACAAGCATGCCCGAATCGTAGGCCTGCTTCACCTCTTGAATTCTCTGAGTGTTAGTGCATTGACCACTCTTTCTTGGCTTTCTACCTCGAGACGATGCCTTATCCTTCACTTCCTATACCTTCTTACATTTCCATGGCCTCAATACCCCACAATTTTTGTACCACGAACCATCATATATTGAACACCATCATGTTGAGCACAGTTGGGTTGATCAAGAAGCCCCACCAGCAGCTTGAGCCGAGAAATATTCACCCAATCACAGAAGACACTTATATTACAAATACATGTTATATAATCATTAGCAACAAGCACAAGATAGTTAAGTTCTGAGTTATGCCACCCAAACAAAGTCCATTTTATATCATGCGAGCCACTCCATCGTATATCAACTCGGTGAAATACCGAGTGAACCAAGGCCATAGAAACATCCTCTACTCTTGCAAAAAATGACCTTGAATATTATCACCCCTAAGGATATCCTTGTCATACTAAGGCCTCAACGAAATTGTGCCATAAGACGCAAAAAACAATAACAGACGCTTACCCCTACAACTTTTAAGAAAAAACCACTGCTTGAAGAACCTGCTATCTTTTTCAGGCCACATAGAACCTTACCTACCCCGACCTCCATGAAAAAAGAGAAATATGCCCATGTAGGAGAGAATAATGTCGAACATGACCATGATAGAGATAGAAACAACATATTTGATATCTATGACTTCACGCCTTGAAACCCTATGCAAACGACTACCATACCAAACCAAACTAGGCTAGCTCACAACCATGACATTTTTAGGACTACGACATACATTCTTCAGGCCCAAAGGGGAGGTAGGAGAAGAAACATACCCATAAGCACTTTTCATTCTTTCTGGTTGCAGTAACATTTTTGGCGAGCAACACCTCCACCATGAATGCACTAGCATAGAACACCAACACCACAAAATTATCCAACTGAACTTTCCTGAGGGATAAATGTCCATCGATTGAGGCGTTGCCCACCAAAATGACTGGGTAGGGTATCTCTTCCCAGATGTGACCTTTTTAATAAAAAATAGTGTGTCCATCGTCTTAACTCCACATTCTTCTCACATGCATGGATTGACGGATGGCCACCTCTGACCTTATCTCCTAACGTTACTCCCATCACTCGAATCCCAAAGAGAATTGCCTTACCTTCTATTACTCCGATCAAGAGAAGTATTTTTTGTGATATTAAATTTATTTATACATATAAAATTTAAATAATAAAAAATTATGATTTATGACAAAAATATTGCCAAATTTCTTAAAAAAACCAAATCCCAAAGTGTGATTTTAAAAATAATGATATAGCATCTTATAATTAATTATAAATGAATATGCCTATTTTAATCTCAAAATATATTTTCAATATATACAAAATGAATCAAACATTTTGAATCAACAAATGGAAACAAACTAATACTAAACAACAATGATAAATGAAAAGAGGAAAGAGAGGAAAAATTGCATTTTGCAAGCCAATAGGGCAATGATTTTTAGATGCTCACATACTGTTGGTAATGCGGCCAAGTAGTTAATATGAGGAAAAAAAATCCTAACAAGTTACGAAAATGGTATGGCTACACAAACGATATTGTGGTTAATATCTATTTCACATTTGGTAACGATATAAACAAAAATTACAATGCTTTCCTTGTCAAATATGGAATGCAAAAAAAATATATGTTAACAAATCCTATCTAAACAGAATTTGAGTAAAAATTGAAATACTATAGCGGATGAGAAACAAATGTACTCTCGGTTGTACCTAAAATGAATTTGCAGTATTGCTCGATGTACTAAGGTTGCCAGTTTACATGAGCTTGTTGCAAAGGATGTTACAATGAGCGTATTGGCAACTTCGGTCGGTTAGTGGGAGCCTAAAGTTATTCCATGGCCTTGCTCCACCAAGTAAGTGTTTTACATACTTGTACTTACCGTGATTAAGGTTTGGGTGTGCAGTTAACAATATTAACATATGTCGTCTATTATATTTATTTTTATAAATTTCCATAAATTCCAAATTTTCACGATTAATTCAAACATCACATAAATAATACTTCTCTTTAAAATCGAAATATGGATTTATGCCCAGTTTTGTCTCATTTATCTAAAATTTATATATGCTTTTGTATCCATGTTTGCCTAAACTCAGATAGTTTGAGGCAAAAATTCTTGTGTATGGAAATAATATGGCAACCCAATTTTCCTAAATTGGGAGATACACTTAACGAATAATTGCAGAAGCTAATACATTGAATTTCCTTAGCCAAGAGTATCAAGTATATTTACCATTTTACTCTGTACGGATCACAAAATCCCGTCTGTATTATAAGAATAATTATTTCAAAGCACCCGCCATCGACACCTTGATGCAGTGGCATTAGACACTAGCCAGCAATGTAGGAGGTTTTTTCCACATGTTGTGGCTAGGAGGGTTTGAAAACATTTGAATTGTAACAGCTAGGTGTCAATGCCTCAGCTGAATGTATTATTTAGATTAGTTAGAATTTGTAGAAGTTGAATAGTTGGATTTGAACCATCTGTCATGTTTCTGTTAGTTGGATTATTGTAATTAAACCTTTGATTTCTAGAACGGTCCTCACAGAGGAACCGAAGAGTCATATGCTGATGTATAAATGTAATCCCTCGGATGTGTTGAAGGAGGGAGAGAACGAAGGTTTCTGCAATAAAATTTGTGTATTGAGCAATGATTTCCCGTTGAATAAAGTTCAGTGCTCGTTGATTCTCAATTTGGTTTGAATTGATATTATGAATAAATTCGTGTTGAATAAGGTCACTGCGTAATATCTGTATTCCTCTACCCATTGCTTCTCTCAGTTGTCCGAATACATGAAGAAGTTCCACGCACAGGCGAGGTCTGTGTAGAAAAGTCGTTGTTGTCGAACTCTGTTTAAGAGTGGTGACATCCCGCTTAATAAAGAGATGAATTCATTTGTTGTTAATAGAAGTTTTGAACCAGGACTAAACGCTGAGTTAATAAACTGAGTGGATAAAAGAAGAACACAACCTCGACGTGAACCTTGATTGATCACTGTACCCAAAACCACGAGTGGATTAGAAAGCCAGGTTGCCCATATCACACCGCTTTTGCGGAGTAGGCGGTATTTTCTGAATGCGAGCGATTCCATTCAGTGTTTGACACGTGGCTTAGGTGAAGTTCCAAAACTGTCGTTCAAAGCGCACCATCGCACGTTAAAGTTCATACTAGGAGGCAGAGCGATATTTCCGAATATCATCGATTTGGGGGATGTCATCGGACGATGGTCTTCTGACAGAGATGTGCTAAGGATAACCCAGATATATTGCGTGCGTTTGATTGGGCCATTGGTCATAGAGGTGGGCCCGAAGTCAAAGGTTGAATATACAGTCATTTGTTTAAGAAGTAGAGCGTCAGTATTAATATAAAATCTCAAGGTTTAAACATTGGTTGTAAAGTATGGCGCATACAAATAATTGAATTCCGTGATTGAAGGTGTATAAGCGCGAGGGGTTATAACCTTAGTCCTAAGGTTTGGAGATAAATATATAAGTCGGGAAATTTAAATTAACATTCGAAAGTTGTTGAATGTGTTTATTTATCAATTTCTCTGAAATCGATAAATAAAATTCCAAAAGAAATAAGAAGACCACATGGAGGAGAACCAAGTAGATTGAAAGGAAATGCTGACAGAGTCACAATTACAATAGTGCAAATTCCCCTCAGGGCGACTTTCGGCTTTGTTTTCATCATTTGTGGTATCAGAGCCAAGTTTCCAAGTTGTTTTTGCAGGAACTGACATGGAAATCTGAGTTGGTAGAGGTGCTAGCAGAAGGAGGCCTATTGCCAACGCAGAGGTGTTGGGTATGTTACAGAGGGTTGAGGCCAGAATGGATGCCATAGAGCGAAGACAGCCCAAAGATCCTGAAGACACCAGTGAACCTGAGATAGAAGAAGTGGAAGAAAATGTTGAGATTCCTCCTGACATGAGGCTCCTCAGAACTATTCTGGGGTCTGCAGTTAAGCCCAGAATTGAAGTGTCGAGTTATGCAGGAGGGCTGAATCCATAGGAACTGGTGGACTGGATAAATGAAATGAATAAGTGCTTCGATTATGAAGAAATAAGCGAAGATAAAAGGGTAAAGTTTGCAGTGACAAAGCTGAAAGGACATGCTGCACTTTGGTGGGATGGAGTGCAGGCAGAAAGGAGGAGAGTTGGCAAGAAACCTATCAAGAGATAGATCAGGATGATGGCTAAATTAAAAGGTAAATTCTTGCCTAGTTATTATCAACTGACATTGTATAGGAAAATGCAGAACCTGAGACAGAGGTTGCTGACAGTAAAGGAATACACAGAGGAATTCTATAGAGTAAGCATAAGAGCTGTGAAATTTCAAGATACACCAGAGAAGACTGCCAGATATGTGAATGGTCTCAAGCTGGAGATCCAAGATGAGATTGGTCTCCTGTCTCCTAAGATAGTGGAAGAGGCCTACCAGATGGCCTTGAAAGCAGAGGATAAACTCTTGAGGGAACAGTCTGCCAAGAAGAGAGGTACTTTCCGTGGAAAGGGAAGTCAGAGTGGTAGAGGAAATCCTACTACACCTGGTGATGGAGCTAACAGTAGCTCACCTCAGAATGCATCTACAAAGGATGATGCAAGGGGCAGAAGGGGTTCTTACAGAGGAAAAGGAAGAGGAGGCAGAGACAGAGGTAGGTGTAGAGAGTTGAGCTGTTATAGATGTCAGCAAGTGGGACATAAGCACTATTAATGTCTAGAGAATGTGGGTGTTGGTCCAAGAAATTTTGTTGTGGCCCAGGCTGGAGAAGAGGCAGAAATTGAGGAAGAAATTCTACCAGAGAGGGGAGAGTCCTTGGTGGTTAACAAGGTCCTGCTGAAGTAAGCCAAAGAGGTCACTAAGCCTGCACAATGGAAGACTTTGTTTAGGAGAATATGCAAAGTCCAAGGGAAATGTTGCCAGCTAGTCATTGATAGTGGTAGCACAGATAATCTGGTTTCCACTGAGGTAATAAAGAAGTTGAAGTTGAAGACAAGGGAGCATCCCACTCCCTATAGGGTGTCCTGGCTACATAAAGGGCACCAGCTGGTTGTAAAAGAACAGTGTGAGATAGAGCTGCAAATGGGCAATGTAAAGATAAGATCCTGTCTGATGTAATTCCCTTGGATGTGTGTCATATACTGCTGGGTAGACCTTGGCAGTTTGAAAGAGTAGCAGTGCATGATGGCAAGAAGAACACTTACAAGTTCTTCAAGGATGGGGTACATCATACATTGATACCCATGGAAGAAGGAGAGCCATCCAGTAGAGTGATTGATCCAAAGACCTTGTTGCTGAGCGGGAAGGAATATCTGCAGCAGATAGAAGAAGAAGAGGTGAGTTTTGCTTTAGTTTGCAAACCTAAAGTAGTTCTTGCTTCTACAAAGATTTCTGATTTTCCAGTAGAGATCCAAGAGATGTTAGATGATTATTGTGACATTATTGTGGATGATTTACCTGATGAGCTGCCACCTGTGAGAAAGATCAGCCATCAGATAGACTTTATCCCTGGTTAAAATCTGCCAAATAAGGCAGCCTACAGAATGACTCCCAAGGAAAATGAGGAAATCAGGAGACAAGTACAAGAGTTGGTGGACAAGGGGCTGATCAGAGAAAGTTTGAGTCCATGTGCAGTACCAACAATATTGAGCCCAAAGAAGGATGGAGGCTGGAGGATGTGTACTAATTCTAGAACAATCAATAAGATCACAATCAGGTACAGATTCCCTTTGCCCAGAATTGAGGATTTAATGGACTGTTTGAGTGGTGCTAAATAGTTCTCAAAGATAGATTTAAAAAGTGGATACGATCAGATTAGAATAAGAGAGGGTGATGAGTGGAAAACTGCTTTCAAAACAAATGAAGGATTATATGAATGGATGGTAATGCCTTTTGGGTTGTCAAATGCACGTAGTAATTTTATGAGACTTATGAATGAAGTATTGAAAGAATTAATTGGTAAATTTGTGATAGTATATCTGGATGATATATTAGTTTTCAGCAGAACTAAAGAAGAACATTTAAGGCATCTTAATCATGTCTTAAAGAAGCTGCACCAAGAGAAACATCTTATAAATTTGAATAAATGCTCATTCATGAAAGAAGAGTTGGTGTATTTGGGTTTTATTGTTTCTGCAGAAGGATTGAAGATGGACCCAGAAAAGGTTAAGGCAATTGTGGAGTGGCCTTCACCCAGGAATGTCTTTGAGGTAAGAAGTTTCCATGGACTTGCTAGTTTTTACAGAAAGTTTATAAGAAAATTCAGTAAGATCAATGCACCCATAATTGAGACAATAAAGAATAGCAAACAACCATTTAAGTGGACTGCTGAAGCAGAAAGAAATTTTAAACTTTTAAAGCAAAAGATAACTGAGAAGGCTGTTTTGATTCTACCTAATTTTACTAAACCATTTCAAGTAAAATGTGATGCCAGTGGAGAGGCCATTGGAGCTGTGTTGAGTCAGGATGATAGGCCTATAGCCTATTTCAGTGAGAAGCTAAATGACACCAAAAGAAAGTATTCCTATTATGAGAAGGAACTCTATGCAATTGTTCATCCATTAAAAATTTGGAGACATTATTTGATGTCCAGGGAATTTGTATTGTCTTCTGACAATCATGCTTTGCAGTATATTGTACAACAACCCAAGTTAAAGCATAAGCATGCCAAATGGGTTGAGTATCTCCAAGGTTTTAATTTTTTTTTGAAACATGTAAGTGACCAAGAAAATAAAGTAGCTAATGCTTTGAGTAGGAGGCACATGCTTGTTCAAGAAACTAATTTTGAAGTTGTAGGGTTTGATTTTCTCAAAGAATTGTACAAAACAGATTCAGATTTTAAGGAGGCATTTGAGGCATGTTGTAACCCTATTTTAACAGATAGAAGCCAGTGGCCAGATTATTTCTTACAGGAGGACTTGTTATTCAGAAGAAATCAACTGTGTGTACCTAAATGTTCCATGAGAGAAAATTTGATCAAAGAAAAGCATAGTGGTGGACTTGAGGGACACTTTGGTACTGATAAAACTTATGAGCAGCTAAGTCACTTTTATTACTGGCCCAAGATGAGGACAAAAGTGGATAAGTTTGTGAAGAATTGCAAAATCTGTCAATATGATAAAGGAAGGAGCTAGAATGCAGGATTGTACACTCCCTTGCCTATTCCAGACAGGCCTTGGGACATGGTGAGTATGGATTTTGTTCTAGGATTGCCCAAGACTCATAGAGGGAATGATACAGTCTTTGTTGTAGTGGACAGATTCTCTAAAATGGCACATTTTATTCCATGCTATAAAACTAGTGATGCCACCCATGTTGCTAACTTGTTTTTCAAAGAATTTGTTAGATTGCATGGGTTTCCCAAGAGTATTGTTTCAGATAGAGACACCAGATTTGTGGGTCACTTTTGGAGGACAATGTGGAAGAAACTTGGTACCAAACTAAGTTTCAGCTCAGCTTATCATCCCCAGATTGATGGACAAACTAAGGTAGTGAATAGGAGTCTGGGAAATTTGTTGAGAAGCTTTGCAGGAGAGCATCCCAAGCAGTGGGATCATATTTTTCCCCAGGAAGAATATGCATATAATGACTCACCAAACAAAAGCACAGGGCAGAGTCCATTCCATATTGTTTATGGAATGCGTCCCAGAGGAATATCAGAGTTAAGAAATTTGGGAAAGGCGGAACTGAGGAGTGCAGATGGCGAGGAATTTGCTTCAGAGATCCAGACCATACATGAACAAGTGAAACAGAAACTACAAGGCAGCAGCATCAAATACAAAAGCAGAGAAGACTTGAGCAGAAAGTAAGTTCATTTTGAAGTAGGAGATCTGGTTTTGGCACACCTGAGAAAAGAGAGATTCCCAAAGAAGTAGTATAATAAACTGAAGTTCAAAAAGATTGGGCCATGCAAGATACTCAAAAAAATTTCTGCAAATGATTATGAGATTGAATTACCTCCTCATGTTGGAATATCTCCCATTTTTGTAGGTTTTAACCCTGAACAGAAATTATCTACACACGAATCTTATAACATAAAATAAACAATAGCGAGAGCATAAAACATAAAACAGATAAACATAGAGATTTTCCCCTGGATCCCAAATTGGGACTACCAGCTTTATTTTTCATTATATTCCTTTTAGTGTTACAACACATATATATACATGTCGAAGCATACATAAACCCCAATCCATTAACCCTGGATTAGAACATAGTAGTTCCCTTGACCGGATCTACAAAATACCGGGGGTTGAAAATCATCGTACCCCCAAAACCATGTGCAAAATCATGCGAGAAAACATGGGTGGGTACATATGAGTGGGGACCGCATACGAAAAAATTTCACCGAGGGCGCCGGACACGACAGGCTAGCCACATAAACACACTGTATTACTGATGCAACGTACAACACGTGGGGCTAGTCGTGGAAAGAATATAACACACACCCAACAAATTTTAATGTTGCAGATTTGTACAAGTATGAAGATGATAGTGTAGAAGGAAGATTAGCAGACAAGGGACAGATTAAGTGGAAAGAGCGGGTACCTCCAGCACAACCATTGCAACCAGAGAAGATATTGGACAAAAGAGTGTTCAAGAGGACCAGAGGACAAGATTACTTTCAGTACTTAATCAAATGGAAGGATAAGCCAGAGGAATATGCCACTTGGATGACTGAAGGAATGTTGCAGAAGGTAGGCAGATCAGGAAGATAGGTAGATCGGTGGAAGAGCTCATGGATAGGAGCCCATGAAGAAAAATTGGCCTCGGTAGTCGATCTTTGAGGCATTAGAAACTAACCCGAGGCAATGTGGAGGTTTGTCCACATGTTGTGGTGCAGGAGGGTTCAAAAAAATTTGAATTGTAACGGTGGGTGTCAATACCTCAGGCGAAATTTGTATTATTTGATTAGTTAGAATTTGTAGAAGTTGAATAGTTGGATTCGATCCATCTGTCATGTTTTTGTTAGTTGGATTATTGTAATTAAACCTTTGATTTCTAGAATGGTCCTCACAGAGGAATCGAAGAGTCCTATTCTGATGTATAAATTTAATCCCTTGGATGTGTTGAAGGAGGGAGAGAATGGAGGTTTCTGCAATAAAATCCGTGTATTGAGCAATGATTTCCTGTTGAACAAAGTTCAGTGCTCATTGATTCTCAATTTGGTTTGAATTGATATTATGAGTAAATTCCTGTTGAATAAGGTCACTGCGTAATCTTTGTATTCCTCTACCCATTGCTTCTCTCAGTTGTCCGAATACATGAAGAAGTTCCACGCACAGGCGAGGTCTGTGTAGAAAAGCCGTCGTTGTCGAACTCTGTTTAATAGTGGTGAAATCCCGCTTAATAAAGAGATGAATTCGTTTGTTGTTAATAGAAGTTTGGAACCGGGACTAAACCCTGAGTTAGTAAACTGAGCGGATAAAAGAAGAACGCAACCCCAACGTGAACCTTGGTTAATCAATGTACCCAAAACCGCGAGTGGATTAAAAAGCCGGGTTGCCCATATCGCACCGCTTTTGCGGAGCAGGCGGTATTTTTTGAATGCGAGCGATTCCATTCAGTGTTCGACACGTGGCTTAGGCAAAGTTCCAAAACCGCCATTCAAAGCGCGCCATCGCACGTTAAAGTTCGTACTAGGAGGCAGAGCGATATCGCCGGATAACGTCAATCTAGGGGGATGTTATCGGACGGTGGTCGTTTGACGGAGATGTGCAAAGGATAACCCAGATACAGTGCGTGCGTTTGATTGGGCCATTGGTCGTAGAGGTGGGCCCGGAGTCAAAGGTTGAATATACAGTCATTTGTTTAAGAAGTAGAGCGTTGGTATTAATATAAACTCTCAAGGTTTAAACATTGGTTGTAAAGTATGGCGCATACAAATAATTGAATTCCGTGATTGAAGGTGTATAAGCGCGAGGGGTTATAACCTTAGTCCTAAGGTTCGGAGATAAATATATAAGCCGGGAATATAAGTTAACATTCGAAAGTTGCTGAATGAGTTTATTTATCAATTTCTCTGAAATTGATAAATAAAATTCCAAAAGAACTAAGAAGACCACGTGGAGGTGAACCAAGCAGATAGAAGAGAAATGCGCGGGCGGCTGTAGTTGACCATCTCATGGGGTCCGAAATTCAATTTTGTTGTGTCACACCTCACCGAACACCGCCTCATCCCCTTGCCGTATCCACCATCGAAAAGTCATTACCACCTACAAAAATGAAAGGGCAGGCACCCCCTCACAATACTGTAACTGACTTGAGATTTTGTTATAAATACAGAGGCTTAGTTGGAGGCGTATCATTCATTAGGAAAATTCATTTTTGTGTAATGTTGCAGCTGTATCTACCTCTTTGATTTGCGTTTTTTCTCTATTTATTGTTTTTATCTAGTATCAGAGCCAGTGAGAAATTCAGAAGTAAATTGTGTGTAGTGTGGCCCTCTGTGAGGTGCACATACAACTTCCTTGTGTGAGGAAGGAGACATATCAAGTTTGAGAAGTGGAAAGTGAGGAAGGAGTCATATCAAGGTTGAGAAGTGGACAACAATGTAGGTGCTCTAGTTTCAATTATTTTTCCAGCCATTTCATCTCCATGTCTCATGGCAACAAGCTATTGTAATTAGTTATCGGCCAAGTATTTTTACCAGTGAGCTCTTCCTCGAGTTACTACGAGTAGTGGAGTACTCTCTCCGTCAGCCAGGATAGTAAGTTGATTATGAGACTTATCATTATTATCGCATAAAAAATTACTGTGTCGAACAGTAGAAGTGAAAATCCTATACATGCCTTTCAATAGTCTGTTTTTATTTCCAATAATATTTTATTTGGCCTATATGATGCTTGAGGCAAATACTTATTCTACTATCGTAGTTTATGAAGAGAGTATAAAATTTTTGTAGTTTATTAAGGAAATTTAAAAGTTTTGAAGACACAAAAAAAGGTGTCTTAAAGTATTTTATTTAAAAAGGTGTTGCATAAAGTTATTGAAAGTATTGCTGAAAGTTATTGGAAGGATAATTAGAAGCCATTTTTTCTAATTTTCCTTTGAAAGGAATTGAAAGTAATACAGTGAAAGTGTTTTTAAATTTGTATTTGAAGATTGCAATTATTTGTGAAAGATGGCGACAAATACAAATATTAATGAGTCATCAGTTCCTATCTTAAATGAAAGAAATTATGATTCCTAGTTTATTCGAATGAGAACATTGTTGCGTTCTCATGATCTTTGGGGATTTGTTACTAATGGGTATCCAAAGCCTGCTAATGAGGCAGCAAAGATGGCTCTTACAAATGCTGAATGAATGTTGTTGAAAGAAAACATAAATATAGACAATAAAGCTCTTGGCTTTATTCAACAAGGCTTATATGACATGATGATTTCAAGAGTGTCGAATGCAGAATCTTTGAAAAAGGCTTGGGAGACCCTTGAACACTATTATCAAGGTGTAGAGAAAGTAAATAATGTCAAGTCGCAGAATTTGAGGGGAGATTTCGAGAAGCTGAAAATGAAAGATAGTGAAATTGTGGATGCTTTTATGACTCAAGTCATGAGTATTGTTAATAAATTGAGCGAGTATGGAAAATACCTCTCAAACAAGAGAGTGATTGAGAAAGTGCAATATCCCAAAAATGGAATAATGCATTGATACACAAACACAATATTTGTAACAATGGAATAATGCCTGATATAGATCTGAAGCACTGGAAGGCTGATATTGAAACATAAATTGAAAGGATGAACCCTTCACTGGTTCCTCGGCTGAAATATTGAAGGACAACCTCCTCCTCTCAAACCTTGATGTAGAAATGTGTTATTTCTGAAGATGTATGGGCTGGAGAAAGTAGGAACAATATGGAACCAATGCTTGATGATGAATGTAGCTCAATAGGAAACCTTCCCAAAGTAGGCACTCAAAGTCCCCCATGGGTAAGGGTGGGATTTCCGCTCGGAAACACCCTGTGCTAAAAAACACTGCAGACTTAGCTCAACAACTCAAGCATGCTTGGAATGTCAAATGACAAATCTAGATTTAAACAAATCAAAAATCAATAATAATCTAAATCCTGCCTTCTATTATGCCTTCATCTTTCTTATATACAAAGCAAGCCTTCCCAAGCCCTGGCCCACCTCTAAACTACGTTGTACATGTGGACATGAGCCTCCATGTTTGACTGTGTTGTCTCTAAAAGTCCTCCATCATGTTTACATGAAATGTGCACCCTCTCCCTCATGTTTCATTAAATTCACTACTTTCTCCATCACTTCATCATGAATGCTCTATGATCTTACATTAGATGCCCTCAATTATCTCAGTTGACTACTTCAACCTCTATGATCTATCTCATTAATGAGACATGACCTCCACTCTTTTCACATTAGTAGCTACTCCACTACTCCATTATATAGATCTATGTCTAAATAATCCACATTCACACATCAATTAGTGGATATTATTCATCTGTGAGGATTATGGGTCCCTCCACCCTTTTATTTACTTAATTAGTTAAGTTTATTAAGAACTCTAATATTCCAAATATCATGTGAAAATTTAGGATTATTACAGTCCTCCCCACAAAAATGTTGCTTGTCCTCAAGCAACTGCAAAAGTAGATGCAAAATCCATCTATCGCCCTCCAAATGGCATCCACATAAGGAAGGCCTCCTCCATATGCTGCAATGTGTTTTACATGTTTGGTTCCAAAGTTGTCTCTCAAGAATGCATAGAATGACCTCCAACTGTGTAGTTAGATTTCCTCCTTTCTCCAAGAAGTACCAAGTGACAAACATGAGCTTCCCAAAATCATCACAAATACATGAGATACATAATATAAAGTGGTTCTTCCCATAAAGGAAAAGCTCCATCTCACAAAACATCTCTTCACCCCATGCTTTATGAAGTAGATTGAGCATTGACATGCCCTCATCCTTAGCCCTATTGGCCTTGTTGGATCCAAGAATCATTCTAACATTATGAAAAAGATGAAATAGATATATAAGGGTAGACAAAGATGTCAAACCATATTCTCCCAATAGTAGCCATCGGAGTAAGGCCTCTTGTTGCCATCGTCCATCTCTACCAGGAAATATGGTAAAGCCAAACTCCCCCAAAAGCAATGAAAGGAACAAGAGATATTGCTGCCTTTTCACCTCCTCATGTGCACCATGGAGTAAAAACATACTAATAGACATGAAGAATGTCACATCAGCGCGATACAATCAAACACCATCATTACACATCATGAGAGTACCATGCCAAGTTCTACACAATACAAAACACATAGACATAGGAAATGTCATGTGATGGCAACACTCTCTCAAGGATAAAAAAATTGAACATGCCTTCCTTTGCTACATTCTATCATTGATACACAAGGCATGAGTCAAAGAAATATGAACTATTGGGTGTTAACCATACTCACCCAAGAGTAGCCAGTGTAGCCATGCCTCCTTCTTCATTACATTAGTGTTATTCAAGGCAAGGATCAAAGAAATATTAGGAGCTTTTGGTTGGTAACCAAATTCACCCAAGAGAAACTAGCGTAACTAAGATTCTTGCTGGCCCATTTCATCTATATGCAAGTGGTTATGAAACCCCTTTCTTATAATCCTCACCCACTCATCCCAATGTCGATGGTGAATGATGTTTTGCAAAAACATGGTGTCCTCCCATTGTAGAATACCATCCACCTCCAACTAATGAAGAAGTTTGAACTCCATGATATGTTGAATTTTATCTCCAATGAGATCTCTCCATGAGACCTTATTATCATAAATGACCCTAAAAAAACAATAAGGTTCTCGATCTACTGCAGGTAGAATTTTCTCTTTGAGCTGTGAGATTCTCATTGAGAAAGAGTAATCTTGAAAGGGGAAAGTATTGCCCATCTCAAGATGTATACCATTTATCATCTTCTCCTCCATTGCTTCATGAGTGAATATTTCATTTGATTTCTCCCATAATGAATGGGTCCTCTTCTTCTCACTGCTACTCATTAACAACATTGTAGATCTGCAAGCTAAAACATGTGATGTCTCAAAGCAAGGCACAATGCTAAACTCATATCCAGTCATTGTACATAGGATCATACTCATCCCATCTTCTGAAATTCCACATTTCAACTCAAAGGGTTGAATGTAGTTCATCAATGACAAACTAGGATGGTTCTTCCTTCTTTCCTTGATCAGATCAAGGGTACTCTGCGCAGTGATATGATGATGCTCCAAATCAACATGTTTTTCTAACTCTTGGTCATGCAATAGCTTTGATGGCATGTCCCCATAAGTTTCAATAAGAGGTACTAAACTAATATGAGATTAAAGTGGTTGCATACCTTGGATCAACTGATACTCATAAACATCTGGCAAGATCACAAGAGTTTCCTCTACTGGTCCAATGATTTCTCCAACTACTGGTAAGAGTGGTGGCTACTCTTCAATCAATGTACCAATGCTGGAATATACCTCCTCTTCCTCATGCATCTCCTGAATCATGCATGGGAATATATGTGTCAAGAGCTTAATACCACCTTGCAAAGATTCAAGAGTCTCTCCTCCGGATATAAGTACTTTTGCAGCTGGTGGTGAATGTAGTGATTCCTTGTCTAGAGTGACAATAATGACATCCTCCTTTGACTTCTCAGGAAATGTCTCTTTGTGAATCATATCTGGTTTTCACACATCAAACTTCTTCCTCAACTTGTGAAATAAATCTGAATACTTAGTCACCTTTTCATGCTCCATGTGACCAAACAACCAATAATTGGCTTCACCTAAAAGATGAAGTGTTGCAATCTCAACAGCCTCTTTTTCAGCTACAAGATGTAGCCTGAAAAATGCATCTAACTCTTTCCTCCAAGCCTTTAAAGTTCTTGAGGAAGATCCATAATATGTAGGAAAATTGAATCTATTGTGCCTCTTTCTTCTATTGCTTCTATAGGATCTTCCTTCTTCTTTGAGTTTGAAGAATTGTTGGAGAGTTAGATTCTCCTTGAATGCTCTAGACTGTGCCTTATATTCTTCAAGATATAAACTAAGCCTCTCTATGAGTCTCAGGTTCTCTTCTTCCTTCATTTATATACCATTCCCTTCTCCAAACAAAGTGGGCATGGTATATCTATGAGGAGGTCTATGATTCTCTGATTTTATTTGTTGCTAATAAGAAGTATTGGGACCTTCTTCATCCTGAAACCTTCTTGAGATTTCTCTTTGCCTTTCTTTCTTCATTTCATTTATCTCCTTGGAGAGATCCTTCACAGTTCTGAAGAAAGATGCAACAAAAATTAATCCTTCTATTATAGTAGATATCTACTATTTTCTTTTCATATGTTGTCAAAATGTCCACAAGCTGACCCAAAGATCATGCTCTCATACCACTGTAATATCCCAAAATGGAATAATGCAGTGATAAACAAACACAATATTTGAAACACACAAAATGTACATGTAATATTATGATAAAAACATATATAGAAAAAATAGATGAGCCATTTTATTAGTAGGAGATGATTTAGTTACAACAGTGTACAAAATATAAGGTACTCTAGCCAAAGAAGTGGCCTAGGATGACCCTGCAGACATGCTACAACAAGCACTCTATAACTGGAGAGCTACAGGAAGAAATAATACATTTTCCCTTCATTAGATGATGAACATATGATTGCTAGCTGAAAGGGAAATGTAGATCTATGGAGCTCAAGAGCTTTGATGATGCCAAGATTCTGGATTTAGGAAATATGATGGAAACCCAGGATAACCCAGAAAAGAAATTCCAGATCTATTAAACTGGAAAATCACTCTCCTCAGGTTTGATCCCTTAACTGCTGGGTTATGCAGATCTGATCAAAATATGGTTGAAATATGTTATACAACAAGATCTAAGCTTGAAGGGTTGATTCTTTCTTCAAATCTCTAAGCTAGAAGCTTGAGATCTTGTCTCTTCTTCCTTCTCCTCAAAATACAGCAACTGAATATCCAACTGCTAGGAAAACTGTGTTTTACAAGAGGGAAAGACTCAAGCGTAATGTAAAATGTAGCAAATAATATCAAGGATGATGGAAACAATGATGGAAAAGTGAGGGGATGATCCCTCGCCTAGGATTCCCTAGGATAAATACTGAAGGAAAACCTCCTCCTCTCAAACCCCGATGCATAAATGTGTTATTTCTGAATATATATGGGCTGCAGAAAATAGGAAAAATACGGCACCAATTCTTGATGATGAATAAGCTAAATAGGAAACCTTCCCAGAGTAGGCACTCAAATTCCCCCATGGGTAAGGGTGGGATTTCCGCTTGGAAACACCCTGTGCTAAACAGCACTGCAGACTTAGCTAAACAGCTCAAGCATGCTTGGAATGTCAAATGACAAATCCATATCTAAACAGATCACACATCAATAATAATCTAAAGCCTTCCTTCTATTCTTCCTTCATCTTCCTTATATAAAGCAGGCACTTCATATAACAAGTATACATAAAATATTTAACAATCATATAATATACAGAATAGGTGAGCCTTTTATTATTCTTGGAGATTTATTATGGTTACAACAGTGCTCAAAATATGATGCACTCAAGCCAAATACATAGGCTAGAATGACCTTGAAAAACATGCCGAGGAAGGCACTGCGTAACTGAAGAGCTGCTAGAGCAAATATTGCGTTGTCCCTTCAACAGATGATGTACATATGGCTAATGGCTGAAAGGGAAATGCATATGTATGGTGATATGGAGCTATGATGATGCCAAGATTCTAGATATGGGCACTATGATGGAAACCCAAGATAACCCAGAAAGAAAATTCCATATCTATGATATTGGAAATTCACCCTCCTAGGGTTTGATCCCTTGACTACTGGGTTATGGAGATCTAAAGCTAGATATGAATGTAAGATGGCTAGACTGAAGTACAAATCAGATCTATGCTTTGAGGGTTGATCCCTCCTTCAGATCTCCAAGCTAGAAGCTTGATATCTTTCTTCTTCTTCCTCCTCTTTCAAGATGCAGCTACTAAAAACACAACATCTAGATAAACTGCATTCTATAGGAAGGAGAGGCTACTGCGTGCTGCAAAATATGGATATGAAGCTCAATACTGATGGAAAAAATACATACAATATGAAGGAATGGTCCTCCACTGGATTACTAGCTGAAATGGTAGCAACTTCCCTTCTCCCTTGGATCTACAGGAATGAACTACGTAATTCCTAATGGAAATGCTTCTACTGGGAGATGTGGATGGCTTGATGTCTAATATAGATCTAAAGCACTGGAAGGGTAATCTTGAAGCAGAAAGTAAAAGGATGAACCCCTCACTGGTCCCTGAACTGAAATATTGAAGGACAACCTCCTCTCAAACCCTGATGCAAAAATGTGTTATTTTTGAAGATGTATGGGGGGAAGAAAGTAGGGACAATATGGCACCAATGTGTGATGATGAATGTAAGTCAATAAGAAACCTTCCCAGAGTAGGCACTCAAAGTCCCCCATGGGTAAGGGTGGGATTTCCGCTCGGAAACACCCTATGCTAAACAACACTGCAAACTTAGCTCAACATCTCAAGCATGCTTGGAATGTCAAATGAAAAATCCATATCTAAATAGATCACAAATGAATAATAATATAAAGTCTGCCTTCTATTCCGCCTTCATTTTTCTTATATAAAAAGTGAGCCTTCCCAAGCCCTGGCCCACCTCTAAACTACATTGTACATGTGGACATGAGCATCCATGTTTGACTGTGTTGTCTCTGAAAGTCCTCCATCATGTCTACATGCAATGTGTACTCTCTCCATCATGTGTCATTAAATGCACTACTTTCTCCATCACTTCATCATGAATTCTCTATGATCTTACATTAGATTCCCTCCATGATCTCAGTCGACTACTTCAACCTCTATGATCTATCTCATTAATGGGACATGACCTCCACTCCTTTCACATTAGTAGCTTCTCCACTGCTCCATTGTGTAGATCTATGTCTAAATAATCCACATTCACACATCAAAAGTGGATCTTATTCATATGTGAGGATTATGGGTCCCTCCATAATTTTATTTACTTAATTAATTAAGTTTATCAAGAACTCTAATATTCCCAATATCATGTGAAAATTTAGGAATATTACAGAAAGTTCTTCGAAGTTTGCCAAAGAAACTTGAAGTAGTTGTTGTATCCATAGAAGAGTTCAAGGACACAAGTTAAATGCAAATTGAAGAGTTGTCTGGTTCATTGATTGCACATGAATCGAGGATGTCAAGATATGATGATAGTAGTTGGAGAATGCCTTCAAAAATCAGGTTCAATTTAATAGATAAAAAGGCAGAGGAAGCTTGAGTAATAGAGGAAGAGGTGACAAAATAGTTGATCAAAGATGTCCACGAGATTATTATGATCATGAAGAGAAATCTCAACAACGTCCTCTTAATTTAAGGGGGAGTAACAATACAACGTGGCATCGAGGAAATCAAAGGTATGATATGTCTCAAGTTAAATGTTATTATTCCAAGAGATATGGTCATTTTGCTACTAAGTGTTTGAAGAGGCAGATAGATGTTGGGAATCAATATGCACACATCTCAGAAGAATTGGAAGATAATAATAAGTCAGTGTTTTTGAATTGTGTTTCAGATAATGTTTAGTTTTTAGATAGTGGCTACAACAATCACATGATGAGAAACAAAGATTTTTTTTCCAATATAAACAATAGTATTCAGTACAAAGTCAAGCTGGGTAATGATAATAAGGTACACATTAAAGGTAAAGGATCAATTGGTGTTTATACTAGAAATGGTGAGATAAGAACAACTTATTATGTCTATTATGTGCCTAGCTTAAAATTCAATTTTTTGAGTGTTGGACAACACAGAGAGAAAAGGTATGAAGTGTTCTTCAAGAATAGTTTGTGTACTATCATTGACAAATATCCAAGCAATCAGTTGATAGCAAGAGTTGAAATAACAAAGAATACGACGTTTCCTCTTATAATGAGAAATGAGTTGTCTCCCTCCTTGAATGCTTATAAAACTAAGAATTTCAATGAATCGTGGTTATGGAATTTAAGATATGGACATTTATATTTCGGTGGTATAGATTTATTACAAAAGAAACAAATGGTGAAAAGGTTAACCAATATTCAACATCTAACGAGCTCGTGTGAAATTTGTATACTTGTAAAGCATCATAGACATAAATGTGTTTCTAGAGTTTCATATAGGACGAAAGCTCCATTGGAGATTTTACACACAGATTTGTGTGGACCAATGAAAACACCTTCTTTGGCTGGTAATATTTACACTTTAACTTTTATAGATGACTACAGTCAAAAAACATGGGTTAGCTTCTAAAACAGAAATCTGAATCATTTTTTGTATTTAAAAGATTTAAAGCTATGGCTGAAAAGGAAAGTGGAAAGCATATTAAAATTTTTAGATCAAATAGAAGTGGTGAATATATGTTAACAGATTTCATTGAGTTTTTTCAATTACATGGAATCAAGAGGCAATTTACTGCACATTATACTCCCCGGAAAAATGGGATAGTTGAAAGGAAAAACCAAACTATTATGGATATGGATCGAATTATGATGAAGGAAAAGTGTGTAATAAATGAATAATTGGGAGAATAAGTATCTGGTGCTATTTATATCCTTAACAGAAGTCCGACGAAGAGCACGAAGGACCGAGTTCCCGAAGAAGCATGGAATTTTAAGAGTTGTCATATATCTCATTTAAGATTTTTTGGTTGTATTGCTTACACACATGTTCCTAAAGAATTGAGAAAGAAGTTAGATGATAGATTTGAGAAATGTATCTTTATTGGATATAGTGAAGAGTCTAAAGCATATAAACTCTATAATCCCATCACCAAGAAGTATATTATTAGTAGAGATGTTGAATTCAAGGAAGAAGAAGCTTGGGATGGAAGCATAGATAAATCTATTGCCGAGGGAGTTGTATTATCTCATGGAGATGATAATGAAGATGAGCAAGAGGTACAAGGTGGACAGACGATTCCATATACACCTACTAAAAATACTTTAGCAACCAATCACCAAGATTCAATCCATTACAATGTAGAACACTGAGAAATCAGGAACATGGTGAACCATCAGGTTATGGTGGACAACAAAGAACAGGTTCGAAGGTGAGTAATGAATCTAATCCTGCAATGGCTACATTAAAGGACATAATTACATGTCAGAAAACTACAATTTTAAGAGAATTGTATGAGTAGAATGATGAAATAGATCAGTTTCGAATTTTTCATTACTTGCATATGATCCAGTAAATTTCGATGAAGCCGTAAAAGAAGAAGTTTGGATAAAAGCTATGGATGAAGAAATTGATGCTATAGAAAGAAATAATGCTTGGGAGCTTGTAGATTCTCCTAAAGATAAGAATACTATAGGTGTTAAATGGATTTTGTAATATTCCTAATTAGTGATAACTAATTGGAATATTCTATTTTGTTTAGTTTTTCGTCTATAGTTTGTACGTTGCGTTGGGTGTAGCAGGGGGGTCACAGGGGGGGCGGCAGCCCCCCCTGTCGGGGTCCGGGGCAGCACCCCGGCGAAATTTTTTTGGTATGCGGTCCCACTCATATGCAGAGCCACCCATGTTTTGTGCATGAGTTTGCACATGGTTTTGGGGTACGATGGTTTTCGACCCCTAAGTGTGCCTTGATCTGGGTCAAGGGAACTACAGTTATGTTCTAATCCAGGGTTAATGGATTAGAGTTTATGTATGCTTCGGCATGTATATATATGTGTTGTAACACTAAAAGGAATATAATGAAAAATCAAGCTGGTCGTCCCGATTTGGGATCCAGGGGAAAATCTCTGTGTTTATCTGTTTTATGTTTTATGCTCTCGCTATTGTTTATTTCTGTTATAAGATTCGTGTGTAGATAATTTATGTTCAGGGTTAAAACCTACATTTGGTATCAGAGCTGTTTCGGCTTCAAGGGGACGCCTTTGTTGTTGAGGGTTTTTTTCTCGGGCCTGTGGTAGACCCTGTGCAGTGGGAGATCTGCGGGATCGATTCTTGCGGTGAAAGAATATGGCGAGCGGTGGAAAGATAAAAGATTGAGAAATTTAATGGTCGAGGAGCTTTGAATTATGGAAGCTCAGATGGAGGATATGGTTGGTGGCCGTTGATTCGGTGGATGGGTAGATCTAGGTATGACATTAGGCCAATGTCAGATGAAGACTGGAAGAAACTGGATCGGAAGGCTAAGAGCACAATACGGTTGTGTGTCTCAGATTCAGTATTGTTGAATGTATCTGGGGAAGCTACGGCGAAGACCTTGTGAGAAAAACTTGGGACTTTGTACCAATCTAAGTCTCTGGTGAATAAGTTGTTCCCGCGGAAAAAGATGTATAACCTGAGGATGAAGGATGGAGACTCAGTGACAGAGCATCTGAACGCCTTCAATACTGTGGTAAGTCAGCTGTCATCTGTTGATATTAAAATCTCAGATGAAGATAAGTGCATCAGTTTGTTGTGTTCTCTACCAGACTCGTGGGACAGTCTGGTTATTGCAATAGGTAGCAATACAATTACCTTGAATTTTGATGACATTGTCTTAGCCTTGCTATCATAGGAAACGAGACGAAGAAATATGGAGGGTTAGAATGGAGATGCCTTTTCTGTATGAGGAAGTTCCTAGAACATAAACAAGAATAATGTTTCAAGTGGGAGATATAAATCTGAGAGAATCTAAATCTCACCTTAAAGTTCTAATAAAGGTATCTTTGAAATGCGAAAGGAAGGGCACTACAAAAAGTGCGGATCTTAAAACTCCTAATAAAGGGAACAGGGAAAGGGATGCAGTGATGCTCATGCTGAGAGGAAAAAACCACCTTGGATGAAGGTGGGGATGTGTATTACAGCTTCTTCTTCAAATACACATGTATATCATGAGTCATGGTTTATTGACTTAGGTGCATCCTTTCACTTCCCTCCCCATCGGGAGTGGTTATGCGAGTATGAGAAATATGATGGTGGTGATGTCTTCTAGGGGATGATAGGAAGGCTGGAATCGTCGGATGTGGAAAGGTCAAGCTGAAGCTGCAATTTGGAAGGATTATAACACTTCCTGATGTTCTGCATATTCTTGCATTGGCCAAAAATATGATTTATATAAGCAAGATGGATGATGCAGGTGTAAAAACAGTGTTCAAGAAAGATGCCTGCAAGATGGTTCGGGGAGCACTAGTATTAATGCGGGGAGTTCGGATTGGAACTCTGTACAAGCTACAAGGTAGCACTGTTATTGATGGGTGTAACAGTTTTGTGGTTCCTGAAAGTGGAGCGGAAAGCCTAGCTATCTCTGGAGAAAAGACCTAACTATGGCATCAAAGGCTTGGAAATATTGGAGAGAAGGGCCTTTGGATACTACATAGAAATGGTATGGCGGAAGGTATGTCTAATTTCTCTCTTGATTTTTATTTCTGTGAACATTGTGTATATGGGAAGCAGAATCGGGTGAGTTTTCCTTCTGGTGCTAAAAGGGCGAACAAGATATTAGAACTTGTGCACAGTGATGTGTTTGGACCTGTGTCAGTTCCATCATTGGGAAAATCTATGTACTATGTTTCAATCATAGATGACTTCTCAAGGAATACATGGATATATTTCTTGAGGAGGAAATTAGAAGTCTTTGAAAAATTTAAAGAATTTAAGGCACTGGTGGAAAACCAGACAGAGAAGAAGATAACGGCACTACGGACAGATAATGGGGTGGGGATTCTTGCCAGAAGGAATTTGAAGAGTTATTTTGTAAGAAGTGTGGTATAACATGCTAGAATACCGGAGTCCATACACACCATAAAACAAAAATGGAGTTGCAAAAATAATGAACAGAACACTGATGGAAAGGGCAAGAAGTATGGTTAGTGGTACCAGGTTAGGACAAGAATTCTGGGAAGAGGCAGTGGAGACTGCATGTTACTTAGTTAACAGATCACCTTCATCAGCGTTGGAGGATAAGACTCCACATGAGGTATGGATTGGTAAGAAACCCTCTCTTTCACATCTGAGGGTATTTGGATGTGATGCATATGTACATGTTCCAAAGGAGAAAAGGACCAAGTTGGATAATAAATCTGAAAGGTGCATGCTGACAGGTATAGGGATAGTTTAAAGAGTTCAGCTTTTGGGAACCTAGTCCAATCAAGGAAGGTTGTATGCAGTCAATATGTAGTGTGAAGAGTGAAAGATATTGTTAAACATGAAGTCCTACCAAAGGAATCTGAGAAGATATAGTTTGAGCTAAAGGTGTATAGAGTCTCTCTGTGAGAAGAAAAGATTCGAAGAAGGAAGAGCCACAAACTCCAGCTTTGAGAAGATCAGTTCGGGAAAGAAGGCAACCAGAAAGGTATAGTCCATCTACTTTCTGTTCAGGTTTTTCCTTCACTATAACTAATGATGATCCCAGAACTGTCAGGGAGGCAGTAGATTCCGAGGATGGAAAACTCTGGAAGGAGGCCATGGTTGATGAAATGGCATCCTTGCACAAAAATGAGGCATGGGATTGGTGGAATTGGCAGCTGGAAGGAAACCCATCGGGAGAAAATGGGTGTTTAAAAATAAGATGAATGTAGAAGGCAAGGTGGAGAAATACAAAGCTCGGTTGGTAGCAAAATTTTATTCCCAGGTGCCAAGAATTGATTTTAGTGATATTTTTTCTCCTGTTGCCAAAGTTACTTCTATTAGATTACTTTTATCTGTTGCTGCTGCATTTGATTTTGAGATAGAACAGATGGATGTGAAGACAACATTTTTTCATGGGGATCTAGAAGAGGAGATCTACATGAAGCAACCTGAAGGCTTTATGGTGAAGGGTAAGAAAGAACTGGTATGCAGGTTGAAGAAGTCTCTGTATGGGTTAAAACAGTCACCAAGGATGTGGTATCAGAAATTTGATACCTATGTACGGGGACTTGGCTTCACCAGAAGCAAGGAGGATCACTGTGTTTATTTTAAATTAATTGGTGACCGTGTTATTTATTTGGTCTTGTATGTGGATGATATGTTGTTGATTGGAAATGACAAGGAAATTATCCAAGATTTGAAGACCCAACTGTTCTCCAAATTCAACATGAAGGATCTTGGTGCTGCAAACTATATTTTGGGCATGGAAATTAAGAGATATCAGGAAAAGAGGAAGCTTTGGTTAAACCAGAGGAAGTATGTCAAGAATATATTGCAGAGGTTCAATATGAAAGATAGTAAGCCGGCGAGTGTTCCTATTCTTGTAGGTGAAAAGTTGTCTGTTGAACAGTGTCCCAAGGCATAAGAAGAAGAGGAGGATATGTCCCGTGTTCCATATGCAAGTGCAGTGGGTAGCCTAATGTATGAAATGGTCTGTACTAGACCAGACATTGCACATGCAGTGGGCATATTGAACAGGTTTATGTCAAACCTAGGGAAGGAGCATTGGAGAGCAGTGAAGCGGGTTTCCAGATATTTACGTGGCACTAGTGATTATGGCTTGTGCTACCAAGGAAGAATAGGATTAGAAAGAATGTTGGACATTCGTGGTTTTGTTGATGCAGACTGGGCTGGAGATCTCGACCAAAGAAGATCTATAGGTGGGTATGTGTTTAGCCTATTTGGAGGTGCAGTCAGTTGGATGAGTAAAAGAAAGTTTGTAGTGGCACTTTCAACTACAGAGACAGAATATATATCAGCCACTCATGCAAGAAAGGAAGCAGTTTGGTTGCAGAGATTGTGTTCAAGTATGGGGTTGGTACAAAAAGCTATAAGGATAGACTATGATAGCCAAAGTGCAATTTTCTTGGCTAAGAACCCTGCTTATCATTCAAATACAAAGCACATTTATGTTCAATATCACTTTGTTAGAGATATGGTTGAGGCTAAAAGGGTGTTGCTGGTAAAGGTGGACACTTTGAAGAATGTTGCAAATGCATTGATGAAGTCTGTAAGCACTCAGAAGTTCTCTTGGTGTAGAGAAACAATGGATGTTGAAGAATTGGCCAAATGAATAAGCGCTCATGTGGCCCCCTGTGGAAAGAAAACAACAAGTGGGAGAATGTTGGGTGTGTGTTATATTCTTTCCACGACTACCCCCATGCGCTGTACGTTGCGCCGGGCGCAACAGGGGGGTCACAGGGGGGGCGACAGCCCCCCCTTTCGAGGTTCGGGGTAGCGCCCCGGTGAAAATTTTTTGGTATGCTGTCCCACTCATACGTGGACCCACCCATGTTTTGTGCATGATTTTGCACATGGTTTTGGGGTACGATGGTTTTCGATGCCTGGTATTTTGTAGATTCGGTCAAGGGAACTATGGTTATGTTCTAATCCAGGGTTAATGGATTGGGGTTTATGTATGCTTCGGCATGTATATATATGTGTTGTAACGGTAAAAGGAATATAATGAAAAATCAAGCTGGTCGTCCCGATTTGGGATCTAGGGGAAAATCTCTGTGTTTATCTGTTTTATGTTTTATGCTCTCGCTATTGTTTATTTTTTGTTATAATATTCGTGTGTAGATAATTTTTGTTTAGGGTTAAAACCTACACATTAAGCCTTTAGAAGTCTCTACTATGACTCATGAATATGAAGAAATGTGATATGACATATCAAAATTACAAAAGCAAGTGCACCGAATTTTTCTCTCGCAAATAGAAACAAAAAATAAGATGGATGGCATGGAAGTTCGCATGAAAGCTAAGATGGATGACATGGAAGCTAAGATTGATGAAAAAATGAAATACAACATGGAAAACATGAAGAATGATCTAAAAGTAGACATGGAAGGTTTGAAAAATTTGATACAAGAAATTTTTCCTAATGGCGAAATGATAATAGAGGAAACTCATGATGAGAACAAAATAAATGTTAATCATGATTCCATAAAATGTAAATGTCATTCCAAGGTGTTTGAAACTCCCAAAGGACTCCCACCTATTCGTGATCATGATCATGCTATTCATTTGATTCCAGGAAGTGTTCCTCCAAACATTAGGCCCTATAGATATCCTTATTTCCAAAAGAGTGAAATTGAACATATGATTGCAGAAATGTCAGAGGCTGGTATAATTCAACCTACTCAAAGTTATTTCTCTTCTCCAGTAGTATTGGTGCACAAGAAGGATGGATCATGGTGCATGTGTTAAAATTATAGGGAGCTCAATAAGCTCACTATTAAAGATAAATTTCCCATTCCTATGATTGATGAATTATTGGATGAATTACGTGGAGAAATTTATATTACCAAGTTGGATCTTCATTCAGGATATCATCAAATTAGAATGAAGACTGAATATATTCTGAAAACAACATTCAAACTCCTGAGGGTCATTATGAATTTTCGGTCATGCCTTTTGGCCTTACCAATGCACCTTCTACATTTCAAGGGTTGATGAATTGCATTTTCTAACCCTTCCTTAGAAAATTTGTGCTATTATTTTTTGATGATGTACTAATCTACAACAGGTCTTGGAAGGATCATGATCAACATGTTGAGAGGGTTCTCAAAATATTGCAGGAGAAACAATTATATGCAAAAACATCCAAATTTTTCTTTGGAGTACAAGAGGTGGAATATCTGGGTCATATTGTATCTCACGAGGGTGTTACGGTAGACCTAAAAAAGTTAAAGCCATTAAGGAATGGAAATTCCCCACAACCATAAAGAAGTTGCGAGGATTTCTTTGGTTAACAGGGTATTATCACAAGTTTGTTAAGAATTATGGGAGAATAGTAGCACCTCTAACAACAGTATTAAAGAAAGAGGCATTTTCATGGACTCCTGAAGCAAGTAAGGCCTTTGAACATCTTAAAGAGGTAATATGCCTAGCACCAGTCTTAGCTATGCTAGACTTCACGAAAACCTTATTGTGGAATGTGATAACCGAGGAAATGGAATTGGTGCTATTTTAATGCAAGAAGGAAGAGGAAGAGGAACAGATTACCCGAAAGATGGATCGCGCAAGGGCTTCTCTGCATTTTACTGCCGCCGCCGTCAAGGTTAATGGTGATTCTGCACCCGATGTAGCTTCCCCTGTAGCTGTGGCCCCCGTTTCAGATCTAGCCGCATTTCACTTTGGCTCTTGTCTGCTCGGAGCTCACAATTTCACCAATGAACCTAGTACAAAGAACTCAACAGAAAATCCCTCGTTTGGTGCCGCCAACGCGTTTGATACCCCATGGGGCCTGCAACCAGGGAGATCGATGGCCTCAATGCCGGATAGAAGGTGCGGCTTACACGCTGGTGATTTGGGGCTTTCCAAATTAGAAAAACAGCTTGCGGACCTCGCCCCAGACAAATATTGCTGCGGCATGGCAGATCGGATCTCCCAAAAACAGATCTGTCTCCAGACTGTCTTGGATCCGCCCAGGAGGGGTTCACTACAGGATGGAGAGGCTGTGAAGGCGCTAACAGCAAAACCGTTTTTTGAACCCCATTCTACAGGTAAGATCTTGATCCCACTGAACTCTTCTTTTCAAATTTTTATCAAACCCCCAGTGGGTCATTCACGTTTAACCTGGGTAAACGATGACACCTCTATTCTGCAACTCAAGCATCAAATCTGGGGCTTGACGGGGTACCCAGTAACGATCCAACATTTGGTCAATGGGCACAACTCTCTCTAAGATTGCAGGCTCTTAAAGGATTACGCCATAAAAGCAGAGATGACCATTACCCTAAACCTGTGACTACGAGGGGGTGTTGTAAACTAGAGTATGCCAAGATCTGTAGGAGGAGAAAAAGGGAAAACGCCCATCAGCCATCAGCAAACAAATGGAGGCCACTCCTATAAAAATATCCTACAGGGGAAAAAAGTGGTCGGCTTAGCCCCAGAACATGCTGGAAATACTCTGAAGCCTTACATAGTTGAACAACAGGAACAAACCCCAGCTTTAAAAATCAACAGTACTGCAACGGAGGAGCATATAAAGACATATGAAGCCCAGGCATTAATATGCCGCTTCAACTGCTTCTGGCCCAAACCCATGGACCTTTTTCATTGGATTTTCACCCAATGGTCTCTGGAATGTGAAATACATCTCTGTTCTAAGGGATTTTTCATTGTAAAATTTCAAACCTCGGAGGAGAGGGACATTATAATCAGAGCGGGGCCTTGGTTCTGGGGGTCTACGGGTCTGTTTATCACTCCATGGTTTCCAGATTTCGACCCCAACACTATGACAGTCTCCAGACTACTAGTGTGGGTGAGACTTCACAACCTGCCTCTTCATTTCTGGAATGAACAGGTTCTCGAGAGCATTGGGAACAGTCTTGGGCGGTACATCAAAATAGACACGGAAAGATTAGAACAACGAATCTTTACTTTTGCTCGGATCTGCGTGGAAGTAGATTTAAGCAAAGGATTACCGGAGAATATTATGTTGATTTATAAGCTACAAAACTGGTTGCAATCACTAGATTATGAGAATACTGCATTCAGATGCAGGAACTGCAGGATGACAGGACACCTACAAAATACATGCCCAGAAGTGAAGAAAGCAAACAACAAAAAGAAACTGAACAGGAAGCAGAGGAAGGGTTGGCAGTTTCCCCCTCTTGATTCAGAGGAGGATGAGTCAGAAGAAGAAGAGGAATTAGCTCCATCCGAAAATACCCAGCCAACACAGGGACCAGAGGTACAAACAAAGGACATGACTGCACCGGTGGAACCACATCTCCAGACGAACCAATCAGAAAGGAACGTTGTTGACACGGGCAACAGAGGAATCAAAAGACATCATACATCAGAAAATTCAGATTCAGACAAGGATACAGGAACCCAAAATGCAGAAAATCAGATTGTCCTTGTCACTTGTGAGCCATCGCAGGGTGAATGGCGCAAGGTGGAGAAGAAGAAAGGGAGAAAAACCTGATTTGTGGGACACTTTCCTCACGATCTAGCAGCTTCCAGTTTTTTTGCCTTTCTCTCTCTTCTCATTTCTCATTCTTTTTTCATTCTTTTCTTCTGAATGCAAGGTAGCCTTGCTACAATGCATTGTGTGCGAGAGCACATGTGCCCAATGGGCAATTTCTGAAAATGCTTCAATGCATATGCTATGTGTAACTTTTCATTTGTATAAATAAATGGTTACTGATTTTTTTCTGTGGAAAAAAAATGCAAGAAGGAAGACCCATTGCTTTTGAAGGTTGTCCGATTAAAGGAAAGTATTTACAAAATGATATTTATGAGAAGGAAATTTTAGCAATACTACATGCACTAAAGAAATGATGACCTTAGGTAATGGGAAGACACTTCGAAAAAAAAACTAATCATGCTAGTCTTAAACACTTTTTGGAACAAAGAATATCTTTAGAAGAGCAGCAAAAATGGGTTACAAAGATGTTGGGTTGTGACTTTGAAATAATCTACAAAAAAGGGAAGCTAAATGTTGTTGCAGATGCACTCTCAAGAAAGAATGAGGAGGTGGAAGAATTTCTTTCTGCCATTTCTATTATCCAACCAAATTGGATAACTGAAGCAAGGGATGAATGGAAGAAGGACAAAGAAGTGTGGACACTTATTCAAAATTTGCAGCAAGATCCTAGTACTTTTGATACATTTAGTTGGAAAAATTGTTTCTTATGGTACGAAGATCGCTTAAATATTTGTAAGAGTTCCCAACTAAAACAAAAGATTCTTTTCGAATTGCACACTTCTCCTTTAGGAGGACACTCGAGATTTTTAAAACTTACCACAGGGTGAAGAAAGATTTTTTTTGAGATGGCCTTAAATCTGATATTCAAAAGTCTATAGCGGAATGTTTGGTTTGCCAACAAAACAAAGTTGAGACAATTAAGACCCCGAGACTTCTACAACATTTATACATTCCAAGTCAATTTTGGGAGGATATTTCAATGGATTTTATCATAGGTTTACCCAATTATGAAGGAAAGAGTGTCATCATGGTGGTAGTTGATAGAATTACCAAGTATACAAAATTTTGTGCATTATCTCATCCATTTAAATAAAGTATAGTTGCTACTACATTTATGGACACAATTTAAAAGCTACATGGAAACCAAAAGGTTATTGTTAGCGACAGAGATCCCATTTTATTGGAAATTTTTGGACGGAGTTATTTTCTTGTTTGGGTACTTAAATAGCTCATAGCTCATCTTATCATCCTCAATCGGATGGTCAAATTGAGATAGTGAGTAAATTTTTGGAAGGATATCTTCATTGTTTTGTATTTAATAAACAAACAAAATCAATCAAGTGGTTACCTCTCGCCGAATGGTGGTATAACACTTCCTTCTATACTGTAGAAAAAATGACCCCATTTATGGCACTTTATGGATATCATCCACCATCCATCACATCATCTTTAAGATAAAATTTTAAGGTTCAAGCAGTCGAAGAACACATCGAGCATCAACAAGAAGTTCTCCAACTTGTGAAGGATAACCTAAATTTGGCACAAAATCGAATGCAACAAGAGGCATATCAACATCGCAGCGAGAGAAGTTTTGATGTAGGAGACTGGGTATTTTTACGGCTACAACCATACAAACAAATGTCCCTCAAGCAAGCTAAGAAGGATACTAAATTATTGCTAATGTACTATGGTCCTTACAAGGTGTTGCAAAATATTAGTATTATGGCATACAAATTGGAGCTTCCTGTTTCTTCATGGGTGCATCCAGTTTTCCATGTTTCATGCTTAAAAAAGGTTATAGGTGAAAATATTCTAGTTCAAACAATATTGCCAAAACTTGGTGATGAAGGAAAAATCATATTGGAACCTGTAGCGGTCACGGAAACAAGAACTCAAAAACTATGAAATTGATCAATTTCAGAGTATCTCATCAAGTGGAAGAACTTACCCATTGAAGATTCCACATGGGAGGATGATAATTTTATACAGAAGCACCCAGAGCTACTCAAGCATTGAGGACAACACTTTTTTGAAGGAGAGGGGCATGTCAGGTCCCTATATTACAAGTTTAGTCCCTTATTTTTATTAGTGTATCCCCCTTATTGTTATTGTTGTACCCCTGTAACCCCAATATTTTTATTATTGTGCCCTTACATTATTATTGTTAGGTCGTCTATCATTATATTGTGGCCCCATGGACTCCTATATATAGAAGGAGGTTTTGGTCATTTTTATCATCCAAGATTTTTTCATTAATGTAATGTATTGCAGGTTGCCCCCTCGAAGTGGCTATATCTAAGGCGTCGATCTCTCCTTTCTTATATTTTTGAGCTGGTTTCATAACAAGATATTTATTCCTCCATCATCTCTCGAAATTCAATGGCAATTCACAGTGTCAAGGAATCGACCAATTAATATAAAGAAGAATAAATTCCTTGTTTGGAATCCATTGTAGGTCGAATAGCCAACGAAGCCCTATAATAATATAATAAAGCCTTAACACTCTGTACAAACAGATAAAATATCACTTTTATTCCCTAAAATTTTCCCTTGTTACAGTTACCCACTAAAAATATGATTGAATATGATGAGGAGTCCCATGAAGAAGGCTTGATAGATTCTAGGTTGCACCACAAGGCTTAGAACATCCTCCCCTAACATGATCTCTTGTTTCACTACTTTTATTTTTGCCTGCACCATTGAATAAGTGAATGAATAATAGTGAGATATGGATTTCACTAACCCTATGAGAAGGAACATTATGGAATAAATCAAATTACGTTTTATTGGAAAGGAGGAAACCTGAATGATAATCTGTTGAGAAGAGCCAAATACTGTGAATGAGGAGCTGGGATTGCAGAGGGATCCCTCTATTTCATAATAGCAAAGCTATATATTCTATCTCTTAGTAGGGTTTAACACTACTTTGGAAGACGGTTTTCTGGAGAAGAGAGTCAATGCTGATGTTATAACGCTAAAAACTGGCTTAATCCCACACCCATAGCCATCACCTCTGTATGCTTCCCATCGATCGTTAAAAATTAATCTCTGCTAAACCCACAAAAAAAATCAAGAAACGTATGTAAATCCATAAAATGTGCTCAGAGTTCAAGATATTGGAATTATAAAAATAAAGTACCTTGTGGAGAAAAGGGAGAAGCATGTTCCCGACAACTTCCATGAGAAAGAGCCAGTGTCTGGCATCATATCCGTAATTATGGACTCTAAAAACCAGGTTTCCAGAGGAATCAAAGGCTGTGTAGCCACTTCCATTGAATACCAGAGATTTCTTCCACACCGTGAAGGTGCAAGGAGAATTGTTATGTGAAAAAAATTTGTCATCACTGATCCTCAAAACATGGTCTTGCTAGGTCGAGGAAGAAAGGGGGGTTCTCAGATACACTTGATGCATCATTATTTCTTGCCAGTTTTCTTGGAATATTGATGCATAGTAGAGACCCTAGAATTCCACGAAAAAGAGGTTGTCGATAGAGGTATGTGTGTATAAGTAATTTATACAAGCCACTGAATAAGTATTTATTTCTCATTAGCATATATACACATGGCGTGAGCTAAGCATGGTGATGGTGAGATTATCTGATCTTCTCTTTTGTGTCTGACGTAAATACCCACTTGAAAGGAGCTACTCAAGGTATATAATGTCGTTCCTTTTGGTTTATAAGTCTTTCGATTATCACAAAAAGTGTTGATTTATATTTAACAAAGATACTTGAAGTATATAATGTCGTTCCTTTTGGTATATAAGTCTTGCCATTATAATAAGATGTGTTGATTTATATTTTTTTCTATATTGAAGGAAAGCACTATCATTATCATTAGGTTACACCCTATGCAACATAATCTGAGTGGCTATTTTTTTAGAATTATAGATACTCAGATATTTTGAAAGTTCGATAATTTTTCAATGAAAAATTATCCCTTAGAGTATTAATAAAAAGTAATCAAAATTCAAAATCATTCCAAATCTCCAATAGGATTAATTTATCCTCGGCTTAACTCCCCTAACCATAACTTATTTCTTCAAAAATAATTCACCCTTAATCGCTTTTCATAATGCTTAAACATAAAAGCTAAACAGAATGATTTATACCTCTAACACATATAGGTATATTCACCTTAAAAGAAAAAATAGTAGTTTATTCTTTTTCTTTTTCTTAGCGAACGATTTTTTTTAATTAAGTACCTTTTTCAAATTTAATTAATGTTTTAGGTAAGAAACTTATCATTCCCATAGTACAAGTGAAATTCATGTGTTTGGAACCAAAAAATATTTTCTAAAAGATACATATTTTCTGAGAACAAAAGCAATTAATCATAACCTAATGATGAGAGCTGGAAACTTTAATGAATGAGATATTACATTATGAAAATAATGGAACACATTGCATGACATACAAACTCCTATTGACCATTTACAGTGCGTAACACCTAAAAGTGCAACACATTACAGTAAACTTCATGACAACTAAATTAAACATGAATGGTTTATTCATTAATGAAAAATTATATATCGAGTAATGAAAGTGATAGCGTGGTGCAGATAAAATATTGTATGCACACTATATTATATCAATTAAAATGGTTACATATATGTACATGAAATATATTCTCAAGATAGTAAAATTATCTTGGACGCACAATAAGGTGGTTGAGAAAATATCTCAACCACACACTAAAGTAGGAATATTTAGATTTAGCCACCTCCTATGATATATGAACAAACTCCTTACATACAGAGTCAACAACATAGATAAGTAGGAATTACATATTCCAACACACCCCCTTAATGACTACTTATCTCGATAGCGATTCACAAAATCTAGTTGTGGTCAATCTTAAAAAATGATGTGTCTATGACTGAGATCGACCACAAATGGGAAAATCCCATATGCAGAACCAACAAAATATGTGTCTACGACTCAGATCCACCAAAAAGGGGTAAATACCATGTGTAGAACCAACAAAAGGATATTTTGACGTCCATATAAAGGATAAACCATCCACCATAATGCATGGGTACCAACTGCTGCAACTGCTATTCTCGTAGGATGTTCTTTGCATACATGGTTATGTGAACCATTACCATTGCATACATGTACAAGTATTTGTAAATCCCCCCCAAAATGTGCTCAGTAAACTAAGACATGTGAGAAACTAAGTTTCTCCTGTGAGTAAGGTGTTTCTGTAGACCACCTACTCCGCTGTGAGCACGAATGCTCCTGTGTGCACCCAGGGCACCATAGCCACGAAGGCTCTGTAGCCACTAGGGCTCGTATGTGGTTTTTGGTTCAACACAAACCATCACTTCAAAGTGACAAAAGTGGTTTCTAGCTGACCACAAACCAGTAATTACAAAGTGGTAATGAAAAAGTGGTTTTTAGATAACCACGAACTTCACAGGGATACATATGCCTTTACAAGGCTAATATTACACACTCCAACCCTTGGAGTTACCAGGTACATACAAAGATCACTACAAAACCATCGTAGACTTGCTTAGCATTCAACTGTGTGACTCATCATCAAGATTCTATTTCAAGAAACATAAAAAACTCAAACAAACTTGATTGTCCTTCCTCCTCCAATATCTAATGTAAATCTGACCACTATCCTTTGATGCCATTTTCAATGTCAGTGTATTCGTCATATCTGGTAGTAAATAATTCGTACAAATAAATTTGTCTATTGTTGGGATGTGAAATTCCAACATAGATTCACACTCTTGAAAATAGTTTGACAACCTAAATGTTACAAAAATACAACATCTACTTCTTTTAACCAGATTTACATGAATGCATTTACATGTTAAGTTGATCGGACTCAACATGAAAAACAAAGGAATTCATGAAGACAATTTGTTTCATCAAATCAAATATGTTTGAACTTCTTGTTTCGTCTTTACCCTGTCTCCCTCCTTAGCCACAAATGCTGACATCAGCAACAACTCACCATGCTTTAGTTGCGACTCACTAGAGTCCGCTCTGGTATACAAACAAAGGCATATCCAGGCAACTCACCACAATGCCCTCAACCACCATAGAAAATATGTTGTATCACACTTCACCGTTGCACCACGAGATCATGCTAAGAAAGTGTTCAAAATTTAACTAGGTCGATCCCAAACACAGGAAGCTGGAAATCTCCCAAAAAATCCACATGCTTCATCATAATAATTGTTGTTTCTTCTTTTCCTCATCTTTTAATTCCATCATAATAATTGTTGTTGCTTCTTTACATCATCTTTTCGTTTTTCACATCTTGGGCACCTTTGTCTTTGTCAATTAAATATTGGAACTCCATGCTTAACCTCTCGTTTGTTAGAGTCGCAAATTATAACAAAGTAACTTTACCTACATTGAGTTAGCTAGACTCAATAAGGCTCAATAATTTTAAACATGATTCCAAGAAACAGAATAAAATTTCTAGATTAACAAGAACATAAGATTTCTCTAACTTTGCCCAAAGATGACTATTTCCCAAACATAACAACAATCATTCTTCTCCAATGATACCTCAGAGGGGTCCACTGATAAAGCAATGGATCAACGTATTTTTAACTCGTCTCAATGCAGTGCATTCCAGCACAGACGATGAAGACGTGGGCACTCCAGGAATCCACCATCTAATCTTGCAATGCCCAAAAATTCTTCGTCAAAATACATAACATTAGACAATTTTTACACATAAAATTCTCATTTTTTCATCCAATTCCTGTGATATTATATTTCAGCCAATCTCGAAAAAAATATGAGAAACTTCTATGAAAAATTTCACGAGCTTTACAATATTTCAAGGCTGAAACCTTCATTTGAGGATAGGAAAATCCATTGAGGTGTGAATCAATTTCTAAATCATGAAGAAAAGAGAAAAAAAATCCAGCAATGCCCTCTTGCATAAAGATGGCATCATAGCTTTAGATAGATCTCCTTTTTCGAGTGTTCCTTTCTTTATTACAGTTGTTCCTAAGATTAATTTATGTACACTGAAAGCATTCCAGCAAATAGAATACCTGCATGTCAAGCATGACAAGTCATCAGAAGATTGTTGGAATTCCACTGATAACCACAGTAGTGGATTGGCCTTGCCTCTACAAGATACACCAAGCTCCTTCTTCAATGTCATGAAGTTTGGGCAAAACCAAAATACCAATAATACCAAAATGTTGTGCACCTAATCGCCAAACATAGAAGGAACCCACCAATGGTGTATCACCAACTGCTTGCACGATCAAACGAACAGAATTTGCCCAGTTCATGTTCTCCCCATCCAACCACAACTCCACAATAATCCCTCTACTAGATTTTTCTCTTCTAATTATGTAAAAATCATGGTTATGGGAAGATATCAGCTACACCTTGTCATACAGGAAGCTTGTATTCGTATATATGTGAGGCAATAAGATAATTTCCAACCACTCAGATTTTCTGCGACAATCATTATAGTTATTATCGAATCTGTTTGGGTCTGTAAGGTTATAACAAAAAAATACTGCAAGCTATAACCACCCAGGACTCATATCTTCTATTCTCCTCACCTCCACGTAGCTGCACTCTCGTATTCTACCTACAACAATATAGCACGAATCCTCTGATCGACAAATGTAATCGAGAGATCTTGCGAAGCGCCAGTCCATGCAATAAACCCATTTGGCGCAATCGGAGTACGCACCATTACAACACCCAGTCTCCTACCAAGCACAGCGTCACTGTGGAATTGCAAAGGAATGACATAGATTAATCACCGAGCAACTTGAAACTTCGAAATTTCTTATGTTGAATTCATTTGTCAATTGAATTTTTCTACTCACCCAAACAAACAAATAATTCAACGGAACATGCCTCTTCTCCTTTGTGACGCAACACAATAATGAAATATCAAGAACATTGCTAATGGATAGCAAACCCAACAACAAATCGAATGCAGGTAATCTCGCCCCTACAAATCAAGGTCGTTTACACATTTGACGACCTCCAACACGTCGGTCAAAGAGTAGTAGTGGGCTCCCCTTATGCCAGACTCATGAAAAACAGACTTGTCATGGTGTCTTAATGAGAAACACCTCGTTTACGCTGCCCCAACACAATAAAACATGTTTTCACACAACTCCAAATTGCAAGCCATATTTTCACGCGATTTCACAGAATCCACACAAATCCAAAAACCATGATTACCATCGGCAACAGCCCCTAGAGGATTCACACACGCATCTCCACACGACAACGTCAACACTATAGCCTCTCGACCCTCGCAGGCACACAAAAATCAGATGTTGTAGCTCCAAATTGATCACAGTCTCACACAGCACACACAATGAACAACGACCTTCTACAGTATTCAAATCAAATGGACAAGCTAAAAAAAACTAAAAGAATATCGATATAATCTTGTATTTCTCTCGTTTCCCTCAGCCCAGGAAGGGCCAAAGTCCAGGCCTATATGGGCTCTGATACCAAGATAAAATATATGTATGCACACTATATTATATTAATCAAAATGGTTAAATATATATACATGAAATATAGTCTCAAGATATGAAAACTATCTTGGATGCACAATAAGGTGGTTGAGAGAATATCTCAACCACACACCAAACTAGGAATATTTAGATTTATCTATCTCCTATGATATAGGAACAAAATCCTTACATAGAGAGTCACGGCAGACAAGTAAGAATTACATATTCCAAGAGGTGCGGCATACAGTCTGTAATAAAATGAACATAACTACATTAATTAAAGCTGGTATATGTAATGAACATTAATTTAACAAATAAAGTAACTCGAATATGTTATTAAATAGGGATGGAAACACATAAATAGAGGCCTAGTCTAATTTATAGACAAAATAACCTTTTTTCATGACATTTAATATAGTTAATATTAACCAAAATATGATAGGATTCAAGTGCCCCAAGGGTTTTTGAAGCTGCTGAACCTATTTATACATTCAAAAATGTATTTGAAAAAAAAAATCACATTCTCTTTTGAAATTGTTTTGTAGCATTGAACTGAAAATTTCTATTTCATATATAAGTTAGACTAAGCCCATAAAATATTCCTTGTATATGGAGACCACATTTTTTCTTGGAAAGCTATTTTTTGCTCGAAGCTCGCCTTTTTTGTTTCAAAATATTAAACTATAGCAACGTTTAAATCATTTTTTGATGATCGAAACAAATGTAGCACCATCAAAACTGTTAAACACCCAAAATCCTGAAGCTTGATACTCTATCTCAAATTTCTCAAAATTTGTACAAAAGTTTTGTCAAAATCTTGCCACAATTTCCACTATTTTGTGACAAAAATTATAACCTCCTTAAACTACTATTAGGAAAATTCTGATAGGTAGGGTTATTTAGTAATATTAGTGAAAAATATGAATTTAAAAATACTATCCTAAACGAAAATGGCTCATAAATTAAGAAGGAAAATGTTTTCATTTAAAAATTAATATTAAATAAAATTAATTAAATTGTGGGTAATAGTAATACTAAACTAACTCTATTAGGATAAATATAACAATAGCAATAAGTTTGGAGGAATTTTACATTTGTTTATACCTGCCATAAGCATAGTATTACTAGCATTTATTTTGTTCTATAATAACTGTTATTGCATATTTTATATAATAAAATGTCATGTTAATAATTGTTTCACATTTTTTTGGCTTGGTGTTTTTTCATGTAATTGTAATATTTATGTCATGATTTTTATATTTTTCATTGTTAAGTTTTGTATAAAACCACCAAAAATTAAAATTCCTAAAATAATTCATACTAACATAAATAACATATTTACTATCAATTACTATCCACCATAATTTAAAAAGTGTATTTCTCACTATTATATATACCTACTCTTCAACATTTTAATAAATACGAGTAAAATATAAATTTGCAAACTTAAATTTAAACATAAGCTGCAGTAAAAATTCTAAAATATCTTACCCTCTTTTAAATTTAAACATGCTTATAAATTTAATGGAAATAATTAATATTTAACAAATTCATATCCCAAAATGAAAATTTTACAAACACTATTTAGATAACTAAAATTATATATTTTTATTTAATAATTATCAAATTATTAGATGATAAAATCTACGCTATTTAGATAACTAAAATTGTATCCTTTTATTTACTAATTATTAGATAGTAAAATCTACGATTAAAAAAAAAACAAAAAACATTTATCCGCCCCAAACTTTTCCCATAAAATTAAGATACCTCTCTATTCTACTATTTATAAATGAGAATTATGGCTTAATGTTGATGGAAACTTAATTCATCATAGTTTACTCAATACAAGAGAGTCGTTGAGTATAGCGTGGAACCATTACTTTGCATGGTTGGACATGAGACGCAACAGTATATAGGCATTAAGACAAGGACATTGAACATGGTTGATTTGTATAAATAGACATTAATGACCCAACTTGTAGCCTAGTCTATCTAAATAGACATTAATGAACAAATATGCAAAGGTAAATAGACATTCTTTCCAAAATAATATGGTAGAGCAATGTAACTAGAGTTTGTTTTGTTTTTTACAAAATTAGTATTTATTAAATTAAGTAAAATGTTGGTATTTTATAATGGAAATTTTATTTACTTTAATTGCATTTTAATGATGCTTTCTAATGTTAGGTGGGGAGGTTTGGTCTTCACATGTTTTGTGATCCAATTTGAGTTATGGAATTTGTATAATTTGAATGTTTTGAGAATTTTTTGAGATATTTGTTTTTGTGAGTGAAATAAGTTTTTCTTGTTCATTCAAGTAAAAGGAGGTTACAAAAATGTAAAATACATTATGTGAAATCCACCTGTGTTATGAGAAACCAAGTCTGTTGGCCACCTAAAAGCATTGTATGCATCCAAAATCTCAAATTTTTATGATTTTATAGTAACCGACATATATAACTATAAAAAACTAGCAAAATTCCAACACAAGTAAACATGAAAGCATCAACTAATCACAAGACTCCACTACAGTTGGGTCCCTTGCACTCGAACCCAAAAACACTGAGTGAGGGAGTCACAAAGTGTGCTCTTCAATGCGGGTGAGGTGCTTGTTCTAATGCTAAATCTAAACCTCGATCATTTGTAGCTCTCGTTGAGTTTCTTGTAGTACCGGGTCAGGCTCCCTCACATGCCCCTGAGGGGTCATTATGGCTCTAGCCACCTGGCCCTTCATACTTTACTCCGTGTTCTTGTACTGTGTGATACGTCCACGGGTATTGCCGGGGTCCAGGATAAGATCCTTCGAGTCCTCCACCTTTACTTTTGCGGCTGCTTGATAGTTAAGATTCGTTTGCTAGGCTTTACTCAAATGTTTGACATCCACTAGCATGCCTGACTTGTAGGCGTGAATCACCTCCTAAATTCTCTAAGCGTCGGTGCATTGACCACTCTTTCTTATCTTTCTGACTAAGGGCGATGCATTATCCCTCGTCTTCCTATACCTGATTCCATTTCCATGGCCTTAATCCCCCACCATTTTCATACCTCGAACCAATATCTACCGAACACTATGATGTTGAGTGCAGTTGGGCTAGTCCAATAGCCCCACTACGAGCCCGAGACAAGAAATATTCACCCAATCACAAAAAACACTTATATTACGAATACTTGTTATAGAATCATTAGCGAGCACCACAAGATAGTCACGTTTCGAATCACACCACCCAAAAAAAATCCATTTTATATCATGTGAACCGCTCCATTGTATATCAACTCCATGAAACACTCAGTGAACCAATGCCATAGAAACATCCTTTACTCATGCGAAAACGACCTTGAACATTATCGCCCCTAAGGAGATCCCCATCATACTAAGCCCTCAACCAAATTGTGCCATAAGATGCGGACAACCATAACAGACCCTTATCCCAGCGATTTTTAAGAAAAACTCACCTCCTAAAGAACGTGTTGCCTTTTCCAGGCCACATAGAACCTCAACTACCCCGACCCCCATGAAAAAAGAGAAACACGCCCATGCAGGAGAGAATAATGTCGAACATAACTGAGACAGGGATATAAATTAAATATTTGATATATATGAATTCACGTCATGAAACCCCATATAGACGAGTACGATACCAAACCAGACTAGGCCAACTCAGAACCCTGACACTTTCGCGACTATGACATACATTCTTCAAGTCTAAAGGAGAGGTAAGAGAAGAAACATACCCATAAGCGCTTTCCATTCTTTCCGGTTGCAGTAACCGTTCCGGTGAGCAACACTTCGACCACGATTGCACCAACAAAAAATACTAACACCATAGAACGATCGAACTGAACCTGTCTGAGGGAGAAATGTCCATCTAATGAGGTGTTGTCTACCAAAATGACTGGGAAGAGTATCTCTTCCTACTTCTGACTCTTTTAATAAAAAATTGTGTCCATCCTCTTAACTCCACACCATTCTCGCATGCATGGAGAGATGGATTGCCACCTCCCACCGTTATCTCCCAAAGTTACTCCCAATGCCTTGCCATTTCTCACCCAAATAGGGCTAAGTATTTTTTTGGGATATAAATTTATTTATACATCAAAAATTAAAATAATAGAAAATTATGATTTATGAAAAAAATATTACCAAATTTCTTTAAAAACCAAAACCTTAAAGGTCTAAAAGTGATTTTATATAGTATCTTTTAATTAATTATAAATGAATATTTCTATCTTAATCTCAAAGATTAAATCCTATGTTGTCAATATATACACAAAGAATCAAACATTTTGAATGAAGAAATGGAAACAAACTAATACTAAACAACAATGATAAAAGAAAAAGGGAAAAATTGCATTTTGCAAGCGAATAAGGCAATGCGTTTTAGATGGCCACATGCTATGCGTAATACGGTCAAGTAGTTAATACGAGGGAAAAAAATCGTAAGTACTTACAAAAATGGTAGGGTTACACAAATGATCTTTTGGTTAATATCTATTTCACATTTGGTAACGATATAAAAGAAAAGTACTAACGTGTTTACTTTTTCAAATATGGAATGCAAAAAAATATATATTAACAAATCCTATCTAGATCAAATTGCAGTAAAAAGAGAAATTAGTATAGCGGATGAGTAAGGAATGTCCTCTGGGTTGTACCTAATATGAATTTGCAGTATTGCTCGATGTAGTGAGGTTGCCAGTTTACATGAGCTTGTTGCAAAGGATGTTACAATGAGCGTATTGGCAACTTCAGCCGGTGAGTGGGAGCCTAAAGTTATTCCACCGCGTTGCTCCACCAAGTGTGTGTTTTACTCACTTGTAGTTGCCGTGATTAACGTTGGGGTGTGTAGTTAACAATATTATCTTTATTTGTATAAATTTAAAAATCCTTTATATAAATTTAAAAATTTCACGATTAATTAAAAAATCACATAATAAGACATCTCTTTTAAAATAGAAATACGGCTTTATATCCAGATTATCCTCATTTATCTAAAATTTATATACGCCTTTATAGTCATGTTTGCCTAAACTCAGATAACGCAAAAATTCTTGTGTATGGAAATAATATGGCAACCAAATTTTCATAAATCGGGAGATACACTTCACGAATAATTACAGAACCTAACCCATTGAACTTGACTCAGCGAATAGTATCAAGTATATTGACCACTTTACACTGTACAGATCATAAAATCCAGTCCGTATAAGGTGGTGGATATTTAGTCTCTCGAAATTCAATGGCAGTTCAGAATTTCAGGGAATCGACCGAATAATATAAAGAAGAGAAGAATGAGTTCCTTGGTTGGAATCCATCGCAGGTCGAATAGCCAGCTCAGCCCTATAATGATGTAATAAAGCCTCAACACTACGTACGAACAGATAGCAGATCACTTTTATTCTCCAAAATTTTCCCTCGTTACTGTTACCTGCTAAAAATCTGATTGAATACGATGAGGAGTCCCATGACGAACGCTTGATCAATTCCGGGCTGCACAACAAGGCTTAGAACGTCCTCCCCTAACATGATCTCTGGTTTCGCTACTTTTCGTTTCGCCTGCGCTATTGAATCAGTGAATGAATAACGGTGAGATACGGATTTCCCTAACCCTATGAGAAGGAACATTATGGAATAAATCAAATTAGGTTTTATTCTAGAAGAGCAAACCTGAGCGATAATCTGTCGACAAGAGCCGAATACTGTGAATGAGGAGCTGGGATTGCACAGGGATCCCTCGATTTCATAATCGCAAAGCTTTGTATTCTGTCTCTTTGTAGGGTTTAACACTACTTTGGCAGAGGCTTTGCTGGAGAAGAGAGTCAACGCCGATTTTATAACGCTAAACACTGGGTTAATCCCATACCCATAGCCATCACCTCTGTATGCTTCCCATCGATCGTTAAAACTTAATCTCTGCTAAACCCACAAACTAAATCAAACCACATAACTAAATCCATAAAATGTGCTCAGAGTTCAAGATATTGGAATTATAAAAATTAAGTACCTTGTGGAGCAAAGTGAGAACCACGTTCCCTGCAGCGTCCATGAGAAAGAGCTCGTGTCTGGCATCATATGCGTAATTATCGACTCTGAAAACCAGGTTTCCAGAGGAATCATAGACTGTGTAGCCACTGCCATTGAATACCAGAGATTTCTTCCACACCGTGAAGGTGCCCGGAGAATTGTTGTGTGCAACAAATTTGTCGTCAATGATCATCAAAACATGGCCTTGCCGGGTTGAGGAAGAAAGGGGGGCGCCCGGATACACTTGATTCATCATTCTTTCCTACCAGTTTTCTTGGAATATTGATGCCTCGTCCACACCCTGAAATTCCACGAAAGAGGGCTTGTCGATAGAGGTATGCCTGTATAAGTAATTTATGCAAGCCTCTGAATAGGTATTTATTCCTCATTAGCGTACATACACATGGGAGATAAGCATGGTGATGGTCAGATTATTCGATCTTCTCTTTTGTATCAGACAAAAAATACCCACGTGAAAGGAGATACTGGAAGTATATAATGTTGATACTGGAAGTATATAATATCGTTCCTTCCAGTTTATAAGTCTTGCCATTATCATAAGATATGTTGATTTATATTTTTTTCTATATTCAAGGCAAGAACTATCATTATCATTAGGTTAAGCCCTATTGAACCTAATCTGAGTGGCTATTCTTTGTTAAAATTATAGATACTCAAAATATTTAAGAAATTATCCCTCAGAGTATTAATAAAAAGTAATCAAAATTTCAAAATACTTCCAAATCTTCAATAGAATTATGTTACGCTGAGCTCAGCGCCCCTGACCATAATTTTTTTCTCGAAAAATAACTCACTCTTAGCCTCTTTAAACATGTTATAATTTGAATGATTAAAATAATTACGGTTATAAATATTAATATAAAAATAATAATAAAAAATAAAAATTACATATATTAATATAAAAATAATAATAATAAATAACAATTACGTAGAAAAAGTTATGATGTGACTGGTTTTAATGATTAAGAGTATTTTGTTATGTTTATAAATGATTATAGGTTTATATTTAGTAGAATTCACCACTCAAATCACTATTTAAAATATAGGATCCCTACTTCCATAACCAAAAAGATTTCATTAACAATGAGGGAAATCCGTGATAAGTAGGGTTTATGAAAAGAGCTCACTAACAATGTGGAAAATCTGTTATAAATAGGGTTTTTTTAAAGTAATGTTAGTGAATACGTGAATTCAAAAACACTGTCCAAACACAAATTTTTCATTAATTAAAAAAATGTTTTATAATAGTTATATTAAAGAAAAAACGTTTTATACTAAATTAAAAATGTTTTAGAATTGCTATACTAAACCGAGAAAGAAAAATAATTATAATAATAGATTTGCATTTGGAATTTTTTTTGTTATATTTATGTCTTAAGGCGTTTTTATTTGAAAACAACTTTCCTAGGTGTTAATGTGTTCATGTGTGAGCCATTGGATCAAATGTTACACGATTGAAATGTTTTAGGCCATTAGATCCACAAGTAAATAGTTTTATATATATTTTTTATAATGTAATGTAATGAACATTTTAACTGGGTCAAAATAAAATAAGTAAAATAATAATAAACTATAAAAACAACTCATGGTATTCATGTGGAAATGATTTATCTTGATCAATAATAATGAATGTTCATAATTATCATTTCTTAAATAACATTCAATTTACCTTTAATTACTTAATTGTAATAGTTTGTAACTACATACATAATCTATCTGATTTTCTTTTTCTTAATGAATATCAAAGTTCTTCTATTAAAAAAAAACCATATACATATCTTTAATTACCTAATTCTAGCTAAAAAATATTACATGTTTTTCACTTTATAATCATCAAAAAAATTCATATTATATGATGCCAAACTTACTCAACTTTTTATTTTGAAATTTTAAACAAAGTTTTTTACTACATAATTTCAGCTTTTATATTTTTTTTATTTTTCAATTCAAACAAAACTTACAAAAGAAAAAACCCACTTAGTCTTTATTGTACATTATAGTTTTACAAAATTGGCACTAGTAAGTTGACATAACCCTAAGGGGTTCTTTTACAAGTTTTATCATAATCTTTCCTTTATCCAATAGTGTATTCTAGTTTATAACCTGATCCACAATGAAAGAAAATGGCTAAGTATTTCACAAAGTATTAGCTTGTAACATGATCTACAATCAAAGAAAATGGCGAGGGATGTCACAAGCTATCATTCATATAGTGATCTATTGACGTTCTCAATTGAAATGGATCCTATTAGATGCATGGTGGCCAGAGACACTAAAAATTCAAAACAGGTATCTGTTTTGACATCCATATTCTTTAAAAACCATCTAGATTTCCCATCTTACACAACATTTTCTAACAATAACCACTCAATTTACTCTCCAATTTTTGAAACACCCACCCATGTTGGGGAGATCAGACTGTAAAATCAAATGTTCCTCTGGTTTTTTTTAAAGGGTTCATAAACAAAATAGACAATGAGAAAGTCAATAGTGTGGTACAATAACTTATTTTTGAATCATTGTGACAAAAAAAACATCACATTAGCTCACAAAATATATCTAATTCTATAAGGGTCTGAGATGATAACAATGTTTTGAATCATGCTAACTAGGTGACAACCAAAAATATGTTTTAACCACAAGAAAAAAAATAAAAAAAACTCAGATTCTAATGAACTCCATACATAGTGATGGACATCATGGGAATTTTAGTGAACATAGAACACTACCCTAAAAATTCTATACTCTTTGATAAATTGAGAATAACCTAACATATCTAGATTGGATGTCAAGGTGGGTGGTACAATAATTGAGGATGATTATTAAAGGGTAAGGGAATTTAGATACTCTATCCTTCCACCAAAGCTATAAAAAGTGAGACTTTGGATTATAGTTTTACAAAATTGACACTATGTGAATAAGAATAAGTTACAAACATTAGGTATTTTAAAAGGTATTTTAAAAGTAATAAGAGGAAGGTACACGAGGGCCATGGTAATTAATGTGATTCTTTGTATTATTTTTATTTAAAATAGTAATTTGTATTCGTGTTTTTTTAAATGAATATTGTTAAATGTGTTTTGAGCAGAGAAAGCTGAGAAATGAAGGCAACAGGATGTGAATGACATCGAAGGAGGGAGTGACAGCAAGAAGTAATGCTCTGGCCTACGGACCAGACAAACGTTAAGGCATGAGGCAGAGACAGTAATGTTAACTTGAGGTGAGAAACTTGTGCATTTAAGGGCTGCAGGATAGGCCCCATGTGTGGCCATGTGGCTAGACCATGTGCCATGCAATGGAGCTGCCACCTTCTGTATCAAATTAGGCACCCGCATCCGGGCATATACCAAGACTATTAGTATTCATATACAATATAAAATTTATGACAAGCATGAAATTAATGCTAAAATATGTAGATGAACTTGGAGTAAACTCTATTTCTGTTAATTATTTCATGCTTGTTTCAGAGAATTATTAATCACCAAAGGATTTTCACCCCCAATTTCCTATTTCAATATTTATAACAAATTTTTTATATATGTGAACATATTATGTTGGTTTATATATATGTTTTCACCCACAATTGTTTCTGGTTGATAACTCTTATCATCAATATCTTTGAAACCTCCACGACCTGCTTCCATGGAAGAAAAAAATGTCTTTCATTCCTTCACAATGGCTCCTTCTCTCCAACAACTTATTTCTTCTAGGCTACTCTCCTATGCTATTTCCTTACGATGTTTCTTTTGCAACATGTGGTGCAATTGCTAGTTTTTATATTTTTTATAAGTATTTGTTTTGTTTTGGAATGATTATTATTGTAGTTTTTGTACAACAAAACACCATGTTTATAAGTGTTTCACTTTTTTCTATTATAATTTTTGGATGTAGTTGCAATATTTATGCCATGAACTTTATAGATACTTATAGATTTTTCATTGTTAAGCTTAATAAGAAACCACCAAAAAAATAAAATTCATAAAATAACTCATACTCATATAAATAACATACTTACTATCAATTACTACCCATCATAATTTAAGCAAGTGTATTTCTTGCTTTTGTATATGATTTCTTCTACACTTTAATAAGTAAAAGTAAAAATATAAATGTGCAAATTTAATAACTAGATGTACAAACAAGGAAAAAATTTGCATAGTTACTAATCATCCACTCTTAAAAAGATAATTTATCTATTTTTTATACAAATACTTGCTTAAGTTATGTTGGGAAGTAACTCTTGATAAATGCTTATTTACTTCTTTCAAACCTAAGAATAAAAGATCACTACAAAAATATGTAAAATAATTCTTGAATATTGCAACTATATGGATAAATTATGGCATAAAATATGTAAGGCAGTTATTACCATGTCATTATCTTGTGCAAAGACTGCAATTATACCATCAAGTTATGGTCCAATCAAATATTTGAAAATTCTTTTTTTAAATAAAATTGAAAAATGAATATTTATTTTTCGAAGTTAGACATTATAAGTGGATTATCTCAACTCATAGAGTTCCCATGGATAGAAACCCCTCTCTAAGGAGATATCATTAACTAACAACTTCAAAATTACTAATATTCTTGGTTAACATGTAAAATTTTTAAAATTGTATTATTCATAAACAAATAGAATGAGATAAAATCATTAATAATTAAGTGAACATTGATTCAAATCATAAATTTATATTTAATATATATTAAAAATAGTTAAACACTTAAAAAAATAATATAGATCTGTTTAATTATTATATAATTATTTTTAAATATTAAAATCACTATTTTATTTTATTTAGGTGTTGATTAGTTTAAGGCCATGAAAATGGAATGAAATTTAATAAAATAACTTATTTATAGTAAAAAACTTATGTAATTTTACTTAACATCAATAAAAAAATTAGAAAAAATTATAATGGTTATCAATTCAAACAACGAATTCAAATGCCCAAGGGGGTTTTGAGGGTGTTGAATCAATTTATGCATTAAAAAATGTATTTGAAATAATGATTGAGAATGCATAGATTCTAATGAAAAAACCATTTAGTCTATAAGTAATATTTTCAACTTATGTTTCAAATATATATTTGGTAAGAACAACTACCCTTTAAAATATATCTATGTATACTTTGAACAAAATTTGTAAGTTTTTTTAGAAAACCTTAAAAACAAAATGATTATCACTACGATAAGACATTATTATACTATGGGTAGAATTGGATTATCCACAAGCACAATGAAGAATTACAATTAACAAAATATCTCAACTTACCACTTAGTAAAACCTAAATTCACTGTCTAATACTTAATAGCAACTTGAATTCAATATTTTTACTTTAATTTAACTATATTTAAAATAAGTAGCTTATCAACTATTATGTATCACTTGTTTAACAATATAAATATTCCCAACTCTTCATTTAAATTATTCACAACATTTCATTAAAAAAATGATGATAAAGAATATTAATTTTATTAAAATTGTATACATTTATTTATTAACTAGCAATTGCACCATTACCAGATGTTGCAAAGGAAACGCCGTAAGATTCTTAAAGAAATAGTTGCTAAGTAAAATATATGTCTTTGTAATTAAAAGAAAAAATACAAAAAAGAGCATGTTCAATCTGCAATAATTTGTTGTCCAAATGCCAGATACATAAAACAATTATTTGAAACAACTATTGACAATTGAAACTAGGATTTAAAAACACTATAATGCTAACGACACCTAAAATAGAAATAAAATTATAAATATCACAATATTACAACTCAATTATTTAAGAACTATTAACAAATTACCTAAAATAAAAATAAAGATATTATTAATATTAAAATATCCTATGTCAACCAATTTAAAAGCACTATAATGCTAAAAGCTGTAAATAACTTTTTGTTTCATTGTTTGAGGGTCGTAAATGAATATGTTCTCTAATTTTGTTTCATCAACTGCAGATAACTTTTTGTTTAAAAGCACTATAATGCTAAAAGCTGTAAATAACTTTTTGTTTCATTGTTTGAGGGTCGTAAATGAATATGTTCTCTAATTTTGTTTCATCAACTGCACATAACTTTTTGTTTATCGTTTGAGAGTTGAATATGTTTTCTAATTTTGTTTATCAGTTGCACATAACTCTTTGTTTCTCATTTGACGGTTGTACATGAATCTGTTTTCTAATTTTGTTTCATCTCGAATTTAGTATAACGTGATATTTATATAATTAGGATTCAAACATGCCCAAATTTCCCAACCGGAACTTAAAATTTAAGCATTTATATGAGGTTGGAAAGCAATTAAAGCTCAAAGTGCCCACATGTGAGGTTTGTGTTGTCCTCATAAATTTTCTTTCTTATCCATGGATCTGCTAGAACTATTTGTTTCTTTGTATTTCTTTTTTCACTGATATTAATGCAATATTCAGATTCCTGCATTGATGAGAGAGGTTCACCATGTTAATTAATTTTTGGAGGAGCAAACATAATAGTTACCAGTGCATTGGTGTATCAAATATGATGGAAAAAAAAATCCATCTCAGTCGTTTCTTCTTGATGAACAGGTAAGTTTCTCTTTCTTTTTCTAAATTAAATAACTCTAGGAGGATAAAGATGAATATATCAATATCGAATTGGCAGATTAGATTAAATTGCATTGATTGATTCCATCATATTTTTGCTCCTCCTTACACAAAAGAAAAGTACATATCACAAAGATGTTACACAATAAGATTCATATTAAATTTAGTTTCATATGAAATGTATCTCGTCAGAGTTAAAACCTACACAAGTTTCCAATGCAAGACCTATAGATTAGACATCTACATCAGGCTTGCAATTAATTAGAGTTCGAATCGCCCATCAAAATCTGCTATATGTTTGTATTTACAATTATTTTTATTCGAAGTGCTGGTGATTTTGAGCATTATTTTAAACTGTATAAGGTCTCCTTATTTACTCTTTTTTAATAAAATAAAACAATGTCACGTTTACCAACCTATATACACAACCACAGGCACTGGAGGATTGCCTCCTCTGTTATTACTGTTTTATCTCTATGTACAACTAGAACCATTTTAAAATTCAATGATCTGCGTGGGGTAGCTCTTGCTAAAATTATTTTATAGTAAGGAAACAAAAATGACAAATCTGATTTCAATAGATGCATGAGAACTATTCATCCTCCTTACTAACTAGAGTTAAATGCTCAAGACACGATATATACACAAAGTACTCTGAGCTTTTCAACAGCATAAATAAAATGTCTTATAGCAGAGTAGACCATTAATTTTGAACAAATTATTCAATGGAATATGCCACATTGGTAATGAATGGCAAATTACACAGAAGAGTAACACTATTCTGGCATACGAGCCTTTCAGTAAGAACATAAAATGTGAACAAGATTTATTCACTAAAGAGTGATTGAAATACAATGGTTATAGAGTTTACAACCCTTCTTGCGTCCTGGCACTGGCAGCAACATCCGCCTTCTCTACTCAGGCCCACATTTCTCTAAGTGTAGCCACTTCCTCTTCCGCAGACTCATTTTTACTGTGTCTCTTTTCTTCTGGGAAATTAAAAGAACAGAAGGAATTGTTTATGGACTTCATCAACACTTCGACGCGGGTTACACTAACGAGATGTTCCGAACCTGAAGGAGTTCATCAATCTAAATACCAAAGGGAACGACAGGGCCACCTACTTGGAAGATCTGAAAAATTCCTTCCAGGCTTTTGACCTTGACGACAACAGCTCCATTTTTGCAGACGAGCTCTACCAGGCCCAGCATGGGCGACGACAACACCCCGGAGGATTGTGAGAACATGATCAGTGGCATCGATAGGAACATAGATAGCCTCCATCAAACATATAAACGGTTGGGAAATGCCAAGCTCATAACCAATTTTAATAATTGATAACTAACCTGACTTCAAATCAACGGACAAGGAGAGTTTAATTGTCTAACAAAAGATCGAAGGATTCACATGAAGGAAAACAAAGAAGCAGGTACGTTGTTTTCAAATAGTGATGCCTATGACGTAATTATCAAATTATTAAATACTAAAATCTACCATTAGGAAGAAAAGAAAAAAAATCTGACTCTATAATATTCTAAGGCCACTTATCTCCAACCAATATTTTCCCATAAAATTAAGATGCCTCCCTATTCTAAAGTGTATATGTATGAGAATCATGGCTTAAGATGCCTCCATATTCTAGAGTGTATATATATGAGAATCATAGCTTAATGTTGATGGAAGCTTAATTCATGATATTTTACTCCCTAGAGACTGGTTGAGTATACCATGGAACCATTACTTTGCATGGCTGGAAATTAGACGCAACACTATATAGACATTCAGGAAAGGACATTAAACATTTTTGATTTGTATAAATAAACATTAATGACCTAAATTTTAGCCTAGTCTCTCTAAATAGGCATTAATGAACAAACAACAAAGAAGCATATGCATGTGAATGGTAAGTAGACATTTAGAAGAATCCCCTAAAGGTGATTGGTTTATATAAATAGATATTAGTCGAGTAAATTGTTAAGAACCCTATGTGGTTGTTAAAGAATGTAATTTCAACCACCTGTTACTTGTTCAAACTGTCAGTCCAAGTGTCTAGTTCAGTTTCAAATTAGTCCAGTTTAGTCGAATTTAACTCCAGTAATTTATTGCTAATGTTTCAATGTAATCCTATTTAACTAATTCATAATATTGTGAAGAGAAATCCTCTTCTCCACTTCTTTTCAGTTTTTCAATTCTTGTCATGGTATCAGATCTAGTTTGCATAAGCCTCCCTAGAGAGCAGCAACAGAGCCATGTTGGAGCAGTATGGAGGAGAGGCGAGCCTGCATAAGACTCTTTGAGAGAGCAACAGAAGTTTGAGGATTGTAAAATAGGCCTCCTGCGAAGAAGCAGAAGAAGAACGAAAAAGGCAGGCAAAGCCCGTGAAGGCGCTGACGAAACGAATTGCAGAAAGACAGTTCGAGGAAGGCCAAATTAAAAAAAAATTCACACATGCCCTTTAAAAAAATCATTTTTATTTTTTAAAAAACCTTTACACATTTTAAGTTATCTTTTTAAAGTTTCATTGGAAAATTTCATTTTAAACATTCACTTTCACAAGGCTCTTTTTAAATTTCCATTGGAAAATCTTCTTTTAAACATTCACTTTCACTTTCTCACATCAAAAATGCAAAAGAAGAACGAAAAAGGCAAGCAAAGCCCGTGAAGGCACCGGCGAAATGAATTGCAGAAAGATAGTTCGAGGAAATCCAAATTAAAAAGAATTGTGCACTAACGCACTACTTAAGAAGAGGCTCTGTGTTAGTCTTAACGCATTGATTAAGAAAGAGCTCAGCATTATAACACGGGAGCCAAGAAGAATCGGTCACATTAGTAATCACTCCCTTGCTCAATTTCAAATAACATGGGGCTAGATTGCAATGACCTGCGTTAAGCTACATGCTGGATCCGGAGTCACTCACGTGCGATATGGTATTATTTTTTTTTTATTAAAGTGAAAGCACGATGGAGAAATTCCGTTAAGGTATTCTCTTATGTTGCGTTAATCCATTCAATGTTTTTTAAAAAGAAAAGATGCATGAATGTATGCCATGAAAACTTATTCAAAGTATGCATGTGAAGGAGTTTTAAAATGCTTTATATGAAGGTTTGAACATGTTAAGGAAAAGTTGTTTTTAAAAGTTTTTTTTATATAAAAAGAAAACTTAAAATGTGAAAAGGTTTTTTAAGGTTTTTTAAAAAAGAAAAAGGATTTTTTTAAAGAGCATGTGTGAATTTTTTTAATTTGGCTTTCCTTGAACTGTCTTTCTGCAATTCATTTCCCCGGTGCCTTCATGGGCTTTGCCTGCCTTTTTCATTCTTCTTCTTCTTTTTTGATGTGAGAAAGTGAAAGTGAATGTTTAAAAGAAGATTTTCCAATGGAAATTTAAAAAGAGGCTTGTGAAAGTGAATGTTTAAAAGGAGATTTTCCAATGAAAATTTAAAAAGAGAACTTAAAATGTGAAAAGGTTTTTTAAGAAAAAAAAGGGATTTTTTAAAAAGCATGTGTGAATTTTTTTTTGGAGTTTAAAGAAAGAAAAAAAAAAAAGCTTAAAGTTCTGATATGAGAAAGTGAAAGTGAATGTTTAAAAGAAGATTTTCCAATGGAAATTTAAAAAGAGCCTTGTGAAAGTGAATGTTTAAAAGGAGAATTTCCAATGAAAATTTAAAAAGAGACTTGTGAAAGTGAATGTTTTAAAGGAGATTTTTTTTAAGAAGAGAATTTTTTAGAAACAAGGTATTTGATGCATATGTAGACTCGTTTGTTTGTGGAAGCCAAGAAACGAGGTCATGGCAAAAGCCAAGAGGCTAAAGCATAAATAGAAGATGTTCGAGATCTTTTTAGATCTGGAAATGAGAAGGCAAAAAGATGCCTATGCATTAAGATGCATAAAAGAATCAGTCGATGAAAGTATACTTCCCTTGATTTCAGATGCCATGATAGCCAAGGAGGCATGGGATACCATTGAGAGATTTTTTGGTGCAAGGGGGAGTATTGAAGATGAAGATAAAGGTGGATTTGTTGAATTCCACTGTGCTCAGCCACAGGTTCATGATGTCTGCAAAGTAAGTGTAGAAGAAGCAAAGAGAGAGCATGAAGATGCTTGCCAAACCCACTGTACACAACTACATGTGGATGATGATTCGATGATTCGAGCAACATGGCTTGCTGATGAAGATATGATGAATCCAACAACAGAGCTTGCTAATGAAGACTTGATGATTCTAGTAACAGTGTTTGCTGATGACGATTTGTTGATTCCAGAAACGGAGCTTGTTGATGATGTTTTGATGAATGCAGCAAAAAATCTTGCTCATGATATGGTGATTCCAGCAAAAGAGCTTGATTATGAGGATATGACGAATAAAACAACAAATTTTGCTGAAGATATGGTAAATCTAGTGATTAATATTGTTGATGTAAACTTTGATAATAAAATTTTGGCTAATGACGACTGGTTGCAGATGGTGCAACAAAAATGTGATATCGACATGATGTTATTTGGTGAGATAATCCCACAGCAATTAGTGTAAGAAAACTTGTTTGTAGCAATAAAGGTTAGTAAAGAAAAGACAGAAACAGAAACAGAGCAAAAGAAAGAAGCATAGACAGAAACAAAGAAAGAAGTTTGTAAAGAGAAAGAAGAAACAGAGAAAGATGCATAAGCAGAGAAGGAAGCACAACAGGATAAAGTTTCCACTGCAAAGTAGAAGGAAGAAAGAGAGAAAGAAGGAGAGGCAGAAACAAATAAATAAGTCTGCAAAGGGAAAAAAGAAACAAATATAGAGGCAGAAGAAGAAAAGGAAACACAACAGGAGAAAGCTCTCACTGAAGAGGAAAAAGGCCAGAACCAATGTCGTTCTGAAAATATTTTTAATTCTAACATTGATTTTCAGTGTGTAGGTACACAAATTGATTATGAAGAGGACTTAAAGTTCCTTGAAACATGGCTTGCAACACCATGTCTAGTTGAGGTCTACACAGAAGCTGTAGAGATGAATGTTGAAGACAACATCCATGATGAAAACGTGAATGAAATTTTCAGGTATTGGAGTTTTGAAGAAATAAGATATTATTCTAATCTTATTTTGCAGCAGATTGATGATGAAAAGCGCACTGCAGAAGGAAATAAGTGGCAGCAGTCCACGTACAAGTCAATTTTTGAAGAATTCCAGGACATGCTTAGACAGTCCGGAACAATAGAAGACCTGCACTAGCAAATTAAGAAACAGAGTTCTCAAGGATAAAACAAAGAGAAAAATATGAAACAATTAAGAGGCTACAAAATTTGGAATAAGAGAAGAAGAAAACCAAATCTAGTTGAAGTCAATTTTTTTTAAATTGTAAGCCTCGCTGAGACATAGACCAGTAGGTATCTGAATTAAATTTTTTTGTGGTTGTAATTAAAGGGGAGTATTAAAGAATGTAATCCCAACCACTTGCTAGGTGTCGAAACCGTCAGTCCAAGTGTCCAGTTCAGTTTCAAATTAGTCCAGTTTATTCGAGTTTAACTCCAGTCATTTATTGCTGATGTTTCTAATGTAATCCTATTTAACTAATTCCTAATATTGTGAAGTCAATCCTCTGCTCCACTTATTTTCAGTTTTTGAATTCTTGTCAGGGGCAGCTTATAATAAATATTATGAGAATCGATAAATTCTTATGCGTAAAAAGGATAAGTACTTTTTCTTTGCGGTATTGCAAGTAGAACCGTACACGGAAAAAAGAGTGGGCATGACGAAAGTGGAGGAATGGTGCTACTTTCCCTTGTTTCAAAAATATAACAGTAAATATGAATTTTTAAGTAAAATGATGGGGATATGTACCCGCATTTTATGATCAGTCCCAATGATATTGTCCAATGTTAGGTAATGTTAGGTTGCGAGGTATGGTTTTCACATATTTTATGACCCAATTTGAATTATAGAATTTCTAAAATATTAATTTTTTAAACATTTTTCATGATATTAAATTTATTTATAAATAATAAATAAATAAATTACACACACACACACACACACACACACACACACACACACACACACATATATATATATATATATATGATTTTGTAATAATTTTATAATATATCTAATTTATGTATTTATAAACGGTAAACTAATTTTAAGTTGATATAATTTTAAATGTTTTAATAAAGAATCAATTGAAATTGAAACGAATTCTTGATAGACACCCTTGGTATTCTTTATTCACCTTAGATCTGAAAAAAATTCTTGATAACCATCCTTGGTATTCTTTATTCAGCTTAGATCTGTTGAGATGGGAGGGGTGATATGAAAAAAAAAGGTGAGGTTTTATGGTGTGGAGGGAGAACTAAGAGAAGGACCTGGAAGAGATCATGTATAGTTGATATTCTGGTCCTCATTATCTTGTCCAAATTTGAGAGATTTGTATGATTGATCACGTTGTACGGTTTGGGGAAAAACTACAGAATCAGAACCCTAGAAATCAATTCACCCTTATTTTCTTATGCTAATTTGAGAGATTTGTATGAATGATCACACTGCAAGGTCTATGGAAACACTACAGAACGAGAAGGCTAGAAAGCAGTGTGCTTAAAAAGTCTAAGTTCAAGCACACCTTTTAGGTATTTATTCTTAGAATTAGAGCAATCATATAAGCATGAATAAAATTTCCTTTCGACCAAGACCTACTCTCGCTCCCACTTCAAATTTTATTGTCGAGCACTACTCTCTTCTGAAATGCGATGCATACCGAGAGAAAGAGTTTTAAAGTCAAAATTCGAGAAATCATTGAGCACTCGAAAGCATGATGGGTGAGTATTTAGAAGACTCAGAGATATTTGGAATAAATAGTGGGTAAAAACAAGAGCAATGGATGTTGTTATTTTCCACAAACATCTAACCATGGGGGGAGTTTGTTGACTACTCTTAGCTTGCTCCTTTTTCTTGTTAGCATTGGAAATGGGAATCTAAAAATTTGAACATGCAGATCACATGGTTTCTACATAAGAGATAAGTAATTATGTCTCTTTTGTTAAATACAAGAGATAATTTTGGTGTGTTCATGGAAAATATCATGTTGTTATGTGCTTATTTATGGTTATGCTTGCGTAAAAACATGGAAAAAGTAAAATTGATTATACTAATTTTTGGGGAAAGAATGCACATAAATATCTTTTTGCATATAAGATTAGCCACATTATTTTTCATGGAGAATCATTATGGTAAAAGATAAAATAGGTGTACTAGTCTTTTGGAAAGAAAACCATATGAATTCTTGTAAGAAAATTGATAAGAATTAGGATTTTTTCTTGAAAAATTATTTATGAATCATGTGAATATAAAGACAAGACCCCATGTCGAGTTTCTTGAAAAAAAAGTAGGTGTTTTGAAGAAAATAATTATGCACTTGCATGCAAAGAAAATAATAACTTTGGTATTAGATTCATTGGAGAAGAAAAGTGCAATTGCATAATATTTTTTGTGTTAGCCTTCTTTGGTAAAAGGAATATGAGTTTGGATGCATAAGGGGATTACCTATGGTATTAGTTTCTCATAAGTGTTTCTTTGGGAAAGATCAAGTTGAATCTTTTGTAGAAAGAATAATTGCTTGTTGGGAAAATATTATGTTTTTTTATATATGTTTTTCTTACTTGAAAAGAGTAACCTCTTGAAAATATTACATGGCTGATGAATCGTGTGAACTTCTTGACTTAGGTTTATAAAATGTTAAGTTAAAATTTCTATGGTTTCATAGTTTTATGCATAAAATATGGCTATATATGATACTTTCTTGAAAAGGAAGCATGATAAAATACACCTAGAAAGACAAAGAAACTAGGTTATATTAACTTCCTTTTTAAAAATAAGAATGTATTGGTTTACATGAAAATAATAAGTTAATGATGGTATAATTCTAAAAATGGAATATGTGTTGTGTACATTAAAGAAGAGCTTTTATGATAAGCTCTTGCATGCATAAGGAATAACCACTGTGTTATAGATATATGTTCTTTCATGGATAGAAGAACTATTTATCTATATTTCTTTAGGAAAATATATGTGATTATTTTCATGCTATCATAACTATTATGTTAGTTTCTTTTAGAATAAGACGATGTATATGCATGAAAAATTTATATTATATTTCTTTGGAAAAAATATACATTTGTATGTGGGAAATGATAGAATGTTGTGTTAGACTACATTGGAAAACATTCTTTCAGAAATAAGATGCTTTACATGCACAAAAACCATAGTAATTGTGTTAGTTTCCTTGGAATACATATATATGGGTAATGTTGGTATAATCCTTGGAAAAGAAGACATGTATTTGTATGTTTAATTTAATTAGTGTTTTAAAAAGAAAACATGTTTTTACATGCCTTATTATGCTAGATTTCCTTGGAAATAAAACATGTGTTTGCATACTCTGTTGATGGAAAGCTGTAATGATTTGTCTTGCAAGAACATGTGCTTGTGCAAAGGAGATATTAGCTAATGCGATATTTAATTTATAGACATATTTTGCTAGTTACATGCTTATAACTAGTGCATATATAGTGTTATTAAGGAAGCATGTCACAATATCTTACTTTCCTTTCATGAATGTACATATATAGATGGTGAAGCATCAATAGTACATATTTATGAATGGGTTTATTAATACTTTATGTACCCTTACATAAAACTATGCGTATGACAGTAATAACAATAAAGGATGATTTTTGGTGCATATGGTAGATGCTTAACATGGTACAGTTAAATGGTTAATGGTCCATGGAGATGGTCAACTATAGGAACAACCATGCCACAAAGATATGACGATTGAAGATTTTTGGGTAAATTTTATCTTAATGATTGTAAAAGATTTCAACTAGATATTTTGTATTTAAATGATATTTCCTTGTAATATTTTATAATAATGGTTAAGGGATGGACTCCCTAATAAACCATTGAGTGCGGGGTGAACACCCTCATGAGCTTTTAATAATAAAATTAATTTTTTAATGGTCTTCACCCTATGGGGTTCTTAGGGTATATCAGTGTTCAATGATGTGATTGATTACTATGTCAGTTTTATGATGTTAATTCCTTTCCTGATGTTATTTTCATAATTTCAAGTATGTGGTTAATTAATCTAGTTATAGGAATCATGAAATTGATGCACGGTTATATCATACAATTTATTTAATATGCTACAACAATGTTGTTAATGGTTATGGACTTATTGTTCCTCTACTAATGTTATTCTATATAATGATGAAAATTCTATCTAATGGTTTGTGACTCGTGGGTAATTTGTGTAAAAAAATAATAATTTAATGTTGTGCATTTCAATTCGAGGTTATCGAGGTATGTTACAAGTGCTATCAGATCTGAAGGTTGTAGCATTGGTACCTTTTGGAATTTTTAAGTGAAAACACATCTATGTATGCTACTAATGGAATTAGCTCTGGTATGAGTCTAACAATCTACATATTAATATATGCACTTACCTATTTTTGACATGATATGTGTGATTCATGTTTATAACAACATTGAAGAGTAGTAAGTAATAAATTTTATTGTAGAACTATGTTCATGATATTTCAATCGTGTTGAGGATAAAAAAAAATATGACCTTTGTTTCACTTATGAACAACATGAGTAGTCATTAGTGAAAGTGATATTTGACTATTAACATAAGCATATATTGCACATTACTGAATTATTTAATGAACATACCTAAAGTTACCATGCACTCCTTAAGAAGGATGGATGTGTATAGTGATGGTGTGTGAAACTAAGTCATGAATTAAAAATATGGGGAAATTCCTAGAGGAGGATGATAGAGTGTTTTAAAATGAAATTGAATGAACCCTTTTAGATGTTAAAAATACACAATGAGTGGAGTAGTGAGACTTGACTATAATGGCTAGTTGTTGAATGAGTCATGTCATTGATACATTAAGATTATCATTATCATTGATTAGTTAGTTATGCATGACTAATTAATAAAAATTATATGCTTGAATTGGTTTTGATTAAATCTCATTGAAATTTTTGAACAAGTGATTATGGTAGTTATTTCATGTGTCAGTTTGTTGGTAACATTAGAGTGTGGGAATTGGAAATTTTGGACTGATACCCTAACTATTATTGATATATACACATTAATGAATTTTTTTATATACTTTTATGCATTATAATGTTTTATACATGAATCTAAAACAATTGCAAAAGTAAATTCTTGTTTAAACAATCTATATTTATGACTAACGTTGTTGTTGAGATTAAGCATGCATAGCTTAATAACAACAAGAAAACATGTAAAAGTTAAACATTGAAGTGTGAATTGCAACCGTAAATGATAATGTATAATGTTATGATGTGGATGATTATGTTATTTGGAAATAATAATGTATACAACCTGTATGATAGTTATGCTCCCTACCAATCTAGATGTTGTGGACTCATGCTAAGGGTGAAGTATAATTCCATGATGTACATTAAAGTTTATTTTTACTTATGTATAATATGAATATGGTTCATTATGTAAATTACTATGGTAAATAATGATAAAAGAGAAATTTAACAAGTCGGACATTTGTAAATAATTGTGAAAGTCCAAAACGCATTAGTTTGATGGCGGTTTCCTGCCCGAAGTGGTTGGTGATGCTTTCCTACCTTTATTTCCTCTCCCTAGAGACAAATGATCTTAGTAAGGGAAAATAGTTGGCCAAAATGGTGAAGAGGGTAAAAAGCTTGAGGAAAGTACGTTGATTTTTGAGCTTGTTGGAGGAGGCCCAAAATTCCTCATAGACATGACGTTGTCAAGAGGAAACATGTATTGGACCTTCTCTGGTCATTGGAATTCTTGAGTTGGTTGGCTAGTGGAATTCCAGAATGAACCTGGTATGGTCTGTATCAGAGAACTATCTAGATGTGAAAATAACTCAATCTAGTTGCAGAAACTAGTTCCTATTAGTTGGGAGAAGTATTCTCTTGCCACTCTGGTTCTCATAGTAGAATGAATTAACTAATCAATTATGTAGGACGTTGACAAGAGGAAACCTGTATTGGAACTTCTTTGGTAATTGGAATTCTTGAGTTCGTTGGCCAGTGGACTTCCAGAATGAACCTGGTATGGTCTATGTCACAGAATTTTCTGGATGTGAGAATAACTCAATCTAGTTGTAGAAACTAGTTCACATTGGTTGGGAGAAGTATTCTCTTGCCATTTTGGTTCTATTAATAGAAAGAATTAAATAATAAATTATGTGTTGTGTTAAAAATAATTTTTTTATATGATTATGTAAATATTTTATGTACATTGTATTACTAATCACCTGAATGTCTTAGCAGGGGCTAGGACAGTATGCACTTGGTGCATTTATTGATCATTTCAATGTTTATAGAGATAGGTGTTCTCTCAGTACTTTTAGAATTACTTTATGGATGTATTTGGAGGGAGATAAGGCAGTGTGCACGTGATGTAGTGATTTATCATTTTGATTAATAGAAGGTTGGTGCGATTCTAAAGACTAGGAAGAGTATTCTGATTAAAATATCACTTTAAATTGCATAAATGATTGATAGTTTGAAGTATTTCATTTGATTAGAAATAGTGTGACTAATGTGATTGAATTTGTGAGTCATACATTACAGGTTACTTTCCATGGAGTGATCATGGGTTGTCCAACCCTTATTAGAGTGATTGCATAAAGCTCATCGTTACTTTCAAGAGTAATTGGTAAGTAGTTGTAAGTTGGTATAAGAGATTCTAATTTTATTTTATGAAATTCAATAATGACTAAGTGTTTGGAAGTAGATAAGGTTTATTTTGTAGCTATAAATTCTTATGTTTATTAATAAACATTATTTATCTTACTTTTTGAAAATAAATATCCTTCATTTTGAATGGGAAGGATCCCCTTTTTTGTTGTTTAGAATGTTATATCATGAGTAAAAGTTAAATCATAGTGAGGGATGAACACCAAGGAAAGTGTTTTCTTTAAGGGAGGAAGTATGTAATATCCTTATAATATACATACTTTAACTTCTATATTTACATATGGTAAACCAATTTTAATTTAATATCATTTTAATTGTTTTAATAAATAATCGGCTGAAATTGAAACAAATTCTTGATAACCACCCTTGGTATTCTTTATTTACCTCATATGTCTTGAGAGGGAAGGGTTGATATCAATAATAAAAAAATGAGGTTTAATGGTGCAGAGGCCAAACGCACAGAAGGACCTGGAAAAATACACGTATAGTCAAAAAAAATTTCATGGTCCATCCTTATTATCTTTTGTGAATTCGAGAGTTTTGTATGAATGATCACGCTTCAGGGTCTGGCGAAAAACTGCAGAAGTAGAAGCCTAGAAAGCAGTGCGCATTTATTATCTACTACCAATTTGAGAGATTTGTATGAATTAACACACTGCAGGGCCTAGGGAAAAAACTACATAAGTAAAAGCCCGGAAAGAATTGCAGTTAACCAGTATAATTTCAAGAAAAAATTTTAGGCATTTATTATTGGAATTCAACCAATGATATAAGCCAACATAAAATTTCCTTTTGAAAAATATCTTCTTCGAGTCCAACTTCTCGTTTGGTTTATTGACAGGAACTACTCTCTTCTAGAATGCGATGCATATCGAGAGAAAGAGTTTTGAAGTTGAAATTTGAGAAAAACTTGAACATTGTAAAGCGTGATGGGTGAGTGTTTAAAAAATTGAGATATATTTGGAACAAATAGTGGGTAAAATCGATAGAAATGGATGCTTTTTTTTTCTACAAACATCTAATCAGACAGGGATTTGGTTGAATGCTCTTAACGTGCTCCTTTTTCCTGTTTGTATTGTAAATTGGAATTTGAAAGTTTGAACATGTATAACGGAGGGTTTCTACCCAAGAGATAAGTGATTATGACTCTTTTGTTAAATACAAAAGATAATTTTGTGTTGTTCATGGATAATATCATCTTTTTATGTGCTTAGTTATGGTTCTTCATGCATACAGACATGGAAAAATTAAAATTGATTATACTAATTTTTGGGGAAAGAATGCACATAAATATCATATTGCATAACATATTAGCTACATTATTTTTCTTCAATAAAATTCATGGTAAAAGCTAAACTAGCTGTACAAGTCTTTTGGAAAGAAAAGCATATGAATTCCTATGAAAGAAATGATAAGAATCAGGAAATTTTCTTGAAAACTTCTTTACGAATCATGTGCATAGAAAGAAAAGAACCCAAGTTAGTTTTCTTGAAAAAAAAAAGGTGTTTGTATGATTAAAGGTAATGGCCATTATGTTATAAACAACATATGTTGCAAGCACAAAAGAATAGCCATTATTTTGGAAAAAATATAATTTCATGCATAAAAATAAATAAACATTTGAAAGCATAAAAATAATAACTACATGTGGTAAATTTTCCTTGAAATGAAACAAGATTTGCATGCATGAAAGAAATTTTGTTGTGTCATATTTCTTGGAAAGAAGAAATATGCAGTCTCATGCACATAAAATAATAACTTTGATATTAGATTCATTGGGGAAGAAAAGTGAAATTTCATAATATTTATTATGCTAGGCTTATTTTGGGAAAAGGAATATGAGTTTCGATGCGTAAGGGGATTATTTATGGTACTGGTTTGTCATAATTGTTTCTTTGGGAAAGATCAAGTTGAATATTGTGTGAAAATAATATTCAATGATTGTAACTCTATATAATTACTTCCAATGGAAACCATATATTTTTCTTCACCTAAGAGGTAAATTATTGTATCGAATAGTTATGAATACGGAAGCTGACCCCAATTTTTGCATTGAGAAATCCAAATATTTCAATAGGATGGACGAGGATTTTGGTAAATTATTGTTGTATGTATCTCCAGCACTATGTTTCCATGCGGACACATATAACACTCCGAATGAGGTCTACACAACCTTGGAGAATATATTTTGAAAGCACGATGAGATGCATGCTCATATTCTTGAAAATGAGCTAAATTCCTTAGATCTAAACAACTTTGAGAACATTCAATATTTCTTTATGAAATTGAAATAATTATTTCTATAATTACATTATTTCATCATTGATAAATCCAAATAGGAAGGTCAATTCATCCTATCTATTTTTTCTAAATTAGTCCCTGAATATGTTGTTATCGTTTCTACATTTTGTATAGTTAGACTTGCAATTGGAGATAAATGGAAAATTCCAAAAATTGATGTATTTATTGAGTCTCTGATTCGTGAGCATGACAAGATCATGAAAATTGGTTCATTAAAGTCTCTTAATGCACATGCAATTACAATTTCGTCTGTATACATTTTCCAATTTTGTTCCTCAGTCAGATTCTATTTTTCTCCTTATGCATGAAAAATGAAGAAAGTGGGATTTGGAATGAGAGATTTGCGCACTTGAAATTCAGATATATGAAAAAAATTAGAAAGCAAGGGATGGTTAAAGGATTGTCGGACATTGAATTTTCAAATGGATTTTGTAATGTATGTGCTCTTGGAAAACATCCACACGACAAATTCAGGAAGGGGCATGCATGGAGAGCTTCTTCACCTTTGAAGCTTGTACATAGTGATATCATGGGTCCATTTCCATTGATTTCAATGACAAAAGAAAGATATTTTTTGTCATTTATAGATTATTACATGATATTCACTTGGGTTTAATTCTTAAAACTCAAGCCTAAAGCTTTTCAACATATAAGTATTTTCAAAGCGCATGCGAAAAATCAATCTCGAAAACACATCAATATACTCCACACAAATAACAAGAAGAAATGTATCTAGAAAAATATCTAAAATATTTGTAGTGAAGAAGGCATACTATTGCAACACACAGTTCCTTACACTCAACAACAAAATGGGGTGACTAAGAGGAATAATCAATCTTTGAAAGAGATCTCCAATTGCAAGTTGCGTTCAAGATCTCTTTCGTCAAAATTGTGGGATGGAGCTATCAATTGTTCCGCGTACATACATAATATATCTCCTCATAAATTGGTTAGTGAAAAAACACCTTTTAAGGCTTTGAATATCATGCAACTTGAACTTTGTCAGTTCTGCATTTTCGAATCTCAAGCATGGGCCCGCATTCCTACAGAGAAGAGAAATACTTTGGAGCTTCAAAGTAAATTGTGAATGTTTGTTGGATATTCTGATAAAGTCAAAAGGTAAAAATTTCTTGATATCAACAATACAAAGCTCTTTATTGAAATTAGTGTAAAGTTTGATGAAGATATTTTCATGCACTACCAGATGAACATGTTACCAAGCTTCCCTCACCACTCATTGATGAGTATGAAAATGATACTTTAAATTAGAATTATGATATAGATGAGCCTTTTCTTAGGGTTATCACCAAAATAGGACTAATTGGGTTGTTCATCAACCAATTTTATGTAACTATTTCAAACCACTCAGGGTTGTAAGTTGGCCCTTCTAACTGGAGAGGGCTCTCTGAAGAGAAGATAATATATTTAATAAACAAGCTTAAAATGAAGATGGATAAATCTTATATGTCTTTTAGATGACCTATGTAGGTGGAAGATGAGTGAGGTTACCATCGGGCATGGAGTCAACCTGGAAATTCAATTAGAAATAACTATCATTCATGGAAACTAAGGAACATGAACTTCTACAAACTAACTTTGACAGAAAACATAATACTTAAAGGAATTTGGAGCATAATATTTTATGAATTCCAAGTAATCGTGTATAAAAAAGTGTTGGAAATATGATGCAATATGTTGTCCTTGATGGAAATCTACTTGATGAAGTTGTCCTTGATGGAAACCTACTTGATGATTTTCCTTTTGATAAGAAACCCATGTGTTAAATATGTAAAAATGATGTATCTACAGGTCAGTTCAGAGGTGACAGAGAAAGGAAATCTAGTTAGGATCAGAGAAATATTAATATATTATGTCACAATATATATGCGGGTTTTATGAAGGCAACCCATGTACATACGCTACTTGGTATATAGGAAACCCGCATATACATCCACAATTATTATATTTGCAATTATTATGAAGAGAAGTCATGTATACACGTGGGTACGAAGAAGCCAAGTTGTGTATGCCTTTTGCTCTCTAAAATTATGATACCAAGGGGAATTACCATGGTATTAGCCTACAGTACTGAGTGTTGTGTTGTCTATTTGATTTCGTCCAATAATACCATCAGCAGTTGTGTGGTTTTGGCTCATGGTATTGGTAAAGGCTAAATCCATATAAGGTGAAGAAGATCATAGTGCAAAGGTGTGCATGTGTAAGGGTTGTTACTAACTACTTCTCAATGAAGGATATCTGCATGGGATTAAATCTGTTTTATTGGTAGATCTAAATTTATGATGCACCCTTGGATACAATGATGGATCAGGCTCTATAGGCCTGAAATGAATATTTTCTTGCATGGTCTACTTATGAGATTTTTGGATCAGTGACCTAGCGCATGTTTGCTAAATTAAAGTAAAGAAATATGGGTAAGTTTATAGATATGCATCTCTCTGCAGTAATAATATTTACAAATATATACGCTAGTTTATCATAGTGACAGTACGTATACACATAAATTTGTCTCAGCGAAAATGCATATGGAAGTCACAGTTCTCTGAAGCTTGCTGGAGAGGTTATTTGTTTATTGTTGATGAATTTTTTTTAATTTTCAATGCAGTCTTCATGTCGATCTGGGTTTCTTTAATACTGTATATGATGCTAAGTTGAATATGTACAAATCTGATCAATGAGTGAGTAAATATTTTTAATGATGATTCAATGATTAAGGGTTCTACAATACAGAAAATACATTTGATTGAAAGCCTAAGATCTAGTTTTAAGACTGATCATATTATGTAAATTTAGTATTCTGATATCTATACGCAGGTTGGTTTGAAGGAAAGCGCGTATACATGACAAATCAATAAATTGAAGTAGTGTATGTATTTTAAGATAATGAATGATCAGGGTTGAGATTGATTTTGTAGACTGATTCTAATATCTTGGTTTATTATTGTGTTCTGGTTACAATGATCTCATTGTTTTGATTGAAATTTGGGTTAAGTTTATTGGTGTTTATCTTTATGAAGTGTTACGTTGAAGTTGTGGGATCTAGTGTGAAAATTGAGGAAACATGGTTTGTAGTGGTTCTGAGGGTTGAAGCCTTTAGTGTGGAGGTAGAATTTTCCTCTCAATAGAAGATGGTGTTATGTTCAAGGGATTGAAGCTCCCTTCCAGTAGTGGCTGGTAAAAGAGATTAGGGGGTTGGAGCTCCATTGCACTAGCAGTTGGAGCACAAGAGAAGGTTGTAGCCTTATGCAGGTAGATGCGTGTGTACTGATATGAGTCTGCATTAGTAAAATACTATAAACAATTTTCCTTATAATAAATATTGAAGACAAAGATGACAACAATGGTGGTTTTCTCCCGAATTGGGTTTGCACCTTAAATCTTAGTGTTCATGTGTGATGGTCTTGTGTGACGATTTATTTTGTTATTACGGCACATATTTACTACTTAACTATATGATGCATAGTTGATAAGTTGTGTTAAACAATGTTTCTAAAAATTTATCTAAAAATAAAGTTATCTCAGTATACACAAGTTTCTGTTAGTATATGTGCATATATACTCTAGTTGGGTTAATGAAAGTCGTGTATAGAAATTTAGTAAGGGAAACTAAAACTTTAAAGTAAGTTATAAATACTGATTAACCACCCCCCCCCCCCTCCCCCCCTCAATATTTTTCCCAACAATTCATATCAGAGGAGGTACTTTTGAAGAATTTTAATCACTAGAAGGACAATAAGCTAAGATGAGAAATCAAGATGGGACAACATCTATCAAGCCTCCTCTCTTCAATGGAAACAATTTAATCTTCTGGAAGAAAAGGAAAATATCCTATATTTTTTCTCTCGGAGCAGATGTATGGGCTATAGTTGAAGGAGGTTATCAATATCCAGCTTCAACTCTAGTAGATCCAACAGCAATAAAGAACTACGAAACCAATGCAAAGGCAGTAAATGCATTATTAGGAATTTTGACTGAATCAGAATTTGTCAAATTCATGTAGTTGAATACAGCAAAGGAGATATGGGACAAAATCATTCTGAGCTATGAAGGTGATGCCAAGCTAAAAAGGGCTAAACTCCAAACTCTCAGAATTCAATATGAAAAACTCAAAATGCATAATGAGGAAAGAATTTCTAGTTTCGTTTTACGTCTAGATGATATTGTAAATCGTATGAGAAATCTTGGTGAAACCATAACTGACACTACTCTAGTAGAAAAGGTTTTAGGATCTCTAACTCCCAAATTCGAGTCAAAAGTGTCTGCTATTGAAGAGAAGCAGTTTCTACAAACTCTTACTATTATTCAACTTCATGGGATTCTGACTACATGTGAAATACAGAACGGAGGTCCAACTGAAGCCAAGAATTTGTCTTTATAGCCACTGCAAAAGCAAAGTAATTAGAAGAACAAGAAGGAATGGGGTATGTTTCAAAACAAGATGAGATAAATTTTGAAAAGAAGCTACAACTTGGCACTAGAAGGTTCAGAGGTAAGCTTCCTTTTAAATGTTTTTCTTGTGGAAGAGTTGGTCATTATGCTGCTAAATTTCCCCATAAATATAATCATGAAAAGGGAAAGGAAGTGGCGAAAGGAAATAAGAAACAATTTATCAATAGAAAAAGATATTATACTCATCAAGATAGTGATGGTCTATCAAATAGTGAAGAAGAAGAATCTTATCAAGATATTAGACAACTCGTGGCTTTTGAAAAACACTATAGTGAGGCTAAAGATACTTTTATGGATGCATTAGAATAAAATTATTTTCTTCAAGAAATAAATCATCTCAAAATATGTTTGGAAGAAAACAAAATTTCCAAAGATACTGTAAAGAATCAAATTATATAAAAGGAGAAGAACAATGAGAAATTAGAATGTGAAATAGTAAGTCTAAGAAAGGAAATTGAGAAAGTGAAAACTTTAAATCTTAGATTTTCTAAAGGATCTGAAACATTTGATGAAATTATCAAGGTAAAACGCTCTCCTCTTGTAAAGACAGGTCTTGGATATATTAGAGAATACTCTCAATCTTCAGCACCATGCTATCTAAATGCAGCTAAAGCCAGCTAACAAAATTTTGTCACTCATAAAAAGAACAAAGAGACTACCCAGGTAAAGCATGACCACCTCAATTCAAGGAAGAACAATAACAAAAATATCAATGAGCATGTAAACATAAATATAAGGTTTCATGATCACAGAAATTTCTTCTTCAAAGGAAAATGTTTCTCATGTCATAATTTTGGTCATAAAGCTATACGATGTGTTGCATACAAAACCATCATGACCAGACAAGCTAGAAAGCTAAGAAATGAGACCAGAGTAAATAATAATACTTGCAACAAATTTTCTCCTCTTCAAAGTGAAATTGAATGTTCTTACTACAATAACTTTGGACATGAAGAATATTAATGCAGGAGAACACTTCATATAAAAGAACACATACCCACAAATTCCAAGGTATGGATAAAGAATGAATCATAGGTTCAAAGTTGTGGCATAGCGTTATTTGCAGAAGGAGAAGAAAATCAATGGTACATTGATAGCGGATGCTCAAAACACATCACAGATGATAAAAATAAACTTCTTTCATATAATGCATTAGAGAAAGAAAATAATGTTACTTTTGGAAATGACTCTCCTGTTATCATTAAGGGTAAAGGTTCTGTGTTTCTAAATGAAAAGGTTGAAGCTAACAATATTATGTATGTGGATGGGTTAAAGCATAACTTGTTGAGTTTAAGCCAAATGTTTGGTCAAGGAAATGAAGTTGTCTTTAATTCAAAATAATGTGTAGTGAACTTAACACAAGAAAAATAGTAATAAAAGGAACTAGAACACCAAGAAGTCTGTATATATTGAAAGGTGGTGAAGAGCAATTCTACTTGGCTAAATATATATAAAATTGGTTATGGCACATAAGATTGGGACATTTGAGCTTCTCTCAAATAAGCAAATATAGTAGACTCAAAGTTGTTCGTGATCTTCTAAGCATCACTCTTCCTGAAAGTACCGTATGAAAATCATGCCAATTTGATAAGAAAACTAGGGTACAATTCAATACTAAAGAAGGATAAGCAGGTAAGCCTCTTGAAATTATACATATTGATCTATGTGGTCCCATAAGGAAAAAGTTACATTGTGGATAACAATACTATAATTTTATTTATTGATTACTTCTCTAGAATGTGTTGGATCATTTTACTAAAACATAAAGATGAGGCATTTTAAAAATATAATATATTCAAAGCTTTGGTTGAAAATGAATTATATCTAAAAATAAAATGTCTTAGATCTAATGGAGGAGGAGAATATATATCAGATAAATTATTGGATTTCTATGAACATCATGGCATAAAAAGACAGGTTTCTGTAGCTAGAACCCCACAACAAAATGGCGTGGAGGAATGAATGAGTAGAATACTTCAACATATGGCTTGTGCTATGCTTGAAAAATCTAGAACTCCCAATACCTTTTGGGGAGAAGAAGCACATACTGCAATGAATATTCTTAACAAGGATCATTTTCATGTCAACAGTGATAAAACTCCTTATGAGCTTTGGTATGGTAATCTTCCCACAGTAAAACATTTTAGAGTTTTTCGAAGAATTTTTTTTATCAAGAACAATGATGGAAAACTTGGTAAGTTTGAGCCTAGAGCAGATGAAGAAATATTTCTTGGTTACTCTTCTAGAAGTAAAGCATATAAATGTTACAATAAAAAGACTTCAGAATATTGTTGAAAGTATTGATGTTGTAATTGATGAGTCTCTCACAAAACCTAAAAGGGAAATAACAACAACAAATGAAGATGATGATGATGTATATTTTCCGTCATCAAATAGAAACAATATAGAAGGAGAACCCAAAGAAGAAATAGAAGAAGATATATCTAAAAAGGCTCCATCCAGGTATGCTCAAAAGAATCATCCAGAATCTAAAATTATGGGAGAAAAGGGATCAAGTGTCAAAACAAGAAGAACTCTTGTAGGATCCCCTAATTATCTCATGTTCTTATCCACTATTGAACTACAGAATGTTGATCAAGATAGTAAAGATGAATGTTGGATTCACACCATGAATGAAAAAATTGATCAGATGGAAAAGAATCATACTTGGGAATTGGTTCCAAGACCTCATGATAAAATATTGGAACAAAATGGATATTCAAAACAAGTTAAATGAAAATGGAGATGTTATTAGAAACAAAGCTAGACTTGTTTGTAAAGGGTATGCTCAAAAAGAAGGTGTAGACTTTGAAGAAAAATTTTCTCCTGTAGCAAGACATGAAGCCATAAGAATATTTCTTGCTTTTTTAAGTTTTCAAAAATTCAAAGTTTATCAAATGGATGTAAAATCTGCTTTCCTCAATGGTTATCTAGAAGAAGAAGTTTATATAGAACAACTAGAAGGATTCATTATGGGAAACGATGAAAAACATGTTTTCAAACTTAAAAAGGCTATAGGCCTCAAATAGGCCCCTAACAGTAACTTATACATAAGGTTTCATAAAGGGATTTGCTGACAGTAACTTATACACAAAAATTGAGAATGATAAATTATTTATTATTGTTGTGTATGTTGATGACATCATTTTTGGAAGTAATGAACAGTCCATGAGTCAGAAATTTTATTCTGTTAAGAAACAAGAATTTGAAATGTCATTACTTGGGGAGCTAACATATTTTCTTGGCTTACAAGTGCAACAAGAAACATATGGTATATTTTTATCACAATAAAAATATCTAAAGAAAATTTTGAAGAAGTATGGGATGGAAGACTACAAACCTATGAGTACACCAATGGTAACTAGATTTAACCTCAGTTCGCATGTTGATTCTCCCATTGTGAATCAACCAGAGTATAGATCCATGATTGGAAGTCTTCTTTATCTAACTGAGAGAATACTAGACATTATGCATGCAGTTGGGATTTTTGTATGATTCCAAGCTAGCCCAAAAGAGTCTCACCTTCAGGCTGTAAAAAGAATATTCAAATATCTACAAGGGACTCAATACTTTGGTCTATGGTATCCAAAGAGTGTTGATCTCACTCTTCATGCTTACAAAAATGCGGATTTGGCTGGAAATGTTGATGATTGAAAAAGGACTAGTGCTGGTACATTATATATTGGGCTTCGATTAGTATCCTGGTTCAGCAAGAAAAAAATTTATATTGCTTTATCTAGAGTGGAAGCAGAATATGTGGTTACCGCATCATGTTTCACCCAACTTATTTTGATGATGTAGACATTAAAATATATTCAAATCAAATATTCACTTGCCATCTTCATTTTATGTGATAATACAAGTGCCATTAGTATCTTGAAAAATCTTTTTATGCATTCCAAGACCAAGCACATTCCTATCAAGTATCACTTCCTATGTGAACAAGTGCTTGAACAAAAGCTTAAATTGGAGTATGTTCCCTCCAAAGAACAAGTTGCAAATATATTTACTAAACCTCTTCCCAGGGAAGCATTCGAATATCTCAGACAGAAGCTGGGAGTTGTCTCTACCTCTCTTATCAAATCTGCTTAATTTCATAATATTAACTTCAGTACGGTGGTTTCATAAAGACGAATCGCATATATACGGGTTCTTTCGCGGATAAAACAATGTATGGTTTTTGCTGACATAAATTCTCTGGGTCAACTTTCAAAATAGACTGTGGTGTTGCTTCTAATTTATTTTTTTGTTCCGGTATTCATCTTATTGTACCTTTATTTAATATTTATCTCCTTGATGAAGCTACTTTGATGAATTGGTTTTTGAATGTGTTTAGGATGCACAATTTTAAGGGGAGAACCTGCCTTTTTAAAAAGGATGCATTGTTGGCATTCTGATTGGTTTTTGTGTTATGTTAAAGGAGATTCTTTGGTCTTGGTTATACAAAGTTATATTTATTACTTGATGAAAAGGTCATGTTCAGACCTATGACATAAATTTGTTATATTTATTCATGTAAGGACTTGTTCAAGTTTGTAAACCCACTTGGTTGGGTATTTGAGGCAAATATGTAATTCCACTTGGTTGGATCATTGATGTAAGTATGAGTCCTTGGTGATAGGAATGCTCATACTCAGTTGAGATATAGAGTCATATTATTCATTGAAAAGTATGTCTGAACATTTAGCATGCACTCAGGGGGAGAATGGTCTATAGAGTGTAGATCAAATCTACATAGCTCTTCTTTCTACAAGGGAAGAGAAACCTTGTTTTGGTATTGATCAATCCTTTGCCTTTGATTTCAAAGGGGGATAGTAATTTGGTCTTTGAATAATAATTTTTATGATTGATGTATCTACCTATTGGGGTGATCAAACACCATCATGGTTGCCATCAAGTCCAAAGGGGGATATTGTTGGAAATATTATGCAATATGTTGTCCTTGATGGCAATCTACTTGATGAAGTTGTCCTTGATGGAAACCAACTTGATGAGTTGCCTTTTGATTATAAAACTATGTGTTAAAGATATAAAAATGATTTATATACAGGACAGTTCAGAACTGACAGAGAAAGGAAATCCAATTAGGTTAAGGGAAATGATAAATATAATATGTCACAAGGTATACATAGGTTTGAAGAAGGAAACCCACATAAATACGTTACTTGGTATACATGCAACCCATGTATACATCCAGAATTAGTATATTCACATTTATTATGAAGAGAAGTCATGTATACACATGGGTATGAAGAAGAAAAGGAATGTATGCCTATTGTGCTCTAAAATTATGATACCAAGGAGCATTACCATGGTATTAGTCCACAATATTGAGCATTGTGTCATATATTTGATTCCATCCAAGAATATCATTGACAGTTGTGTGTTTTTGGCTCATGGTATTGTTAAAGGCTAAATATTTATAAGGTGTTGGAATAGGGTCGCCTACAAAGCTACGAATTTGGTACATTTTGTATATTTTTTATTATATTTAGTCTAATGCAGGGGTTTTGGGGTGGGTCAAAGCCCGTAATGCATTGTAAGCGGGTTAAGGGTAAACCGAGAGTCCACAAACCACTATTTACGGACCATTGGATGCGTAGGCTAAACTAGTATAAATATTTAAACCTTTTTGAGTTGATGGCTAGAGAAGATATAGAGCTTGAATCGAAGTACAAATTACTAGATCTGGGTTGGGTTGTTTAGGTTAGGACCCCTACTGGTTGTGTGCACGGAGATCCTCTGTCCTGCTGTGTGCAGACCCTGCTGGCTGTGTGCACAGGTGGTATTAGGGGAAGGTGTGAAGAGCTTTGATATATAATATATGCGAAGTATTTTTGAAACTTCTACTGATTATCTGATTCAGTTCTGTTATGAGTAACGCAAACTAATATCATCTGATTAAGCTGCAAACTTGTCTATTTTATCTGTGTGATATGAACATCTTTGCATTTAGTATATTACTGTGATAAGACTGAAATTGCACTAGTTGATTACATCTCTATTAATGAACGCAAACTATCTTTTTTGATGTTATTGGCTGCAATTATGTTGTTTTATGGTTATAATTGTTGATGCGCATGTAGATGCGAGCTTGCTAAGAGTAGATATGATAAGAACTATAGGTTGGTTACGTTTGAAACCCTGCGAATCACCCTTCTATGGTATACGATCTGATAATTGTGAAGTTGAACTCAGCTCTACTTGACATACCTACCCCTTCCCAGGGTACGGAACCCTGGTTCCAACACCCTCCCATACTGCTTCAGGTGAGACTTTGGCCTGCGCAAGCAGGTCACTTCCGAAAGGGCCAGTACTATAGGGGTTTGCTGGCAAGACTTCACCTTCGAACCTGGGTCAAGACTCCTCGAGCCAAAAAATGGTTCCGTTGCCGGAACCAGGAGCATTTTGAGAGAGGGATCAGGTAATGCCAAGGCCGTATTGGAAACCTAAAGGGAATGAAATTGATGAATGGTTTGAACAACAAGTTCAGGAATTCATAGTAATAGAAAACTGCAATAAGAGGTTGACCACCGAAGAGTGGAAGAATACGTATATTTTCACAGAGATCTACGAGATCTTCTTTGTAACAATTACGATCGAGCTCCATGAGTGGCTCGCAAGGTTGGTCAAATTTTAGAAGCGTTGGAAGGACGAGCAAGTCACACAGTGGACACCTGAATTGATCCATCAGTTAGAGAAGACTGATAACACCATCACTCGCACGGTGGGCCACTAGGTGGATAGTGTGCTAGGAGGGTTCAGGATAGAATTTTCCATCGATCAATTCATATCCTACTCTGAAGTGAAGCGAAGGTTCTTCAAGGGTTTCTGGGGTAAGTTTCTTAGAACCTTGTCGTTACTAATTAAGATCTTACTGTGTGAAAAGAGTATCTTCTGTAACCATACCGAGTGAATGAGCTCTGATCAGAGTGAGGGTACAATGCGCAGTGGCAAGTTATACAAAACTAATCAACAGGGAGATCAATCTGTCTATAGTCCAGTGTCTAAATTCGCTGCTCATACCCCTCCATCAACACCATATTAAAGTCCGCACAAGGGCAAGAACTCACCTCCGCCACCACTAGAAGACAATATGACTTCATAGATGAAGTTAACCACCTTCAAGGGTATGGGGGGCAAAGATATGGATCGTTGCTGCTTTGTCGCAGGGTCTGTATGGACTGTGCAGAATATAGGAAGTGGTGTTTTGAAAAGAGTGTAGCTATCTCTTGCTTTTGAAGGAAGAGCCCTGGATTGGTACATGGGATAGCTAGACCAGCATGCGAACGCAAGAATTGAGGACATTAAGAACACCTTGAAGCAACAGTTTAAGAAACCTAAGGCCTACTCCCAGATAGTGAACGACCTAAAAGAATTCAAGTAATGTCCATTTGAGTTGGTATGGGAAGCTGATCAACGATTAAAAAAAGTAATCAGAGAAGGAGGATTCCAGTATGATGACAAGAAGCATGCAGAATGGTTCCTTTCTATGTTGGTGCCCCACCTACGCATACCAATGGGCCACCAAGACATTGAGTTGCAAGAGAAGGCCTTGGAGATAGCAATGAAGCTTGATGTTGTGCCACGAGATGAAACCCAGTTGGTTGTTCAACAAATACAAGGCCATCTAGAAGCAATGTATATGGATATCCAGAACCTACGAAAGGAACAAGGAGTGGAGGCCAGCCCTAACAAGTGGTTCATATGATGTAGGGTGAATGGCCACACCAAGGAAAATTGTCCACTATTAGAAGACTACACACAGGCAGGAGGACCTAGCACGCTGAACCCTAAAGAAGCTGCAGGACCGAGTAGGCCAGTAATATGGTGTGATGACTGTCGCATTGTGGGATTGCACGATACCAACCACTGCCCTCGCCTTCTTGCTTGTATTCCGAAGGTTAAGCAGCAATGGTGCAGATTTTGTAGGTCTGTGGGGCATGATGAGTGGAACTACCGGACTTATTATTTGATGATAGACCGAGGAAACCTCTATAGGGTACAGACAAATCCTTCATCACCAAGGACCCCTTCCGGTATTTGGGGCTCCCCCGTTAAGAGTAGGGGAGGGGGCCGAGGTGGAATCACAGGTAGAGGAAGAGGCCAACTAATCTGTTATAACTGTGGATAGATATGTCACTTCGCAAGGGACTTCCTGAACCCTACGAGGCAATCCTGCAAGTATTACAGGTAGTTAGACCACGTGATCGAGGACTACCCGATTTTGATAGCTAAGGTGTATGAGAAACATCAGACACCTACACATAACATGCAAAGGGTTACGAAAGAGCCTTGGAATGAGGGACCGTGTATTAATATCATAACCCACAGTGGCCTAGCCACTAGGGGGGTGGAAGAAAAATATGCGGCTAAGCCTCTGATCAAGAAAGCAGTCTGTAAATTAGAAGGCCTAGACCTACAAAAGGAAAGGGAGACCTTTATCGTAGCTTGGTAGGATTTCACATAATTAGCTACTTTGTAGGTTATGGCAGCCACCAAAGAAGGAGAAGGGGTCCAACCATTTTTACAAGCATGCGTAAAACTACTGCACAACTAGCAGGTCGTTGAGAACCTCCAAGCACGATTAAACAGTTGTGCAGAGAAAATAAACCTGCCTCTGGAAGTTAAGGATGTAAACACATTGTACAAATACAAGAAACACACTGGTAGGGAAATGCGGCTCACATCACAAATCGGGGATTACGAAATGGAACAAGTTATTTTGGATCTAGGATCAGATGCAAATGTACTACCCAAGCAAACACGAGAGCACATGGGAGAACCCAAGTTGGAATGGTCCACTATCCAACTGCACATGGCCAATCAGCAGAAGATCATACCATTAGGAAGGTTATCACAGATTATAGTAAATATTACAGGAGTCAAGGTACAGGCTGACTTTGAGGTCATTCAGATTGTGGAAGATGTGGACCCTTACCCTATGCTCCTAGGGTTAGATTGGGCTATCGACATGGGCAGTATTATTAACTTAAAGAAGATGAGCATGGTATTTTAGAACAGAGGGGTGCAAGAGATAGTCCCCTTAGACCCCACAGAAGGAGAAAGGTATACGGAGATGGTGTGTATCGATGAGGAGGTAAATCACATCTACATGTTAACTACGCAGGATGAAGATTGGAACAACCCTACGGCTGATAGTATGCTCTGCTGGGAAAAGGATAACGACTGTTTGTCTAACTCCAACAGAGAGCTGGAAAATTGGAAAAACTAGTTGCACAACGTGTCTGCATTGCGATGTCTTAGGATTATATAGGATGTCCGATGTATCTCCTTAGAGGTACGCGACTTGCCATACTTTGAAGGTTCTGGTAGAGTTAAGGATTTTTTGCAAGTATTTGAAGCTGAAGTTCCAAAGGAACGAAGGATATGGGCACTCAGTCTCGCCCTATGCGCAACACCTGTGAAGTGGTGGGATGAGTGTAAGACAATGTTCCAGGAATGGGGGCCATGTCGGATCATGTTACTCCTGTACTTTGACCCTCTGATTCACTTGCGTAGGAGACAACCCAGATTGGTAATCCGAATTTGTGAAGACTTGCACATGATGACTACTAATGGAGGGAAAGAGCCCATAGATAATAGGTGTGTCCCCTATAGAAATTATATTAATAGGAAGGGCACTATGGAAGTTGCGTGTCTGGCAGCATCTACAACTATGAAACAACCGTGCTCATTCCTTCGCTTCACAGATGACTACAGAAAATCCCAATAGGAGTACACATGGATCACAACACCTCTGAAGGAACTGTTTCGCAGGGTCGTTTCAGTTTGTAGGGGTGTCAGGTGTCAAGGGAGCTTCGAATTAGTAACAAAAACAATCGAACTACTTTGAACGCAGATGGAACATTAGATGGACTACCATGCACACAAGAGGTCCGCTGAACATATACAGGCGTGCCGGGAACATAGGTGTGCATTGAGTGCACCAGGGCTATGAAAACTAGCCGTTGGGATAGTCAAATCAGGTAAAAGGAAAAATCTACCATTGAATGGAGCAGGTGGCTGGCATTTAATGAGGCAATTACAGGAGATTTTTTTTACCATTTACATGATGGTAAGTTCCAATTGTCACTTTCCCAACCATCAACCGCTCGCGATAGCTATAAAAGGTTTCAACCAAAGCAGAAAAGGGTTCCATATCAGTTGTATAGCTTGTTTTTGGCATATATTGCTGTGATGCTTTGGTGCTGCAAGACACTCTATGTATATAGTGTCTCCTTCATGTCTGAACAACCTACCCCCTCAGACTGTAGCAACCCAGAGTTTTTTTTTTCGCGCCAAGATGATGGCTACAAACCCTACTGAGCCTTCTAAACCAATGACCTTGGTAGAAAAAGGGACTGAGGAAGTAGTGGAAATCAAGTCTGAGGCTGAAGAGAATTCTCTCTACGCTGAGCCCAACCATGAGAAAAGGGAAAGAAAATGTATAGAGCTTCGAAAAGACCTTGAAGCCCATGAAATGGGTTGCAGGAAGGCCACAAACATCCCTGCAAACTACAAAATCCCCAAGGGTAGCTCGGGAGGAAGCACATATCATCGATCCAATTAACTAGTTGCACCCTTTTGTTCGGCCATGTAGGGAATCAACATGAATGCCATAGAATCTTGATGATTTGGTCATGTACCTACAAATTCCACTGACCCAAGGCGAGGTTCCCATCATTAGCAAACCTGCTGCTAAGCTTCATGAGGTCAAGTTTGATGACCACGACCTAGCCAACTTCGAGGCATTCTCAGAGCTAGAAGTTGCATTATACCTCGACATAATTCATGACTAAAATGGAGTTATAGTCATCCCCTACCATTGGGTGCAAGGGTTTCCTAGGTCTGGGCTCCTGGAATTTCTCAGGATGCCCCATTTTGGTTATTACAATATCACAAACTGGCTCGCACGACAGCTGCTCGCCCTGATTCATGATGGATGCCTATGGATCTGGGACAGGACTCCTATCAATTTTGCATTGATTCATAGGATTATTGGTCTATTGATGAATGTACCAAGCCCTTTGGAGCGAGTGTGTAAGAAGTATGAAGCCGAGATTGCTGAATTAATGTGCCAAAAATTTAGGGTGGAGCGGAATACCCCAGGGTTTATTATCAAATCCATAAATGATCCCACTACACAGTTGGGCATGATGATGCTGGCGTGAAAATTGATGATAAAATTCCAATTCACCACTGTCGCCGCCTACGTGATCCGTATAGCAAGCCAATATGCAGAGGGAGTCTGTTTCAATTGGGCTCAGTACTTTTGTGACAAATTCTTGGCCAACGGACGAGAATCGCACGACTTAGGGTGCACTTTTTTTTACTCATGGTTGTTTCTCCTCATCACGTTGGTCACTTGGGAAGCTCCTGCGGAGTCTTTCCTCCCTGATCTTACCTCTGATATGTGTGAAGGAGCCCGTTATGTGCATTTGTGGGACTCCAACGCTGCACAATGCATATAGGACAATCAAGTCTTCTAGGTCCTCTTCTAGAGTAGTGTGGCAGCTGCCATAAACTCTCACCCACAATTATCACCCACAGTCTACGACAAGTACAAATGCATCGCCACCTTTTAGGTGACCAGGCACATTATACAGATTCGGATCCGAAAGGAGAAATCTTGAGCCTATCTCTCCTATATGGTTGCAGAAAAAGAGATTGATAGTGTTATTTCACTCTAGCCCCCGTAGTGGAAGACCAGATTCAAGACTGGAGCGTAGGACCCCAAAGATGTTAGCCCCACACAAGTACTTCCCCCTGTCACTAGTAAGGATGTTGGAGGACCAAAAAAAATTACTAGGAAGGATACGGAACCGATTGCGAAGAAAGATGTGCATTAGAAGCAAACTGAGGAGAAGGATGTCGAAGGCACTACACAGAAATACTCATAGCTCGACTTAGGGATAGAAGGAGGGAATACATATCCTCAAGGAACGAAGCACACAGGCGAGCCTGCCAAAGGACCCCAGAAGAAACAGTGCGCTCTAAGGATAGAGCATGATGAAACTGTCACCTTGACTGGCGGTGACCTTGAACAGATTGCTGATGTAGTCTCTCTAGCCACAAAGGATTGATGGGAGGCCCTCGAAGAGAAACAAAAGGCTATGCTCGTCACATTATAGGTCAAGATCCCTGAGCTGTAGCTAATGAAAAACACACTACACACCAGTCTGACTTTGGGATGAACACCGTAAGCTACCAGCAGTGCTACACTCACAACAATGGAAAGCTGCCTCTGCCCTTTTCCTAGCACTGCCCTTATGATCAATTCGCCTGACCTGAGCATGCAGGTTCATAGTTGACATGAGATCTAGCTAGACTTAGCCAGAATACCTCAATATGCTTTACAAGGAATCCACTCAGGTATATTCTAGGAGATTCAACACCGAGACCTGCAGATTCACCAACGGCTAGATGTGGTTGAGCGAGCGATCAAAAAAAGTAATGCTGCAACTACCCTGGCCACCACGCTGCAAAAGGACCTCGAAAGCTTCATTCACCAGCTTTACACAGGAGTTCAGCAGAGTTTCCAGCTACTGCTACACCCAAGGCAAAGGTTGAAGGGTTGGTCACTACTTTGAGGGCGTCTCGAACAGAAGTTGTGGAAGTTAAGTCTCGGATGGAGTAGTAGATTACCGATATATAGGTGAAATTGCAGCCTGAAACACCTCCAGAGGTGTGGGCCCAGTGATCTGCACTGGCCACCGTGACTACGAACGTCATCACAGGGAAGATCGCACAGGGTTATCAACTACTCTATATTGCCATGCAGCTGTGGACCAAGGTCCAATGCGATCTACTGCTGTGTGAAATAAACCAGACACTGTGGTAGAAAGAGGAAGCATTTACAACGCTGGAAGCCACCCTACCGATGTTGGTTCCTGCTTAGCGCCTGGCATGATTTCGGACCTGTCAAGACCTCCAAGATGAAATGGAAGTGTTTCAGCAGAAGAATAAGGCCCTCACCGACCGCCTGAAGCCTTGGACTGCTGATGCCCTTATACTATCACAGGATGCTGATGTAGCCATAAATAAGCTCAAAAAAACTCTAGAAAGTGTCACCGCTACGACAGAAAGCCTGATCTCACATAAATTAGTCGACATCACCCAGAATGATGCTGCCCAAAGCGAGGCTGTGCTGCCCCCATTAGTTGAAGCGATCAAATGGTTACAGGCACACGTGGAGACCACATCACCTCAGTGACTTGAGACAAGTCACAAGATTGTGTTTGGGGACTATTGGAATAGGTTCTCCTACAAAGCTGCGAATCTTGTCCATTTTGTATATTTTTTATTATATTTACTCTAATGGAGGGGTTTTGGTGTGGGTTAAAGCCCCTAATGCATTGTAAGCAGGTCAAGGGTAGACCAAGAGTCCGCAAACCATGGTTTGTAGACCATTGGATGCATAGGATAAAGTAGTATAAATAGTTGAACCTTTTTGAGTCGATGGGTAGAGAAGATATAGAGCTTGTATCGAAGTACAAATTGCTAGATTTGGGTTGGGTTGTTTGGGTTAGGACTCCTGCTGGCTATGTGCATTGAGATCCTCTGTCCTGCTATGTGCGGACCCTATTGGCTATGTACGTAGGTGGTATTAGGGGAGTGCATGAAGATTTTTGATATATAATATATGTGAAGTATTGCTAAACCTTCTGCTAATTATCCAAGTTTGTTCTATTATGAGTAATGCAAACTAAGATCATCTAATTAAGCTATGAACTTGTCTAGTTTATCTATGTGATATGAACATATTTGCATTTAGTATATTACTGTGATAAGACAGAAAATACACTGGTTGATTACGTCTCTATTAATGAACACAAATTGTATGTGTTGATGTTATTGGTTGCGATTATGACGTTTTATGGTTATAATTGTTGATGCGCATATAGATGCGAGCCTGCTAAGAGTAGATCTGATAAGAACTGTAGGTTGGTTACATTTGAAACCCTACGAATCACCCTTCTGTGGATAGGATGTGATAATTGTGAATTCTAATGTAGCTCATCTTGACTTACCTACCCTCTCCCAGGGTGCAGAAACCTAGTTCTACCACCCTCCCATACTGCTTCGGGTGAGACTTTGGCCTCCGCAAGCAGGTCACTGCCGAAAGGGCCAGTAGTATAGTGGTTTGCTGGCAAACCTTCACCTCCAAATCTGGGTCAGGAACCCTCAAGCCAATATAAGGTGAAGAAGATCATAGTGGAAAGGTGAACATGTGTAAGGGATGTTACTGAATACTTCTCTCTGAAGGATATATGCATGGGATGAACTATTTTTTATTGGTACATCTGAATCTACAATGCATCCTTGGATACAATGATGGATTAGGATCTCTAGACCTGAAATAACTATGTACTTGCATGATCTAATTATGATATGTTTGCATATGTGACCTGGCGCATGTTTGTTGAAGTAAAGTAAAGAAATCTGGGTAAGTTTATAAATCTGCATCTCTCCGCAGTAATAAAATTTATAGATGTATATGCTAGTTTGTCACAGTGAACACACGTATATATGCGTCTTAGTCTCAACGAAAAAATATATGGTAGTCATGGTTCTCTGAAGCTTACTAGAGAGGTTATCTGTTTATTCTTGTTGTATTTATGATGTTTTTCAATGAAGTCTTCATGTAGAATTGGGTTTACTGAATACTGTATATGCTACTATATTGAATATGTACAAATGTTATCAATGAGTGAGTAAATATGTTTAACAATGACTGAATAATTAAGGGTTATGCAATACTGAAAAGAGATATGACTAAAATCCTCGGATCTGGTTCTGAGACTGATCATATTCTGTAAATTCAGTATTCTTAGATCAATACACAGGTTTGTGTGAAGGAAAGCGTGTATACACGCAGAATCAGTAAAGTGAAGTAGCGTATGTATTTTAAGGTAATGAATGATTAGTTTTGAGATTGATTATGCATACTTATTCTGATATGTGGGTTTATTACTATGTTCTGGTTACAATGATCTCATTTTTTTTATTGAAATTTGGGTTAAGTTTATTAGTGTTGATATTTATGAAGTGTTGTGCTGAAGCTGTGGCATTCAGTGTGAAAATTGATGAAACATGGTATGCAGTGGCTATGATGGTTGAAGCCTTAAGTGTGTAAGTAGAAGATTCCTTCCAGTAGAAGCTAGTGTTCTGATTAGGGGGTTGAATCTCCCTTCCAATAGTGGCTTGTAAGCGAGATCAGGGGGTTGGAGCTCCCTTCCAATAGCAGCTGGAGAACGAGAGAAGGTTGCATCATTTTATAGTTAGATGCATGCGTACTGATATGAGTCAGCATCAGTAAAATATTGTAAATAGTTTTCCTTATAATAAATATTTAAGATAGAGACGACAACAACGATGGTTTTCTCTCGAATTGGGTTTCCACCTTAAATCTTGGTGTTCATGTGTGATGCTCTTCTGTGACAATTTATTATGTTATTACTGCACATATTTAGTGCTTAACTATCTGATGCATAAATGATAAGTTGAGTTAAAGGATTTTTCTGAAAGTTTATCTAAAAATAAAGTTATCTTAGTATACGCAAGTTTCTATTAGTATATCTGCCTAAACGCTAGTTGGGTTCATAAAAGTCACGTATACAAATTGAGTAAGGGAATGTAAAATTTTTCCATAAGTTATAAATACTGATTCACCCCCTGCCCCCCCATCTCAGTATTTTTCCCAACAAAAAGTTGAATAAACATTCAAAACATAAAAATACATAACACATAAAAGGTGAATCATAATCTCAGGTATGAGAAAAATGCTTCTACAACTATGTATTAACTTAGTGGAAACAAATTACATAGTAGTTCTCCTAATTACATCCATAAACACCCTCTAACTCTAAAAATCCACTATTTATAGTGTGAAAACCATTTTACATAGGTATGCCACTTGGGCTAGACTCTCGAACCTAATCTAGGGATCTAATACAAAAAGGATTCCATTACATTGAGAAAAAATAACTATATTCAGTTTGAAAGAGTTTGTAGTAAAAAAGGACTGTATCACTATTAATTGTATCAACAAGAACTTTTAATAACCCATGATAATGATGGCTAGTAACAAAAAAACTTATTTAGGTGTAAAAAACCATGTTCCTATGGCGAACTGTCATACTGGATTTTAGGTCCTGATATACCAAATTTGATGATGAGTTGTCCATTGGTGAGGTGGGAAAAAGTGATGTGTTGAAAGCCATGCCAATATTATGAATTGTATTTTTGAGATGCCTTCATCAAAAGATGTCCCAATGACACTTAAAAATATCTTTTTATGATTCATCTACTTCCTAAAATGATTTGATTTCCTTAAAAATACCAAAACATTAAAACGTTGGAAAAACAAAGTATTTAGCCATGTTCGTAGCATAGTTTTCATTGCATTTTCATAACACCACCTTCTGCAACTTCTTTTTAATTTTATATTTGTGAGAGTATATTCATTTGGTATAATAATTTAAACACGTGGCTTCATTTATCCCTGACATGATACTTATTGGGAATTTTTTCTTCAAAAAATTCAACTCAGCTTCAAGTGTGGAGCTCGCTACGAAATTTCCTAATTTCACCAAATTTTGCAATTTTTCTCCTTAACTTAAAAAACATGCTTGCATCCCTATAAATGAATTGATATGATATCCTAAGACAAAAAGTGGGCAAAAATGGTGTGTCTGACCATCTTTCAAGGAGCAACAGGGTCATCTTCCATCATAATCACCTTTAAACCTTTTTTCTTCAACTCTACTTGCATCATGTCCATTTGAATTTCCAATTATCTAAATTGGCTTTGTAACATCCTTATTTTTGTTTCAACCACTTTTTTCTGCTAAATATATGTTTCATCATTCTGTGCAGAGGCAATGTCCTCTTCAAAATCTTCCTTGACCCCTCTGCAACCTCATCATAAAAATCTATCTATTTACTCACTTCCTTTTTAAAATTCATGACCTCCTGCCTGTCTTGTTTGAAGTCTACTAACTCCAAATTATTTTCCAAAATCTCTTCTCTAAACTCCTTAAGATGTTATTTTAAAAGATCCAGTTCAGATTTTTATTTAACTTTTCCCTTGCCTTTCCTTTCCTTGCTCACCTATGCCTCTGTTGGATATAAATGTATTATTTCTTCCCTTGATGGGTTTTTCTCCTTTTCTGGTTCCTTATGCAACTTCTCATATTTTTCTCCCTTTCATAACTGTGACCTAGTGAGTGGCTTCCTAGGTTTTAAAAAAATCCATAGTATTCTTTGGAAAAGTTTAGCTTCTTAGCTTTAAGACTCTTTTCATGGATTTTTCTCCTTTAAATTCTATAGGTGTAACAACTGGATATTCCTCAGTGTGAAATTACTGCAAGATATCTTATAGCATTCCTTTCCCCTTTTTCTGACTTCTAGTTATCGTTCTATGAGTTCTTATATCATTTTTGACTTTACTGTTGGTATGGGTTTGTTGAGCAACCATTGTCTCCTTTGATAGATAAATTTATACCTCCATAGGCTCCAGCATGATCTACACCTCTATCTTCATTTCCACCTCATGTTCCACCTCTATTTAAACCCTAGAGTGTTTATCTTTATTTGGAGTATTTGCCTTTGATCTATGTGTACTTCTAGGAGTGAGGACATCCACCTCATACCAACTCAAGAACATAAAATTGGACCAATCCTAGTTTAACTTCATTAAGTCCTCTATAGCTAATAATTTTATCAAACCACGGTGAATAATAGAAGTGTCACTGGTTTTGGGTTTAGCTTGAACCTTATCTGCCATTTTTCCTAAACTCCTAAATAGAAAAATGGTAAATCTAGAGGTTAGATACCTATGAAATGAAGCAACAATCTGAAGTGGTATTGATAGATCATGTGAAATATACCCTCACAAGTAAATTATTTTTGAATCACCATCAATAGTTTTGAATAATTTTCCTTGTGGAAAGTCCTGGAAATGCATGAGCTCATGTCTATGCCTATGTGATCCTCCTTTAGAAATTTATCATATTTTTTAATCTTGAACTTTATTTCTTTAAACCACTCATCTCCAGACCTTAGAATCTTGGTTTCCTATGAAATTGTGTCAGGAGACATAGAAAAAGTGAGGATTCCAACCTTTGAACCTGTACCAATGAAGTTTACAGCAAAATATTTAGACACTTGTGCATGATACCCTTGCAGTTTCTGGTAGAACCACATGAAATCTGCATTGGAAAAAAACGTGTGAGAAGCTAGGGTCATTTGAAATTAGCGTCATATACATGGGCTCATATCTGACCATAGTGCCACCCTTGTCTGGATTTTAATGTGAAGCCATACTTTCAAACACAACGTTGATAAGCTTCTTCTTTGACACCTACAAAATTGTTTGAGATTACAAGCACTTCCCTTGACATAGGCAATACCTAGCCTAATACAACTACAAGACATAATTTGAGACTCAATAATACTATAAAAAGTGTTCAAAACAATTTACAAGGAAGAAGGTGAGGTGATGCTTTTCGAATTAGGGATTGAGCTAATTTAGGAAAGAGGAAATGAGCGGGAAAAACAAAATGATGTGAAGAATAATATGATTACCATACATGCACATGACATATGATGACACATAACTAAATAGTACCATGATGACCAAGTATGCACTGACCACTAAAATTATGACAAGACACAACTTGTTGGTATTATTTTATGGCTATCTTTTTCTCCTAAAATCCCATCATTTTCCACTATTTTTTTCCATAAATCCCTTATAGTTTATTGAAATTGATTAATATAGCATTATAATTGTTATTTTTACATTAAAATTAATTTATGGAATTTTTGTGTTAAAATTTGAAATTTTTCAAGAAAATTATAGGATGTGATAAATTCCTGTAAACAGTTTATGTTCTGACACGTGGCATAGCAGGTAGATCAAAACGAAGGACACGGACATGATCTGAAACGTACATAGATGATAAAAAATCTATCCAGCATCAGATTTGAAGTCCCTAAATATCCGGTCAACGCTATCCAAACCCAGCCAATCTAGCAGAAAAATCTGAGTCATAATGAATGAGCTTGATATTTTTCCTATGATTAGGAATTCCAATCTAATTCGATCTGTTTTGGAGATCAGTTAGGATTAGAAGGAGTATAAATATCCTCTTTTGATTGTAATTTTTTATAAATAAGTGAATGGAAGAATGTAATAAGTTAGTGATGCTAGTGATATTATTGGATGTAAGAGAAAACTGGAGACTGTGTATGTGCTTCAGAACTCTGTTTTAATGTAACTCATCCCCAGATTTTAATTAGAGATAGAATCTCATCATTTATATTGTTTTAAGTTATCATTCTCATCATTTGAAGTTTCCCAAGTGTGCCTTCAAGTGTGGAAGGGCCCCCATGTGAAGTCAGTACACTTTTCTTTACATTTTCATTAGATTTAATATTCAGATCGGATTTAGTATTTTGTTTAAATTTCATGCTTTAAGTTCATTGATTTTGATTAAGAGTGCTTGTGATTTCATTCATCATTTTTATTTCATGATTCATAGTTATAATTGCAGAATTCAATTACTAAATTAATGAGCAGTCCTTGTAACAGGGTTTAGGTGAGTATTGAATTCAACATCACTTCTGTGATCTCTGTTTTAATAAATTCGATTGTTAGTATGGTTTAGTGTGTTACTTTGAAAGAGTTTTTGTGAACTATAACCTTGTAAAAGGATTGAAAAATCAGACAATTAGTAGCACTTTATTTTTAGAACAACAGATCAGATTTAATTACATGAGTGTTTAAAGTGTGTGAGGAACCACATATCAATCTCTTGTAAAAAGAGTCCTGGAACCCACCATAATAAACATTCACTTAGGCAAACAGATCCTTTTAGGTCTATAAACATTAGACACATGCCTCTAATATTACCTACCTTGGTTGACAATAAATTGAACCTAATCTAGAACAGTAGATTGGTCTAAACACAACTTATCCCACTGTTAGCAGAAAAAATAAAATTCATAGTGTTTCGAGTATTGTGGAGGGAAAATTTTCTATGGAACTATCAAGCACTTCTGTAGCAAAATCAGACTGTTTTATAATGACTACACTAATAAATCCAAAAAAAAATTACTAAGTGTCATAGAATGACCTTTATTACACATGCAATAAGATTTTTTTAAAATTTACCTTGATAATACCTTTATTGTATATCCAATGACTATTTAGACGCCTTAAACTATGTATAATTTTTAAAATTTAATGAACTTCATGACCTTATTTCATCCAAATGACCCAACCTAAATTACTTAAGACCAACATAGACAAACCAAACAAACCTAGTTGTTATCAATGATAACATCTAGGAAACCTATTGGACCACCAATTATTGAACATCGAGATCATACTTCCTCATGTAGTTCGAAATATTATCAAGCACCTTCGGCACAAAAATTGTGCAACAAAAGTGATCACCTAGATGATCCTCCCTCAATACCTCAGTTTGAGGAAGATCCACAAGCACTCTTAGCTATGGAGTCATGCATGATCATACACACTTATATGATGCATGCATCTGATACACAAACTTATGCATAAGCAGTTGGGCATCGTGAATGGGAGGCAACAACATATGAGGAATACATCTCTCTCATTGAGAACCAAACTTGCGATCTTGTTCTGCTACCTTCCAATCATAAATTTAAGAGGTGCAAGTGTGTTTACCAGACCAAGAAAAAAGCAAATGGACAATTTATTCGATATAAGGATCAATTGGTAGCAAAATTTTTTCAATAGGTACATGGTGTTGACTATGATGAATCATTTCCTCCAGTGGATAAAATGGATTTTATTCGGCCACCTCTCTCCATTATAGCAGTGAGGGGATGGGAGGTCCATCATATGGATGTGAAGAATTCCTTTCTTCTTGGATATCTCAAGGAGGAAATATACATGGAGCATACAGAGGGATACGTGATAAATTCATCTCTCGTATGCAAACTAAAGAAGTCTCTCACTACAAGAAAAAATCACATTGGTGAGGAGTGAAAATGGTCACCATAAGCTCATTAGTGAGGGTCAAAAGAGCCTTCATCACCAAAAACTGAACGTCACCAAAGGTGGCATCACTGAAAGTATAGGTGTTGCGGTGACATTCAAGGTCCGCCACCAATAATGAATTATAGTGACGGATAGTGACCGTCACCATTTCATATGAGAAATGCTGACGGACAATAGCCTCCGTCACCAAAAAATTGAACATCACCAAAGGTGGCGTCGCCGAAAGTATGTGTTGTGGTGACATTCAAGGTCCATCATGAATATTAATTATAATGATGGATAGTGACCGTCACCATTTCATATGAACAACAAATATTTTTTGTGATGGACCTTTCATGGCCGTCACTATTGGTGCATATATATGGTGACGTTCATTGACCATCACCATAAACTCATTGGTGACATCAAGATCCGTCATGAATAATGACTATAATGACAAAAAGTGACCCTCACCATTTCATATCAACAACAATGATTTATGGTGACGGACCTTTAATGGTCGTCACTATTGATGTGTATATATGGTGGCGTTCGTTGAACATCACCATTTCATGTTTTGGTGAGGGTCGAAAAATGTCACCATAAGCTCATTGGTGATGGTCAAAAGAGCATCCGTCACCAAAAACTGATCTTCGTCATTCGCTATGAATTTCAGGGCACGATGGAATCGAACCACCAACCTCCTTCTTGTAAAGCAGGTGCTCTTCCATTAAGCTAGCACCCTTTAAAGAATTATACTTTAAACTAGAAATTGCCCCTAAAGGTGCAAAGATACACCAAAGGAATAAGAACCAAGAAAACTGAAAGAATTCAGTGTCCTCAATTCGTTCAAAGTTCAAATTGAAGTAGATTTTAAATGGAAAGCATAAAACCAGCTAAGTAGTTTACAAGTTAACATTTTGGATATAACTTATGTTCAATTTATATGACAAGTTATGCCATAACCTTGAAACTAGTTTCTTAGCTGAAAGACTTTCTTAAGTCAACAATGACAAAGAAATGTAGTCATGGCAAGAAAAATTCTCTTGTTTTTTTCTAATGAGGGTGCATGTAACTTGATAAAGGTTGTATGAGAGTATCAAACCATAAACAGTTTCACTAAAACATGGAAATGACAAAGTTTTGTTAAGAAACAAAATTTTAGTTGAATATATGAAAAGCATCGAGCTAAATGATATAATTAAACTAAAAGTAACTGTAAAAAAAAATGAAATTGCCATCATATACCATCTAGTTTGGTTAGTTCTTCAGGAAGAGAAAGTGCAATTGCATGATCGAGCTCCTCATATTGATTCTATAATGGACCATCCTGAACAAAAATGTCCACATACAACAATCAACGTTATTGTATTGGTAATACCTTTGGTATAATATATCAAAGCATGTACTATGTAGGAGAATAACTGGAAAGAAGAACTAGAAATTTGAATCACAACATAACAATATAAAAGAACATGCAACAGGAAAGGAACAACTCCACAGTTTGAGAAATATGAACAATCCATGAACCTGTTCTTATATATTGATATAGATAACAAAATAGAAATCTAGATTTATGAAATTCAAGTATCACAAAACAATGTCTTGAACAAATATCAATATGTAAAATAGTATTTTTTGCATTTGGATTTACCTTGCAGAACATGAGGAAAACATTTCCACAGAAATAGCCAATAAACATAACAACATGGACCTCAGAAGCAATTGTGCAAGGGATAAAATATGAAGGTAAAGCACTAGAGAAGTATTCAAAGCAAATGATGAAAAGCGTATCTAGAAATAACTGAGAACCCTCTGAAGTAAACCACACATTTATCATCATGACTAGTACATTTGCAAAAAAAAATCAAAATAAATTATGAACTATTCCACCAAAAAACAGTGAATTTCTCCACTAAAATATAGTTTCAAATTAATCACTAGCATGACGCTAACTTTGTTAGAGCTAAAAAATAGAAGATTGAAGTTTAAAAGACAATACACACTGATGAATTAGAGATTACCATGGCATTAGAGGCCACATGCCAAATTACATTATCATTTCCAAATGCACCCCTATGTAGTTTCCATCTGACACTTTGTGACGTGAACCTTTAAAAGTCTTGCTTAGCCACTTCATCATTCAAGATTTATTGTGAGTATGATGTTACAATGTGACCTGCATGTCCAAAATAACATGAGCCAACAATGAAAACCATAATTAAATTATTAATGCCTTACTAATTTAATCCTTGAAAAGACAAAAAACATGAATCCAAAAAATAAAATGACAAGGTTCTCATTAACCAGCTATTATATTTACAGATATGGAAAAATTTTGATTGGTTGCTTCAGAATTTAAAGCATTTTACTTATTCCCTTAAACATATGAAAAGACACTAAAATTACCAAGATCGTATTTCAACAAAAATCTTGCAGAAAATCAGATTGTAACTATGAAGATATTATTGCAAAAAATCTTGCAAAAAATCAGATTGCAACTATGAAGATATTATTACAAAATCTTGTAGAAAATCAGATTGCAACTATGAAGATATTATTACAAAAATCTTGCAGAAAATCAGATTGCAACTATGAAGATATTGTTCTAAATTTTAAAAATTATAGTAAGAAAATCCATCTTCAACATGACTTAACATTTTGTATCATATTAGAAAAATTTTGAGTCAGGGAACAAGTACAAGGTTCGGAGTTAAAAAATTTGCGTCAAGGACAAGGAGACATCATATACAACTTTCTGATTTGAGCTGTATCACTAGAGAAGATAGTCTTGAGTCTTAAAACAGTACTTAATGAGGGACATCTGGAAATAAATGGGCACAAAATTTGAATTCATCCCTCATGAGTCATGGAAACCCACAAACAACTCCCGAGGCCTTACAACCACTGCAGCTACAGCCATCACACTACCTTTTTAGGTTGAATTGTCCACACCTGAGGCTTTGCAAGTTGCAACCACTGCAACTGCACCCATCACACCACCTTTATAGGTTGAATTGTCCACATGTCCTAATCCACAAAAGATGTAGTTGAATAGTCTATTGTATTGAATTGCAGAGCTTTTTCCCACAACTGACCTTAAGTCCTTGCATGTGATGAGTGCACCAGACATGTATCATGAGAGCCAAAAAACTTGTAAACACAATTATCCATGAAGTCTAGAACAGGGAGGATGTAACTGGCAAGAACAAAGTTGGGAGAAATGCTCCCTTGTAATGAAATTCCAGATGTGACTCCTCATGAAAAGAGAGCCATTCTTATCAAAATATCCTAAGAGAAACATGTTTTAAGCTAAATGGATACAATTCATTAACTATCGTGCCATCCTACCATGTCATATCAACTTGAGCACCCCCCAACACAGTGAGTCCCTTAGTAGAAAAGGCGAAATAACTAAATAAGTTTGCTAAAAAATGTAAAAACAAAATCTAGATATGGGAAGAATACACCAATGCCCAACAGGCTTGGGACTAGCAGTTAGTGGCAAGGAGTTTCACACCTTTGGTCAAGATTCCATTCTCACAGGCTTCACCCATGGGGGTTAGGAAGAGATTGAACTTATGGCATTGGGAGGTGATTAACCATGTGCATATATTGCAAACCCAAGCTTACCCTCATTCTCCTTAAGGCAAACACTATTGACCAAGTTCCATTCACATAGCCTTTACCTAGCATGTGGAGGTAGTCATTGAACTTACGCCATCAAGAAGTGATTACACTTGTGTACATGTTATGGAACCAGGGCTACCTGTGTTCTCCTTAAGGCCTTCCAAAATACGTTTGTCAAGCGTGTTGTGATAAAGTGGTAAATCAAATGTGCTATCATTATGGAGACTCAAGTGTAATCTCCCCTTAATAACATGATGTCATGATTTAATGTTGTCAATTTGTGTCATCATCTGATATCTCATCGATAACTAAGCCTAGGCAGTTGGTACTAGGCAATGTCCTGCATAATTTTGATGAAATAGATACACCTTGGTCATGGCATTTAGGCCAAAGGTAGCCCCACTTTGTTAACAAAAGCTTATTTACTAACCAGAATACAAGGGGATGAATATGTCAATGAATAAATGAATAAGAGATGGGATAATAACATACGAAGAAGTTCAAATTTGGCACATATTGCAAATTATATTTGTTAGGCCTAAAATCATACAATCCATGCATAGAATGGTGTACCAAATAAAGCACTGGAATATAATGTACATCATACCATATTTAAACCTAGGCAAGTGCAGAATCCTTCCTGTTCTACTCTAATCAAGAGAGTCCACATCTTAAAGAGCTCCCCATTGATTTTTCAGATAAATTATTCTAATGGGAGTGGATGTGAAGAAACTGCCTTGAAAATCATTCCAATGAGAAGACATACATGTGGCACAGAAAACCATAGAATTTGGTCAAATATGCACATTTCATGCAAATATTTTGGCTAGGAGGATGACAAAATACATAACGCAAAAGCTCTCTCCATTGTAAAGGCATGGATGGATTAATGGGAAATTCCCCTGTGAGCCTAATTGAATATCTACTAGAGAAAGACAGTTCAAGGATTTCTTTTGTAATATGAGGTTCATGATTGCATCCATATTGTTGTTTATCTATTGCTGGAAATTCATTAAAATTTTCCCACAAAAGTGTAATAACATAGAAAAATGGAGAAATTAACCATATACATGGGTGCACACCTTGATTGTTTTTTATATAATGATAGTTTTTCTCCTTAATTTCCATTCATCCTCCCCGTTATGGACTGTATCATATTCTTTGAGTTTAGCTTGGATCAAATTATTTGTATCCATGTTGTTTAAGGCGATGTCCTTATGAAGAATGAGCTTCTGGAATGCAAAGCCATGGCCATATTGTTTAAGGCAATGAACTCTCATCCATTGGTAATCAAGGAAGTAATTTGCAGTCCTCAACATTAATCTCTTTTACAATGTCAAAGGTGACAATCCTCCTCATGGGCATTAATCATTAAAAGACAAGTTCCCAAACCATTAAGTATCCTACCGTGCAATATGTCATCTTTGAGTTTGGCAAAGTCAAACTTGATCACCAATACCGTGCTTACAGGTCTTTGGAATGAGAAATTTTTCAGGTTAGCCTATATGATCATTTTTTTTCATGCCATGTTTGAGGGGACACCTAGTGATATTACTCACCAACACCATCTCCTACCTTGATTTATTCTCCCATGGGCCAAAATATGCTTTCTGTAAGACCAACTTTGTTTTCTACCTATTATTTTCATAGTGCCAAAATGTCCACATGCATGAAAAAATGCACGCCATGTACATAAATTACAAACCTGATGGATGATAAGCAAGAGGGGTTATCCTATATGCCATGAAACATCATATTCCATACATATAATGCACCCCAAAGTGTCAAAATTGCATGCCAGGTGGAAAATTTGCATTCCTCACGTTAAAATTTGTGTTACAGCCTGACTTGATTGCACACAACCTCCTGCAGATGTACCTAAGGAGAAGCCATAAAATATAGTGCTATATTATTTCTCCTTGTGCATCTTCCTACACTTCCATAATTCCAATTTACACCTTAAAGTGAGGGTACTAAGTCTACCAAAATTATTTCACTGTCTTATGCTAAGTGCAAGTTGTCCTTAGTAACATGCATGTCCAAGGCTCAGTAAAGATCAAAATTATGATTTTCAATTTTTTGTGCAGTTCTTAGAAAAATATTGATCTTTTTACATCATTATAATTTCACCTCCAATCCAAGAAGCCACTACTATGCAAAAATATCGTGAAACTGCCAAATTACACAACATGACAAATCAGGCTAGGGTGCCTTCAAAATTCTATATGTTAGAAGATAAATGAGCACATATGGTGAAATATAGAGGTTGATAGATAGAGTATTCCATGGTATTCAACCCTACACAATCAAATTCCCAAGAACAATCTCCAATTTTTAGTTGTTAAGCATCAACCATAGCAATTTGTTTGGTCTGGTGCTTTTCTCCAACTCTAGAATCACATGCAGGCTTAAAATAAATTTCATAGCATGTTCTCATTATAAATCCAAATGCAAATTCTTGAAGTCTATGGTCTGCTGAAGCAACTAAACAAAAATAAAAGAGACAGCTTTACATGGAATCAAAGGTCTAAGAATTAATTATCTTATTTTCAACCATGGCATTACCTTAACAACAAAGCAAGCCCAAATCTTGTCACCGCTTTCTTCCATGACTTCCTTTACAATCATAAGCCCCAAGCCTTGAATGATGTTAGCTATTTCAAGGAAGAGCCCTCGCTCCTCATAAAGCATCTATAATATTGGTGAAAACCAGCACAAGATAATGTTAAACCATGCCTCAAAATAACAAAAATAAGTTACTGAGAGCATATAAAAAACTTGTTAATCTAGGAATTTAATTGACCTCTATAAGCAATTTAATTTACCTCTATGGCTGACTTATGTGAAATTGAACTCTATATATATATATATCAACTAACATATACAATTATATGTGTGTGTGCACTGTGTACGTCAACTAATATATAAAATCGGAATAATATAGTCTTTTATTAGATGCAATATATATATTTATATTTTTTTAAATTATACATCTAAGCTATATAATAATAGAGATAAAGTATCCCATTAATATCCACTTAACACAATTCTAACTTCTGCTAAGGCCCTTTGTTGATGAAGTGAAGCCAACTCTGGGAGGTCAAACAACTTCCCTCACACATGCACATAAGGGCTCTACACTTGTCGAGGTTTGAACCTAGGTTGTTTTCATGTTTCCCTCCAATCCATCACACTAAACCACATCATGTTGCAAGTATTAGGATGATGTTAATTTGTATTAATATGTTTTTTTATATAGTATAAATCTATCTTAGCTGGCTAATGTATGATAAATAATACCAATAACTAAAGCATATGTTGACAAGCATCAATTTACTACGTAACACCATCATGACAAGCACCATTCAATGGAACTTCAACAAGAGTGGGGCAATGATCCACATGCATGGGAGGTGATGGGAAGACCAAATTCCACAATTAGGTTTTATGTTTGATAGTGCTGACAGAGTTGAACATGTAATAAGACTCCAACTACCAAACCTTGTGAAATTAAAATAAATGGAAAACATGAATGGTAATATAACAAAAAAAATTATTCATCCCTTGTCTTGGAAGGATTTTGTGTGATGTAGAGTATGCATAGAGAGCTTGGAATTGCTGCCGATAATGATTTTCTCCATATTTTTTAAGAGAGGTTTGCACAGAGTAATGGATGCCAACATCCTGGAAACAAAAGTAAGTATAGACAGTTGAGGGTGGATGGGGTAAAAGATAAAATGGAACACCTTGCATTGCACTAGATTTTGTGCATCATCTTCCTGCACTTCATCAGAGTTGATCTCTACTCCTGCACGAAAACTGCATCATGTGCATCAGATCTTCACAATGTTTAAATGTGCATTGATGTGGATGATCTTGAGAATCATATGTGGAAGGATCGCATCCGGATTAGGTGCATTAAGGAGAAATGGAAGGGAAAATATCATAGTGACACAACAAAACAAATACAGTCACAAGAACAAGCCCAAAGGAAAAATATGTCTCATGCAGAGGATGGTATACTAAAGTACATGTTGAAAATGGTGGAAGTTTGCAAAGCACAAGGTTTTGTATATGGCATCATTCCTGAAAAAGGGAAGCCTATAAGTGGAGCCTCTGACAATATTAGAGCATGGTGGAAGGAGAAGGTCAGATTTGATAGAAATGGTCTTGCTGCAATCAACAAATATCAAGCAGAACATGCAGCACCTAGAGAAAATGAGAGTAACATGGTTATGGCTCCTACCCCTCATACTCTTCAGGAACTTTAGGGTGCCACTTTGGGTTTTCTTCTTTCTGCCCTTAAGCAGCACTATGATCTGCCTCAGCGGAGGTATCCTTTAGAAAAGGGTATTTCTCCTCCTTGGTGGCCTACTACTAATGAGGATTGGTGGCCACAATTAGGCTTGCCAAAAGGAAAAGGGCCTCTGCCTTATAAAAATCATCATGATCTGAAAAAGACTTGGAAGGTGGGGGTTCTTACTGCTGTTATCACATGTCACCTGATATAGCCAAAATTTGCAAACTTGTTAGGCAGTCAAAGTGCTTGCGAGAGAAGATGACAGCTAAATAAAGTGCAACTTGGCTAACAATTGTTAACCAAGAGGAAGCATTGGCTTGCCAGAAAAACTCTAATGCTTGTCCACTGACAAGTGCTGCAGTGACTACACATGCTGGGTCTCTGACATTAAGAAACAGCAGCGAGTATGATGTTGAAGGCTTTGAAGATGATCTGAACTCTATTTATACAAATACTGATGTGCAAGATTGCAAACCAAAAGACTTGGATATCTTAAGTTCCAAGGTACAGGAATGCAAACCAAAAGACTTTGACCATTTCAATGTAGGTATTTCAAATGAGGGAGTTTCAACTTTTCAGGTAGGAGATAATGCAGATTTTATCAGAAAAAGAAATTTACCACAGGAATCTCCATTGGAAGATCAAAAGGTCTATACATTTCCACATGAACAGTGCCCATATCATGAGCGCCAACTTGAATTTTCATATCAAATATTAAGAAATGCCCATCAGTCTACTTGTGCATATAGAATAGAGTTGCAAGGCATGGGATATCAGAGACCAGAACCTCAAGAGATTAAATTCTTATTTTGTATATCTACAGGGCAACCTAACCAGCTACAAGTTCAAGGAAAGGTGGGTATTTTTCCATCTGAGAAGGAAGGAAAAACGACATCTTATGGTAATGTGAATCTTAATCCTCTTGGCACTACAAGTTCAGCAATTCCAACTGGTAATCAGCAACCTATCAATGAATTAATTTCTTATATGATGGGTTGCATCATAATAAGACATCAACGCTAGGGAACCTTAAGATGATGAATTATCACAATCAGCTTGAATTGAAAATACACCCTGCTTCACAGGGTAGGGAAATTTTCAAAATTACACCTGATGATAACTTCTTTGGGGAAGGATTCATTGCTGGAAACAATGATTACAATTTTGGTTCAAACATCCATCTGGCAATGAGAGAGGGATTAAACCGTGATCAAATCAGGGTCTACGATCAACCTTTTATACATCATTTCCAGGAAATGAATGGAGACATGAAATTTGTCCCTGCATATAACAATATTCCAATTGATTATGCAGTCCCAGAGACGGTTTCTAAATATGATAATTCAATATGGTATTTTGGAGCATGACAAGAGTTATTATGAATATCTCATCATGGTACTTCTGAAACTATATTCTACAGGGACTTCTAATCCTATTATAGTTCCTGAATCATAGCATTATAGAACCACTCTTACAAACAACTACCTAGAGTCATTTTTATTAGATAGAAACCTATAGAGGGCAATCGTCATCTGTATGGGAACTTTCATGTAGAGAAATGGAAATTAAAGAAGATGACGATTCGTCATCTGTATGATTTGTGCATGATGATTTAGGTTTTTGCTGTGTATTTGGTTTGGAACTTGTGAAAGAAACCTTAATTTATTATGTATGTTACTGTGTAGTTGGTCACAAGTTTGTGTTCCATAGTCAGAGAATGTAGACACATGGAGGTGAATCAAATGGAATTGTGTTTGATCGTTTATTTATTCTATGTGCATGAATTTATTTCATTATGATATGACACTTGATTATCTGAATTGATGTGCTAGATAAAATTTTTAGTTTGCTAAATCTACTTCTTTTGGAAAGCATCCAAAGAAAACCAAAAAAGTTTCTCTCCTTTTGGGTTGTGGAGGCTAAGAGAGATTTAATTCAGGCTCAATTGTCTAGTACATCCCTTTAATCAACATGTTTATTGGTGGAACCTTAATACTCTTCTAAAACTTATTTGAAGGAGCTACTATAATTTATATGTAGGTAAAATTTATAATTGTTAGTACCTGTGTGATATAAAAAGGTATTCGAATTATAATACAGGAATTGACCTTGTACATTGATAAAGTTGCTTAATGGTGATGTTAAATTTTTATAATTGACTTGTCTAGCTGCTTTCACTGTCTATTCAACAATAGGGTCTTTACTGTAATGTCTTTTAAATTTATTGCCTGCTTTCCGTATCTGTTCAACAATAGGGTCTTTACTAATGAACACACATAAAATAGCACCAGCACAAGATGATATTCCAATGCTGCCAAAGGATGCATACTTCTGTATCTGTATCTGATATTCCTGATAGTGTTTACAACCATAAGAAGTGTTTTTGATGATTTGTTAGAATCTGCTAGCATATTTTGACATTTATGCAGATATTTGGCTCAGATTCATACACCATATACACATTGGTGAGAGAATACATAATCAACCCTCGATCCACCAAAGCACCACTTCTATGATCCCATATTGATGGCCATCATTTGTCCCTAGGGTTACAGAAAAGACAAATGATAAACAATGTACTCATTTCCAAGGAAAACAAACTGCACAGTCTGCCTGCTAACATCAGTGAAATTTACTGGAACCACAGTATCTAAAGATAAAGAGTTAATAGTAGTAGTGGTCAAATGAACTGGAGAAGTAAAAGTAGCTGGTTTTCTTTTGTGATTCTTGCAAGAAGGTAGTTTAGCAATTTACAACTGAGTATTCATGATAATATCAGTCCGTCTAAGATCTAATTCTGCTCGCTTTTCCTCACATTCAACACACAACCTTTCAGCTATCCATCTTCATGTGTTGCAGCTTTAAGATGGAGAGTACAAATGATTTAATACTTGAAGCAACAAAATCACGACTCCTATTTCCAAATTTGCCTTATTTAGATGAGTTTCTTTTGGTATAAGGTTGGGTCCAGGACAATGATTAGGGTTACGACTAGCTACAAGTTTGCATCCAGGGGCACTGGTATCACTTTCAGAAAGTATACAAGGAAAATTCTCATTTTTTTGCATTAACTCGTTTGAGACGTCCTTCTCATGCTAGCAGAAAAGCATGCTAGCAGATAGATACAGGGCATCGATCTAGTCAGTGGTGAAATTGGAAACATGAATGCAGCTCCAGTTACTCCAACATCAATCAAATTGCATCTGCATCAGCTAAATCTGCATACATATCGATCACTCGGCAGGTAAAGGGTTTAATATTAAATCCATTGTACATTCCTATTTCCCTGAATTGTATCCTATCATGGTATTCTTGGGCCAGCCCTAGGTATTTCCTTTAGCTTAAAGCAGTGGGTGAATTGGAACTTCAATGGCGGGCCAAACATCAAAGCAACTCTAATTACTCTAGCATCAATAGTATCGCATCTGCCAGAATTGCAAAGCCATCGATAACCCCCTCTACTGGACACACACCGTAAGAGTCTAGGCAGGTAGCACGTGTGATCAAATTCTCTCAGCTTCAGTGTTTCTTAAGGCCTATGAAAGGAAAGGGAAGGGAGCTACAGAAGTGGGGAGCGAAGTAAAAGGAGTAGCGGCCTGCGAAATAGATTTGGGTTTTCTCTTCGACTGTAAGGTTCGATTCTTGGTCACTCATATCTTTCGCCAATGCTTCTTTATCTCTTGAAATAGTGAATAATTGACGTAGCAGAGCAAATATTTAGTTTGAATTTATAGAGATCTGTCTGCCATCTACCACTCATTCACACGATTGGAGATTGTCCACTGACTGCCGCTCATTCACGCATGGAATCTTACTGTGAAAGCACATGGATGAGAGTTGTGGGTTTGTAGGTAAATTTTTTGTCATAACTCCTCAGCAAGTACCAATTATCAGGTCTGCTTTCGGCCCCAGACTGTGTTGTTGGCACTAGTACGTCTCTCTAGTCTATTTTCTCCTCAACGATGACAGATTCTTCAACAGCTCTTGCGAAAGTGCAGGGATCAGTCTTCAGCAGTGTTATTCCGCTTTCAAGATGCAGATCTTCATTAATGATGTCAACACCATGATGCTTGGATCCCCGAGCACCCAACCACAACAACAGGATCAACCACAGGTGACTATGCCGTCACGACCTCCTACCGACATAGACATAGGTGTCGAAGATTTATTTCAAATCTTGTCGGAACCATCACCTTTGCCCGATTATGGATTTCGATGCGACAACAAGGCTTTTCAAGAATTATTTAGGAGATTGGAAACCCTTGAATCCTCTAACCAGGCACTAAAAAGAGAGGTCGATGAACTCAGGAACAAAGTAGTTGTAATGGAAGGCGATAATGGTTCACTGAAGTAGTTGTTGATGGACAACAAGGAGCAAGCAGTTCACCACCACCCCTCTAATGACACTCTATACGCTAAACTTTTGAATCTAAAAATAAAATAGGAGGATATCAAAGCTCAACAAGAGGCCTTTAAAAAAGAAACAGAAACACACATCAACTCATGGGCATAGGTTGCTAGAGGAAGCGATACCCCCCTCTCTCCCCCTTTAGCCATAGTTGAGGAGGTGGTACAATCTAAACTCATGGAAGAACGCACTAGACAAGCACAAGGATTGATCCTCAAAGTGAGATGGCTTCCTTTGCCTCTCACATCCTTAGACGCCATGGTGGTTGGGACCCTGTTCCTCAATGAAAAACTAGATCTCCAGGATGTGACCCTTGATAGGGCTTGGCTTGGGTACGATTCCACTCTCTTTCTCCAGTTCATGTCAGCAGCTGATCGCCTTCGGGCTCTTAGAGCTAAGCGAAAACTATTCTCACTTCCTAGTAAGATCTTCCTTGATGAAGATCTCACTAAAACACAAGTTTTTGAGCTCAAACGCTCGAGGGAGTTGGTTACAGCAACACACCAGGCAGGGAAATGGGAAGTTATCAGGAACCTCAAAGTAGTGATTTGGGACACTTTTCCACCTGGGTGGAAGCCCTGTTTTAGGTCCTCCAAATGATAGGCTCGTTAGGGGAGGAAACAAGGGGCATCCATTTACGTCAGTTGTTGGAATGGGAATGGGTCTTTTTGGGCATTTCCAGGTCTATTATATGATGCTCTTCGACTATCAAGTATTTTGTTCATCATCGAGATGCATGAAAGCCTTGTTCAAACTCTCCCACACATTACAGGTTACCATAAGTTCTCAGCTTGTAGGCAGGAGACGAGGAGTTCTGATGGTATCAGAGGTTCCAGGGGAGTTTCTTGCTTCATTAGAGATTCCTTTTAGATCAGGATTTCTTTGGTGGTTGCGGATGAGTTTGCGAGGTTTATTTGGATTCAAGTTTGAGGGGTCTCTCCTCTCCCCAGGGACACTTGCATTGTTGTTTGTTACTTCTCTCCTGCTTCTCCATCATATGCCATTCATAATGGGCCTGGCGGGAACCGCTTTGTCAATTTGTATGTCAGCATAGCCCAGTATTCAGCATTTGGGAATGTTATTCTTCTAGGTGACTTCAACTCCCGCACTAGAGCCCTCCAGATCCCTCTTCAAAATCGGTTTGAGGATGTTTATTGCATCTAGGAGATCCACCTAGAGTCAGCGGGATTTCATAGGATTTCTGATGATGCATTGGGTCCCCTTACCGCCTCTGGTCGACATCCTTTACACTTGGGCGAATCTCAGGAGCTATTGATTCTTAATGGCCTCCCACATTTTCCAAACTCCTGATTTTTCACATGTCGACCTCATGGTGGAGGAGAAAGTGTTGTTGATTATGTCCTCTCTAGCCAAAACCTCCTCCCCTTCATTCATCACTTTTTTGTTTCCCCCATCCCCTTAGCTGACCATGATCTTCTTTCTTTCTCTCTTCGTGCTAACAACCCCACCTCCCCCCAAGGGCTCACCACATACTACTTTTCTTTTTGATGAGGGTGACCTAGACATCTTCTCTTCCCACCTTCACCAGATGCTCCCCTCCATGGACAAATTCTCACTATTTCACTCTGCATCGACCAAGTACAACTGTCTCTCATCCATAATTTTGGATGTTTCCCTTGAGTCCTACCCACACTCTCGTCGTCTCACTTCCACCTCTCACAAACCCTATTTCCATATGAATCGACGGTATGATGAGGAATGCAAAGCTCTCAACCACCAGATTCGACATGAATTCATCCATACTCACCCCTCCTACCCCAATATCAAAGCCTCATATCGTCGCCTCCTCTATCGCAAGAAACATCTCTTTGTCTCTCAGAGAAGATGTGACTTGTGTGCCTCTCTTTCTCACTCCCCTAAAAAATTCTGGCGTACTGTCCTCCCCCGCCACTCTCCCCTCCTCTTTGACCTTAACCCCCAGCCCATGTTCCCCTATGTGTACACCATCTATGACATCCCAGGGAAACCCCAGATTCAGGTGACCTCTCTACCCTCTTCAGGTTTCGTATTCTATGATAGTGACATCAGAGAGGCCATTTGGGTGATGAACAGCAGCAAAGCAACAAATGAATATGGTTTCCAGGCAGAGTTTCTTAAACACGGTCTTCGTGCTCTGGCTCCATACTTGGTTGATCCCTTCAACCATGTGGTCTGTACAGGTTTCCCATCAACATGGTCTCAGCACACCATTCACTCGATACACAAATTGAGGCCCAGCTCAGATCCCAACAATTATAGGACTATCATGGTGGGCCACACATTCTCCAAACTATATGCTACATCCCTCCACCTCCAAATCTCCAAGGATCTTGAGCGGAAACAACTTAGAGCTAGAGGAAAAGTTGGATTTCGACCTGAGCACCAGACTATCGACCACATCCTTACACTTAGGGCCATCATTGAGGAGGCACAACATCGCTCTTCGAAAGTCTATTGTTGTTTTGTAGACTTTCGAAAAGCTTTTGACTCAGTGTCTAGAGAAGAATTATTCTAAAGACTTAGAGATATTGGCATCTCAAAGACACTCTTGTCAACCATCATGCGCTTATATGAGTCAGTCCTTAGTTGTCTACGCATAGTACATGGGCTATCAGATTTTATTCAGAGCACTATTTGAGTAAAACAAGGTTGTCCCTTGTCCCCACACTATTTAGGATCTATATTGACGAGCTGGAGTCCTTCTTGCATGAACACATCCATGACGGTGATGGTTTCCTTCTATATCATGTCTTGATTTGTATCTTGTTGTTTCAGATGACGTGGTCCTTCTATCCCATCCCCTGACAGATTGCAGAGGCAGTTGGATGCCCTGACCCTTTTCAGTGATCTTCGACAGTTGATGGTTAACCTAGGTAAAAACAAGGTTATTATCTTCAACATGTTGAAGAAGTTCCTCTGTGACCTCCATTTCTTTTTCAAAGGAGAGGAGATTGAGATCACCATATCATACACCTATCTGGGGGTACTATTCACAGGACCTCGTTTTATCTTACGGCCTACACTCCAGCCTCGAATCAACAAGGGCTATGGATCCTTGGCCCCTATCTAGAGACAATGTTTTCAGAATCATTTTTAGGAGATATCAGCCAAGATGTCACTGATGGACAGTCTTGTTTGATCCACAGTTCTATATGGTTCGGAGGTTTGGGGTCCTAGCTTACTAGAGTCTGATTGGCCTACTACAGAGAGAGTGTAGATCACCCTTCTTCGTCACATCATTCAGTGTAAGCAAACAATGCCTCAGCCCATCATTCTTGCAGAGTTTGGAGCTCACCCCTTTTGCCTTGAGACAGTGTTTGGTATCATCTCTTTTCTTCACCATGTTTGAGGTTTTGCAGATACAGCGAAGGGGTGGGATCGATATCCATACTTGGCCTACCTTTCATTAGATTCCATTTGAGTGCCGAGTCCTTTGGTTCAATCCTAATGTTGGTACGTTGGAGTCTCATATCTCCTTGCTTCAGTTGGTATCAAGATAAACCAACTCCCTCCATTCAAGTATTCTTTGTGTGCACCAGGCCACCTCCTATCAACCAAAAAAGATATGAATAAAATCATTCGTGATGATATTTACAGGAAATATGTATAGGTTATTTGGATAAACCCTTAGCATGGGTTACGCCCGAAGATGGCTTTCTATATTGAGCACTTCATGATGTTGAGAGATGGACTCATTATTCGACCCCATTACATGCTTCACCATTAGATTCACGCACTTTGGATTCCTTTGGGTCTAATCAAAGTAGGTTCTCATAAACTGCGGATTGAGGCTGACCATCAGATTTCACGGTTAGACATGATTTTCCAGTTGTGTCGCCTCCGAGAGATTAAGTCGGAGGAGCACTTCATATTTCGCTACCCCATTTAATATAATTCGTGGGAGATTCCATTGCTTGTTCAGAGGGATGCAGACCTTATCTAGCTTGTTTGGATACACGGACCAGAGATGTCTAACCTTGTACATATAGGAGGCCATGACACTTCACACACAAATTCTCCAGCCTCCTAGAGAAGATCTCATACAACTGATTACGTCAATTTTTACAATGCTCTCGTCAGCAAGAGGCGCGAAGCAACAAGTTAATAACATTGTTTCCTCAGACTCTATATCAGTGCGGGCTAGAGGGGCCATCCCCCTAGCACAAGGACCCCTGAGTCATTACCGAACAAGATCTCTTACTAGCATGCAGTTGAGATCGCCCAATCATCAGCGACATATCACTTCTTCTCGGCAGCGGCGTTATAGAGTCTCCAAATCCTCCCCTGGCCTTCCCTCGAGACAACACTCGATCTTGAGATTTTTGCATTCAACCTCAAGTATTAGGAGAGAGATTTAGTGGACCATTATCTTGTGCCCTTTGCACTTGGAGTCCAGGACATTCTTCATTTTGGTTTTCAGGCATTATGTATTTCTTGCTTTATTTCTTATTTCTTGTTCTTTATATAGGAGACCTTTTGGTACTCCTTGTATCGACATCATTGTACTCTACAGTCCCATTGACCTACTTTTTTGGTCATTCGTTGGACATTAATATAGTTATCTTATATTATCTTATCTACTTGTACTTAATATTGGTTGATTTACTTCATTCTTTTAGAAATGAGAAAGATTTTAGTACTTCTTAGTTGTTGTTGCTATTTTGTATCCCTATATATTCTTCCCATCATTCAGAGACAATGAATTTACAGTATTCTGTTTGTTGGCAGGGAAGAATTCTATTTATTATGATATTTTGTTTAGATTTTTTTTCATTCTTATGTTTTGTTTAGATTATTTTATAAGTTTACTCGCTTTCTGTTATTTTCTAATTCTATACCAAATATTGTTTAGTTCTCAAATTATTCAACATAGGTATGGGTTTCAAACCTGTTATTTCCCATGACCTTGTATATAAATCAAATAGAGTTGGCTTGAAAGCTCAATTAACTATCCCAATCTTCAATTAGAAGCTATATGGAGGTCTCAGTAAAGGAGCTGGATTGTCTCCTAACTCTTCTTGTTGAGAAGAAGCATAAGATGGAACAAGAGGATTAAAATGGAGATACTCTTGGGATTATTGCAACAATCGAGGTAGCAGAAGCATGCAACATTGAATGAGGTACAAGTTGATCTCCATTATATAAAGGTTCATGTATTAGAAAACAAAGACTGGAATTGTCTAGAGCTAAAGAACGATATTATAGGAAACTACATATGCTTTTAGATGAGCCAATAGACACTACATTAGGTAATGCTGCAATTGATGATGGAAATTATGTTCGCAAGGCTTTTGTACGTGGTGGCCAAGGTGATGCTATGCCAGGCAAATTTCAGCAAAAAAAAGGCTAAAATCAAAGCACCAGCTCGATCTCAAGGGATGAAAAAGAGAGCTAATTTTTGTCATTTTGATTCCTAGGTTTTTCCTACTTTGTTAACACTAACAATGCAAGGAAAAGAAGAGTCTGTGCAGAGTTTGATGATTTACAAGAATGTTTGCAAAAAAGGAAATGTTGTAATTATGAAAACAATGTGATTACGGTTTGTGAAAAGAAAGGAATGGGAATAGCATTAGTAAAGAAGGCTATCGTGGAGGCCTCAAGGAATTTCAATCTATTATCACAACATATACAACCATTTGTGACCCAGTTTCCATTAAATCCAAATTTTTCTTGAATATAAAATCTCAAATGAGTCAAATGTCATGTAAATGTCGTTGGGTTTTTAAGCAAGTGAATAAAGAAAGAGGCGGTCTCACCTTAGCAATTTCTTTAGTACCCACGAGGGTTTCAATAGATCGAAATGTGTGTTGAGCCCCAAGATTGTTCTTTCTTTCATCTTACTTCACTCCATTTTCCTTTGTCCATTGTTATCCCAGGCCCAAATGATCAATGAAATTAGTTAAAATTACCTTTAGAATGAATAACATGGCTAACTTGCTAAGTTTTTTGATTTTGTCATTGTAATGCATCTTGAACTGAAACTAGCTACAGAATGCAGACATTCCGTAGCTAACCGCCAATTCTGCAGTTTTCTTCACGTTCAAGCATGTTCCAGGTGTCCTCTCAGGAAAAGCCACACATGGGTATATTCCACATTATTTCCTCATCGTTCGTTGCTCACCATGAATAATGAACCGAATTCTGGACGTGGTTTTGGTACGTGGGAACTCATTCAAGGAGGCAGACTTCTAATAGGACTAGGACAGTCCAGATGTCCTTTGTCCCTTTACGCTGCCATATTTAGATTCCTAGTACGATTTTGATAAGGAAAGACAATGATCCCCATATTGTTGCAAGTTCTGTTATGTAGATTTGTTATAAAAGCACTCGGGAAACCGAGAGACTAGCTCTAGATTTTGCTTAGATTTCATAGATTGACTACTATATTTCTGAAGACCGAGAATACTCTGTTTTGAGTTATTTTCCTTTAATGAAGAAGACATCATTGCTTTGAACGTGTTGAGTTGATTTTGAGTTAGATTTTGTCTGGTGGTAGAGGGCCCCTGCCTCCTACACGGCTTTACTTTCGTAATTTAGATAAGTATCTTAGTCGTTTTCACTTTTTTGAAGTTTGAGTTCATAGTTAATTTCATTAGTCACTATAGCTATACTTTTTATAAGAAACTCTTCCAAAAGATCATGATAATGAATGGGAAATGGCTGTAGTGTTGTAGGTTTTATTTGTAATTTCTTTTGTTCATTATCACGGTTGAACTTATTCTAGTAAACTCTTCCAAAAAATCCTTATGATGTCTAAGGCATGACTGTGATACTGAATGTTCCAGTTGTTTGTTTACACTAAGTAGAATAGCTTATCTTACTCTTAAAACGCTCTTCCAAAATATCATAATAATGGGTAGGAGATAGCTGTGATGTCTTAGTTTTTAAATTGCTTTCAGTCTTTATGTTTGCATTTGCACTGAATTGTATAGCCAGGATTGTTCTAGTAAGCTCTTCCAAAATACCATTCATGATGGACAAAATAGGCTGTAGAATCCGATAGATTAATTGCATGATAACTTAGTTAGGGTACTCCGGAGTCAAATTGCATTCAATTCATGCTCTGCTATTTCGTTTGAAGTTTGATAATGGCTTGTTAGTTCAGCACGGTTTATTGTAGACTAGTGGCACCTTAGTTCAGTTCTAGCCTAGCTCATTGCATTTTCACTCCACATTTAGTTGTCATCCATTGCATATTATATTACATTAGTTGTTAAACTTAAACAACACGGCCTTCATTATTTACAAAACCTTCTTTTGTTCCAAATCTATAATTGACTCATAACTATCTGGATAGAAGACAGTATCATCCCAAGGCCTAAAGTACTTTTGCAACTTCCTTTATCATCTCACAAAAAAGCCTTTCCTCAAAATACTACTTTAAAAAGAAATCTATAACTTTTGAGTAAGGTTTAGTGATGTTAAACTAAGTTGCAGAATAGAATTAGGAGTTAGTCTTAGAGTAGAGATCTTATGATGTTACCAATGTTCTTCTCCAAATATGTTTCAACAAATCTTTAATCATGGATAAGATGTTGTATCATTATAATCTGATTGTTTAATTGTTTAGTTAGGAGAATTTGTATACTTAGCTACCCATTTCTCAAGCTCTTCCAAAATACCTTTAATGAAAGAATTGGACAAGTTAAGTTTATGTTTTGATTCATTTCCTTGAAGTCATTATCAAGATTTGTATTCTGCTTAGTCATAGTTTAGGTTTGATTCTGTTTCAGTATCTGCATTTGCATTTTTCATTTGTCACCAATAAATTAGGTTTCACTCTATTTTTAACCAACAGCTTCTTTCCACTAGCATCTAGTTCTTTTCCTTGTGAACATAAAACCATCAAAAGACCAAAAACAACATAAAACACTAAACACAACGCATTAAGAAACAAACACTTAGGCACATACAGTGCACTTCACTTCAGTAGTTTACCAACCCTGGTTGACAATTAAATGAACTCAATTTAGGAGACTAGGTTGAGCACAAACATTTTGGCGCCGCTACCGGGGACGTGAAAACTAGGTAACCTTTGTTTCTTAACTCCCAAAAACAATTATATGCGTAGAGAGAGAGACTCAAGGGGTAGATTCATAAGCAGCAGAAATAGAAGTTTGATTCCTAGAACACCACTTGTTTCACCAAGACCAAGAGCTAGTACACCTTCAACTCAGACCTACATTCCATCCTTTACTGATCCTGGACTTCTAGAAGACCTAAGATCAGATATTCCATTAGACAAACCTTCCACTTCATCCACTGAACCTGTCTTAGAAGAAGATCTAAGGACTCCTGTTAGGGACACAAACTTTTCCACTTCCACAAAAGAATCAACCATGGCAGAAGAAGGGGGAGGAGGAGTCTTTAATGGAGAACACACATTATTTGGAGGGGGTAGAGGTAGAGGTAGAGGAGAAGGAGGTATAGGTATACAAGGAGAAGGAGGTAGAGGAAGAGGTAGAAGAGAAATAGGAAGCGCTTTTGGGTTTCCTATAGTAGATGAAGAAACCAATACAACCATGAAAAACATTTCAGCCTCTGTCCTTCCAAACTTCTATGGACTTAAAATTAAAGATCCTGAAACCTTCCTATTTGAATTTGAAGTCCTGTGTAGAACTTATGACTACTTACAAGATGCTCAAAAACTTAAACTATTTCCTTCAACATTGAAGACTGACATTGAAGTGGTTTATGAGTTTGATCAACGATTTTTATTAGGACATAGGAAGACATGAAACAAGCATTTCTAGAGAGAGGTATTTGGATTATTGTATGCTAGTCAATCATAAGGAAGAAGTGTTCAAGATGTTACAAAAAGAAGATGAAAACTTGGAAGATTTGTTGGAGAGATTTCATTACAACATCAAGAGAGCAAAAATGGAAAACCTAGATCAAGACACCTTAAAAGCTCTTTTGTTGAAAAAAATTAGGGATGAATGGTTGGATATCCTTAACATGATGGGAAAAGGGGATATATCACAGCTCACATTACCTGAAATATCTGAGTTATGTATCAACCTTTCAAGAGGAAAATCTAAAACTGTCAAAGGTCCAAGAGATCCTGCTCTCGCAAGGGCAAGTAAGTCTACTTCTGGGACAGCAAGTAAATCAGAAATAGGACACATGCTTGATGATTTTAAATCTGAAATCTTAGGAAGTCTTAGTGAACAAATAGACACCCTTAAGATACAAAACAAGAAAAAAGCTGAATCTGATGCCTTGGCAATATTTTGTCCCAAATGTAGAAAGAAACATGCCTTGAGAGAGTGTCCTTTGGATGTAAAAGTTGTAGAGACTTGTGTCATTTGTTCTGAAAAACATGAGACCAAGAATTGTCCTTCTCTTCCTGGTCTCAAAGCTGTCTTTCAGGAGGAAACTCCTACAGATTCCACAGAATCTCTCAATTTTGTCTCTAGAAGGCCTTGGCAAGGACCTCAAACACAAGGATTCCATGATCAAATGTATAACCAACCTCCACCTTGGAATTCTTGGTAGCAACCTTGGCCTCAATTTCAAAATCAATCTCAAGCTTGGGCACAAGGAGCACAAAATCCCTATGGAAGATACTCTCAGTACTATCAGTATCCACCATCCTATCCACCATACCCACATTTTTCTCCTCAAAATCCTCAAAAAAATCCTCAACAGAATCCTCAGAACCCACAACATCAAAATCAACCACTCCCATTACCATTTCCTCAGAAATCAAATCAGTTGCCTGCTCAACCCATACCAAACCCCAACAATAAAAATCCTCAGAATACATACATGATAGAAGGCCAACAGTTTTCAACTTATTTAATTACTCCTCTAGACCTTAGTGATGTTCAACTTAGGTCTAGAAGAATACTTGAAAAGAGGAAACCTTCTGTGATCATACAAGAACAAGATAACTCTGAGGAAGACTCTCTACGGGTGAATAAAAGTCTTGAGGAAGACACATCTTTTCAAGACCCAAACACTGAAAAATTAAAGAAAAAATATCCAATAATTTCAACTCCTGTATTAGAGAAACCATCCACATCTACTTCTATACCTCCCTTTCCAGAAAGATTACAAATTGAAAGAGGTGTAGAAAAACAAATTATGGTGCCTAATTATGATTTCCTAGATGAGCTGAGAAATGTTTGCATTAAAATTCCATTATTACAAGCCATCAAGGAAATTCCAATTTTAGCCAAAACAATAAAGGAGTTGAGCATGAAGAAAACAAGAAAAATAATAAGAGAAACAAAGAAAATTCAACTGGCAGGAAAAATAGCAGACATTATGATGGGTAAGATTGCTATTCCAAAGTATCTAGACCCAGGAAATCCAGTTGTTAAAATTCACATCAATGGAATTGAAATCCAAACACACTCATTGATTTAGGAGCAGCAATCAATATCATGAGTAGACAAATCATGGATAAACTGAAACTTCCTAATCTTCTCTTTACACCCACACTATTACAATTAGCAGACAGATCTGTGATCAAACCAGATGGGGTAATAGAAGACATTCCAGTGTCCCTAGATTCTTGGGAGTACCCTATGGATTTCATGATCCTAACTCCTAAGAATAATCTAGGAGGACATCCTGTTATATTAGGAAGACCTTGGTTGGCTACAGCTGATGCTTTTATTAGTTGTAGATCCGGTGATATGTACATCTCTGATGGTAGCTCAACTAAGAAATTCACTTTATATCCTCCAGCTAGGACAATTACAGATCTAGATGACACTCAATGGATAGAGGATGAAGAAGATTTACAACCTCTCTTCACAATTTCAGAAATTAGTGAAGATAATCAAATTCTGAATACTCTAGAAAACTTTGAATCCTCTTCAGAATACAAACATGAACCATTTCAAGAGGGATCCAAAATTGAGTTTTTGTCATCAAGACAGATGTCTCTTCATTCTATGGATAAATTTGGCAGCTCTACAAGTGAGATATTTCTAGGAAAAACTTTGAATATAAACAAGAACCTAGAAAAATCTCAACAAGAAGAGTTAATCAAGATATTACAGAGACATTCTTCTGCATATGCATGGGAGTACACTGACATGAAAGGGATAAGCCCCACGACTTGCACTCATCACATCTATATAGAGGAAAATTGTAAACCAATCAGACAACGTCAAAGACGGATGAATCCAAATCTTAGGGAGATTGTTAAAGAAGAATTGCAAAAATTTTTAAATGTCAACTTTATCTATCCCATTTCAGATAGTCAGTGGGTTTCTCCTTTGGTAATTGTGCCAAAGAAAAATGGTAAATGGAGGGTATGTATTGACTACCGGGAATTAAACAAAGCTACTCTTAAAGATCATTTTCCCATACCTTTCATAGATCAGGTGTTAGATACATTAGCTGGCAAAAAGTACTTCTCATTTTTAGATGGGTTTAGTGGTTATAACCAAATTCAAGTAGCACTTGAAGATCAAGACAAAACCACATTTACTTGTCCTTGGGGTACCTATGCTTACCGAGTATTGCCATTTGGATTATGCAATGCACCTGCAACATTCCAAAGGGTAGTATTAGGAATTTTTTCAGATCTAATACATGATTGTGTAGAGGTATACATGGATGATTTCACAGTTTATGGAAATACATTTGAAGAAGCTTTAGCAAACTTGGAAAAGTTTTAAAGAGATGTCAGGAAGAAAATATTTCACTTAGTCATGAGAAATGTTTCATGATGTTTACTGAAGGTATTGTTTTGGGGCATCACATTTCAGGGGATGGGATTAGAGTTGATGAGTCAAAAGTTGAAGTCATCTCTAACTTATCTATTCCAAGTTTTCAAAAAGATGTTAGGAGTTTTCTAGGATTTACAGGATATTATCGAAGATTTATAGAAAACTTCACCAAGATAGCATCTCCACTCTTCAAATTACTTACCAAAGATTGTGAATTCAAATGGAATTATGATTGCCAGTTAGCCTTTGAGACCCTGAAAACAAAAATTTCTGAAGCACCTGTTTTAAGGGGACCTAACTGGAAGTTACCTTTTCATATTTCAACAGATGCCTCAGATACAGCTCTAGGAGCAGTATTGGGACAAAAAGACTTGATTCCTTATGCCATCTATTATACAAGTAAAAATTTGACTCCTTCAGAGTTAAATTATACTGTAACTGAAAAAGAGTTTTTAGCTGTTGTTCATGCCATAAACAAATTTAGACACTATATAACAGGCTATGAAACTTTTGTTCACACTGATCATTCTGCAATTAGATACTTAATGAAAAAATCAATTACTAATGGTAGAGTCATAAGATGGTTATTGCTCTTACAAGAATTCAACATTACCATTCTAGATAGGCCTGGAAAACAAAACACAATAGCTGATTTCCTATCTGGACTCCAAAATATCAAAGATGACACTCCAGTTGAAGATCAATTTCCTGATGAATATCTTTTTGCAATTTCTACTCAAACTCCATGGTTTGCTGATATTGCTAATTATTTAGTTTCAGGAAAATTTCCTTCAATAATGAATGCAAGGGATAAAAAATCATTTATGACGGTGCAAAATATTCATGGGTTGCTAATGAGTTGTACAAGATAGGTCCAGATTTGATCATTAGAAGGTGTGTTCGTGAAGATGAGATGCCTGAGATTCTCAAAGCATGTCATGATGAACCTTGTGGCGGACACTTTGTTGATAAGAGGACAGCCTATAAGATCCTTAATTTAGGATATTATTGGCCATCCTTGTTTAAAGATGCTAAGGAGTATGTCAAAAGGTGTGACAGTTGCCAAAGGGTAGGGAAACCTTCTCCTTCGGGTGAGATGCCATTACAACCTCAGGTACACATTGAACCTTTTGAAAAATGGGCTTTGGATTTTGTAGGACCTATTAGTCCTCCATCAAGACAAAAGAGATATATATTAGTTTGCACTGATTATGTTACCAAATGGGTAGAAGCCAAGCCATTACTTTTTGCTAATGAAGCATCTGTAGTTACTTTTCTTTTTTAGGATATTTTTACTCGTTTTGGTGTCCCAAGGGAAATTGTTACAGATCAAGGAGCTCAATTTACATCAAGGCTAGTGGAACAAATGATGGAGAGGTACAAAATCAGGCATAAAAAATCTACTCCTTATCATCCACAAGCAAATGGTCAAGTGGAATCTACTAATAAGGTCATTGAAGGAATCCTAACGAAGACTATTCATTTACATAGAAGAGATTGGGTAGATAGGCTTCCTGAAGCCTTCCGAGCCTATAGAACTACATGGAGAAACACAACAGGCCATACTCCTTCTGAACTTTTTTATGGAAAGCAAGTTTTGTTTCCCATAGAGTTCCAAATTCAAACCTTCAAAATGGCAGTTTAGCTAGGACTTGATTTAACGGAGGCACAAAAGCATAGATTGGAGCGGATTGATGAATTGGATGAGATCAGACAAGATGCAGTTCAGAAAACAAGTCTATTCCAACAGCAAAGGACTAGATGGCATGACAAGTACATCAAAGAGAAGAAGTTCAAAGATGGTGACTGGGCTCTCTTGTTTGATTCAAAATTCAAGGATTTTCAAGGTAAATTTCAAACACATTGGCTAGGGCCATATGAAATTGTTGAAATTTTTGACAATGGAGCAGTAAAAATTAGGACAATAGATGAAGAAGAGGTCACTTTTCTTGTGAATGGTCATAGATTGAAGCTGTATCACAAACCACTCTCAAGAGAAGAATTTGTCAAGAAGTTCCAGGAAAATAGTGATGTGAAGCTAATGAAGAAGAATTTTTCTTCTTCATCAACTTGATTGAATTTTCTAAAGCATTTCTTTAAAAAAAAATAAAAAATAAAAATAAAAAATAAATAAAGTATAAACATGAAAACAAATCATTGATTGGCATGTTTATACAGAAAAGATAGGGTGAAAATCAGAGTCTTTATGACACTCTAACTTTTCCATTTTGTTCTACAAGCAGCTGTTACAAAATCATAAGTTCAAATCCATTGCACTTATGATCCATCTCATTTCATTCCATTCCATTTACTTATCCATCCATACTCCATTTCATTCATTCATTCATACCTCACTTCATTCCATATTTCATTCATCTCATTCCATACTTCATCCACCTCATTTCCATATCAAAATTTAAAGTTTGATGTTTTTATGCAAATGAATAACACATGTCATGGATTGCAGGCCATTTCTTATATTCTTCCACTCCATTTCATAAATTAAATCCATCCCATTCCATCATTCACTTCATACATATTCCATTATACCATGTTTCATCATCTATCTTCACTCATTCCATAAAATATTCTATGTATATTCCAAACCACTCCATTCCATGATTAAAACTCTCTACAGGTACATTCTACAGCTAAACAGACATTCTACAGCTAATCAGACTTTCCGCAGCCAGACAGTCATTCCGCAGCTACAGATCCTGAAGGCACTGATCAACAAACATTTGACTTGCAACAAGATGATCCAGTATATCCATGAACAAGAATAATCAAGAAGGATTATGAAGACTCTTCCACAGGAGAAAAAAGTATACAAAGACCACAAAAAGCAGATGAAAGCAAAGGTAACAAGTTTTGATTATAATGGCATATCATAAACTTTAGTATAGTTTTAGTTATGAATCATTCGAAAAGTTGTTTTGATTATTTTTACTGATCATGCCAAATATACCTTCCGCAAAACTTTGGATAAAAATCTTTCATTTCAAATTCTATACCCGATCATCATTTAAGCAGTTAAAAGGCTGAAGTGTTTGATTTCCTTACGTCACCCAGTCAAATCATTTAATGATGATTTTTGAATCCGTTGTAAAAAAAATCTCCGCAGTCTTTTCACTCATTGATTTGTTTTCTTCACCTCACTTCATTAACTCGTTCCGTAATCACTTCCTATTACTCCATTCCGTAGCTAGCCCTTCATCATTTCATTCCGCAAAACAGAGATATCTCTATCACCATGAGCAGAGGTATATTAGTTTGAAATATTGAACCACTATCACCGTGAGTAGAGGTATATCAGTTTGACATATTAAATCACTATCACCATGAGCAGAGATTGAAGCACTATCACCGTGAAGCAGAGGTATATCATTTTGGAATTTGAAGCCCTTGTCACTGTGAAGCAGAGATATATCAGTTTTGAAGATTGAAGCACTATCACCGTGAGCCAGAGGTATATCAGTTTGAAGGTTGAATTCATTGTTTCCGTGAGCAGAAAGAGTACTAATCTGAAGATTGAAGAAGAAATTATGGGCTTCATTGTAAGAACTGAACCAGTGGGCAAAAAATACCTGGAAGGATACCATCAAAGCAGAGAAATGTTGCAACAGGCAGGATGGCTACAATTTCTTGAGAAATTTAATGGCTTCCACAAAGAAGTTACTAAAACATTTGCAAGGTCATTCAAAGGAGCCGAGGTTGAAGTTGGAGATGTTAAATTCACTGTCACAGAGGTTTTTATTACAGAAGCAACAGGATTTCTTAGACATGGAGAAAGATGGTTTAAAAACAGATAATTTATAATGAATCATGGAAGCAAATCCTAAAATCACTAGGTATGGATGTCACTGTGTTTAAAAAGGGAATTCCAAGTTCTGCATTAAAAAAATAAATGGAGAAACATATTGCTTATTCTACAAAAATTTATCACTTGTGAAGGTAGATATGGCACATTTTGTGTTTACCATATTAGGTTGATAATGCATTTTCTGGAGGAAGAGCTAAATTTTCCCTATTTCTTACTTCAAAGTTTAAAAAAGATGGCTTCTGGTGTTCAAAGGAGAGTCCAATTCCTAGAGACAACTCTATACCATCATGGTTTGGTTAAGATTTTAATTGAACATCATTTAGCCAAAACAAAAGATACTTGGGATAATTTCTTGGTAAGAAATCACTTTGAGGAACCAAAAGAGCCTTCACCTGAACATCAGCCTACAAGGAGAAGCAGAAAATGGAGAGCCTCTAAAATTGAAATTGACAAAACAGTACAGGAAAGTAGTGAAGAAATAATCTCTGAGAAGTTGACTCATATTAAGAGACAACTTAAGAAAGAGAGGGTAATCAGAAAATCTGCCACAGAAAAAGGAGAGGGATCATCCCAGCCAAGAAGAAGCCATAGACTCAGGGGGAAACTAAGGAAACACATATCAAACAAACAGGGGTGATAAACATAGAAGATGAGGAAACATCTATTGAAGAAGATGTTGAAGAAGATTTTAATGAAGAAACCCCTGAAATTGACCCTGCACAACAAGAAGTTTATGACTATGTTGAAACATTGGAAAGGAAAGCTTCAGAGAGTAGAAATAGAAACCCTAGTCCTCCACTATCCGAAATAGATGTGTTAAGAAGAGATAGGTATGAGATGGAAGTACTTAATAGACATATCAGAACTGAGAATGATATTCTCAAGGAACAAGTCAAACTCAAAACCAGTATGAACTCAACCTTATCTCTACAAATGGAAAAAGTGGAAAAGGCTAATGAAAAGTTGAAAAAGAGGAACAAGAAGCTAATCAGGGCACTTATCAACTTAAGGTTCAAGTTAGTCATCTGGAAACACAGAAGACGTTTAACTTCCAGGCAAAGAAGAAGAAGAGGGTTGGATGTTCTTGCAGAAGTCTCTGAGTTTCTGGAATAAGTTACATGAGGACATGCAAGAAGTCAGCAGTGGGGGTGTGTTGAGCCCCAAGATTGTTCTTTATTTCATATTACTTTACCCCATTTTCCTTTGTCCATTGTTATCCCAGGCCCAATTGATCAATGAAATTAGTTAAAATTACTTTTAGAATGAATAACATGGCTAACTTGCTAAGTTTTGTGATTTTGTCATTGTAATGCATTTTGAACCGAAACTAGCTATAGAATGCAGACATTCTGTAGCTAACCGCCAATTCTGCAGCTGTCTTCACGTTCAAGCATGTTCCAGGTGTCCTCTTAGGAAAAGCTACACATGGGTATATTCCGCATCATGCCCTCATCGTTCGTTGCTCACCATGAAGAATGAACCGAATTCTAGACGTGGTTTTGGTACGTGGGACCTCATTCAAGGAGGCAGACTTCTAATAGGACTAGGAAAGTCCAAATGCCCTTTGTCCCTTTACGCTACCATCTTTAGAGTCCTAGTACGATTTTGATAAGGAAAGACAATGATCCCCGTATTTTTGCAAGTTCTGTTATGTAGATTTGTTATAAAATCACTCGAGAAACCGAGAGACAAGCTCTAGATTTTGCTTAGATTTCAGGGATTGACTGCTATATTTCTGAAGACCGAGAATACTCTGTTTCAAGTTATTTTCCTTTAATCGAAGAAGACAGCATTGCTTTGAACGCGTTGAGTTGATTTTGAGTTAGATTCCGTCTGGTGGTAGAGGGCCCCTGCCTCCTGCACGGCTTTACTTTCGTAATTTAGATAAGTATCTTAGTCATTTTCACGTTTTTGAAGTTTGAGTTCATATTTAATTTCATTAGTCACTATAGCTATACTTGTTCTAAGAAAATCTTTCAAAAGATCATGATAATGAATGGGAAATGGTTGTAGTGTTGTAGGTTTTATTTGTAATTTCTTTTGTTCATTATCACAGTTGAACTTATTCTAGTAAACTCTTCCAAAAAATCCTTATGATGTCTAAGGCATGACTGTGATACTAAATGTTTCAGTTGTTTGTTTACACTAAGTAGCATAGTTGATCTTACTCTTAAAATGCTCTTCCAAAATATCATAACAATGGGTAGGAAATAGCTGTGATGTCTTAGTTTTTAAATTTCTTTCAGTCTTTATGTTTGCATTTGCACTAAATTGTACAGCCAGGATTGTTCTAACAAGCTCTTCCAAAATACCATTCATGATGGACAAAATAGGCTGTAGAATCCCATAGATTAATTGCATGATAACTTAGTTAGGGTACTCCAGAGTAAAATTGCATTCAATTCATGCTCTTGTATTTCATTTTAAGTTTGATAATGGCTTGTTAGTTCAGCACTGTTTATTGTAGACTAGTGACATCTTAGTTCAGTTCTAGCTTAGCTCAATGTATTCACATTCCACATTTAGTTGACATCCATTGCATATTAGATTACATTAGTTGTTAAACTTAAACACCACAGCCTTCATTATTTACAAAACCTCTTTTGTTCCAAATCTGTAATTGACTCATAACCATCTGGACAGAAGACAGTATCATCCCAAGGCCTGAAGTACTTTTGCAACCTCTTTACCATTTCATAAACAAAGTCTTTCCTCAAAAGACTACTTTAAAAAGAAATATATAACTTTTGAGTAAGGTTTAGTGATGTTAACCTAAGTTGCAGAATAGAATTAGGAGGTAGTCTTAGAGTAGAGATCATATGATGTTACCAATTTTCTTATCCAAATATTTTTCAAGAAATCTTTAATCATGGATAAGATGTTGTATCATTATAACCTGATTGTTTAATTGTTTAGTTAGGAGAATTTTTATACTTAGCTGCCCATTTCTCAAGCTCTTCCAAAATACCTTTAATGAAAGAATTGGACAAGTTAAGTTTATGTTTTGATTCATTTTCTTGAAGTCAATATCAAGCTTTTTATTCTGCTTAGTCATAGTTTAGGTTTGATTCTGTTTCAGTATTTGCATTTGCATTTTTGATTTGTCATCAATAAATTAGGCTTCACTCTGTTTTTAACCAGCAAATTCTTCCCACTAGCATCTAGTTCTTTTCCTTGTGAACATAAAACCATCAACAGACCAAAAACATCATAAAACACTAAACACAATGCATTAAGAAACAAACACTTAGGCACATACAATGCACTTCACTTCAGCAGTTTACCAACCCTGGTTGACAATTAAATGAACTCAATTTAGGAGACTAGGTTGAGACCAAACAAAATGGAAGAAGGATAACAGGGGAAATTTACAACAAAATATGTGGCGTCTAGTATCGCTTCCGACATGCTTTTGTCCTCAATTACTCCCATCTCTACACCATTCACAAACCATTGTGATGCTTAGAACCCCACATAAACCCTCTTCAAGAAACACTGTCCTTGGATTTAGTTTGCAGTTCGGTCTTTTTCAAATTCATTTTACTTGCATGGCCTCTATAATTCCCGCGTTTTTCATATGATTATCAAACATCCACAAAATAACGCTTAAATCGATGTTAGGGTGCTTTTTTTGCATTTTTCATATGACTATCAAGCATCCACAAAATAATGCTTAAATCGATGTTAGGGCGCTTTTTTATTTTTTATTAAGGTGGACTGTGGTCTTATTCCTTTAGCGTCATCACAACAAGCTTAACATGTTATTATAGGGAATCAAATACAGGTGGTGAGGGAATTAATATCCTGCCTCAACCATCTAGTCTACTCTTATTTGAGGTTGATGTTATGGTGCTTTTACATGAATGTTAGATTGTTTTTCCAAGTGCACTCACATTATCGTTAATGGGCTCTTCCTTTGTTCAAAATTTGTGGATTTTTTTGTATTTAATTTTGTTATAATGTAAGGGATAACCCTTCCAATTTCATTTTCATTGGATTTTCAAAGCTTTTTCATCAATGAACCTTTCGTCGATTTAAACTAAGTATGACATTAATTATTTCTAATAATTAGTTGTAATTTTTTATCATCGATATCCACAATATTTATACTACTAAAATCCTAGATAAATGCGATTCAACCTTGTTAAAATCTTTTGGAAATAAATTGTGTAGATTTTTACCCTATTCAACATTCCGGGTGAACACACCACCCATCGTAAGGAAATAGAAAATAAACATATGATACTTTATCTTTTCCATACTTTATCAATTTTAATTCATGGCATGCTTCCTTTTTGTATGTCCATTTGAGGAATGAAATATTGAATGAAAATAGCTTAGTAAATATTTACCTTCACAATTTTACTAGGCAGAAATCATGTTATTGGCCAGAAAAAAATTAAAATTTTCAAGGGAATGATTAATTCTAAATAGTTTTTCAATCACCTGAGTTCTCTCTCTCATCATCCCCTACCTTATTAAGAATAACGAGTCAGTCGAGCGGCAACCTAATATTCATAGAAGCAACAACTATCAATGAGGCATTGAGACTCTAAATCATGCCCATGAGATTCAACGTATAATAGAGTAGTTTCTTAGTTTTGAAAACTCATATTTTCTTTAAGTGTTTCATTTAAATTTGTTGTTTTCTTTAAGGAAGAGGGATTTATTTTGGGAGAGTTCTATTTCACATGTGTTCATGAGGTGGGTCAATCCATGTCAAATGCCTCTCCAAAGGCATGTTAAACACCTTACCTTCTAAATAAGTCTCATCTCATGTGCCCTTAAAAGAATTGCAAGAGGCCTCTCGGTATCTCTTTCTTTCCACTTTAAAGTGAATAAGTCCATTGAAGCTCCTTAATTATCTCTCATTATAGCATAACACAAAACGTCAAATAATTCAATTGGGTTTATCTCAGGTGGTTGGGAAGAAAGGTTGTTATCTCCCACACCCAAATTCAATTCCTTGCAAGTGACATGATGATGAGAAATATTGATGTAATGGCTAGGTGCCTATAAATATTGTTGCATTGACCCTCACATTCACCATCAGACTAAGAAAGAGGATAATTTCCCTTGAAAAATAAATAATTCAAATGAAAGGAAAGAAGCATGGAAAATTGAGTTGATGGGTAGGAATGAATGAAGTTTTGTTTATTGTGAGAGAGATATTTGGTGGACCAAAGAGAGAAGACACAATTCTATTCTCTTGACTAACAATGTCAAGAGGGGGGAGGAACCATGTAGGATATATGTTTCAACTTCGTGAATTGGCATGCACTTTTCTTTCTTTTTGGATGATGGCCATTCTCTAGTAATTATGTGCATTGGGATAATTAGAGTATCATAGTATCATAAATAAATAAAATAAATCATTCAATTTATGTTTTCCTTTTGTGGTATATAGCCAGGCAGCCGATGGGATAATAGTCAATCTAACAAGGACTCCAAGAAACGAGGCCGGAAAACTGATTTGGAGCGCACTATCACAGTTGGGAAACTCCTGGTTGATTCAGGAAGATATGCTAAGTTGACAAAGTATTACAAGCCCCTCCCCCACAGTGATCTATGAAGCTCACCTCATGGAATTTCAGGGGACTCAATAGTCCTGGGAAACTAAGAATGATCAGAAATATGTTAAATATGGAAAAGCCAAATATTCTCTTTTTACAGGAAACCAAATGTAACAGTAGCACTCTAGGCAAAATTCTCTCCAGCGCTTGGCCTGACTGTCACTTTGTGGCAGTTGACGCATCGGGAGCTTCTGGTGGGCTTGCAATTGCCTGGAATAACCAAGACATCTCGCTTTATGATTTTCATGCCGCCCACCATCTCATACAAGCAACCTTTCACATCATAGGTACCAATGTTCATGGTCATCTCTCTAATGTTTACTTCCCTCAGGAAGCGGGCAGGAAAATGGCACTTCTAGACACATTGGAGGTGTTAAACAATGCCCGAACCCACCCTCTGTGGATTCTGGGTGGTGATTTCAATATGATTACCAACCTAGGGGAGAAAATGGGAGGCAGAGCTAAGCTAGATCCAGAAAGTTTCCACTTCAAGGACTTCATTCAAAACAATATGCTAATAGATCTCTAGTACAGCAATGGCATTCATACCTGGAGTAATCGCAGAACGGGTCGCCAACACATAACCTCCAAGCTGGACCGATTCCTAATTTCTGATAATGCGGTGCATCTAGGGGGGGATATCTCTGCCTCGATTCTGCCAAGCAGTGGTTCGGACCATTGGCCCATCTCCTTACAATGGCAGCGACTGTGGGACTCCAGGAAGCGCCCCTTTCGCTTTGAGGCATTCTGGCTGACCCATCCCGCCTTCAAGGATCTCATCAGTGCTTGGTGAAGGACCTTAACACCGCCTGAAGGGTCAAAGATGTATCAATTTCAGTACAAGCTCAAGTGCCTAAAACACCACATCAAGCAATGGAATCACAATACGTTTGGCAATATCTTCCAGGCGCAACAAGCCCTCATTACAGAAATGAAGACTCTACAGCAGCAGATCATTACGAATGATTACACGGAAGAACTTATGGCTCAGGAGACGCAACTCAAAGCCCAACTGGATGATCGATCAAAACAAGAGGAAGTACTTTGGCGGAAAAAATCCAGGGTTAGATGGCTGAAGGAAGGTGAAAGAAATACAAAATTCTTTCACCGAACTACAATACAAAGACGCATGCAGAACTCAATCACAGCCATAAAGAATCAAACAGGGGAAAAAGTAGAAGCACAGGCAGAGATAGAGCAGGCGTTCCTAGAACACTTCCAGACGGTGCATAAAGAACCTCACGGGGACAGAATTTTTGCAATCAACCAAATCCTGCAAAACATTCCTAAAATTATCACTGATGAGCATAATCAGCTGCTCTTGCGCCCAGTATCCAGGCAGGAAGTGGATGTCGCCATGAAGCAGCTCAGAGACAGAAAAGCTCCAGGGCCGGATGGGTTCACTACCACTTTCTACCATCAGTTCTGGGATCTCATTGGTGAGGAAGTTTGGATGGTGGTTGAAGAATCCCGGGCCATGCATTGGATTCTCCCTTCTTTAAACGCAACATTCATTGCTCTCATTCCAAAAGAAGAAGAGGCCAGCACTTCGGATAAATACAGACCCATTGCTCTATGCAATGTGATCTATAAAGTCATCTCAAAAGTCATTGCCAACCGTTTAAAACCGCTCTTGCCTCTTCTTATCTCTCCAGAGCAGTCCGGATATGTTGAAGGCAAGCAGATCCTGGATGGCATCATTCATACTCACGAGATCATCCATTCGTTAAAGCAGAACAAACAAGCAGGTATGATTCTTAAAATCGATCTTTCCAAAGCATTTGATAAACTAAGCTGGACCTATATTCAAAAAATGCTTCTGGCCTTTGGCTTTTCCCCCACCTGGGTTCGTTGGATCCACAGCCTCATCTCCTCCTCATTTTTCTCCATCCTTATTAACGGAACTCCCTCCCGCACCTTCACCCCTTCTCGTGGCATTCTTCAAGGAGACCCCCTATCCCCTTTTCTTTTTGTTCTGATGGCGGAAGGTTTGGGGCGCCTCCTCTCCTCTGCCTTAAGCTCTCAGCAAATTCAAGGCATCTCTGTCCACAATGCACCAGCTGCCACCCACCAACAATTCGTGGATGATAATATGGTCTTTGGCTATCCCTCTGTTCAAGAAGCCTCCAAGCTAAAATCCCTGCTGCAAGTCTTCTCTGATGCGTCAGGAACTAGCATAAACAAATCCAAATCCTAGATCTTCTTCTTTCACACCCCCCCCTCACACAATTGGCCATTGCCCGTATCCTTGGCTTCTCCATAGCTTCCCTCCCCTCCACTTACCTAGGCACTCCTCTCATCGCCTCCCCACTTAAACATGCTTCCTGGCGCAAACTCCTTGATAAGTTGGAAGCCCGTCTCTCCTCCTAGAATTTTCGTACCCTCAACTTTGCAGGCAGGTTGGTTCTCATTAAATCTGTTCTCCAAGCCTTGCCTCTTTACCTTTTTTCCATATTAGCGGCTCCCAAATGGGTCCTCAATAAGATCAAAGCCCTCCAAAGGAATTTCCTTTGGGGATCAAAAGGAACCAATCGAAAATGGGCCCTTGTTCAATGGTCCACTGTTTGCAAACCCACAGAGCAAGGGGGAATTGGCCTTCGGGATCCTCTTCTAAGTAACGCCATCATGAATGCGAAAATCTGGTGGAATTGGCTCACTGCTCCTGAAAAGCCTTAGGCCATTCTATGGAAAGCCAAATATGCTCAAAATCGTCCCCAAGATGAACTTGTTAGAATGACTCTGGAAGTGAATGGATCTATAATATGGAACTCTGCCAAGACTCACCACCTTCTCATTCAACATCACAGTTTCTGGGAGATAAGAGATGGCACCTCTGCAAGGTTTTGGACTGACTCTTGGGAACAATTACCAAAGCTCACCAACACTTTCAATCCTTCCATGGATCCTGACTGGCCTATGCGACAGCTTGAGACAGTTAACACTCACTGGGAGGAGACCGACAACCAGGGTTATCGGCAATGGAGACAGACAGCCAGAATTATCAGAAATGTCACAGCGCAAGAAAGCAAAGCCATCATCGATGACCTCAGTACCCGATGCATCAGAGTTTCGCAAGATAAGGGCATTTTAAGATGGGGCCACTCGCCTAAAGGAACTTACACCACTAGGGAGGCCTACAGGATCCTCAGTATGGATCCCATGCCCAAAGACCTGCTTTGGGGCAAAATCTAGAATCTTGGAGTCTGGCCTAAAGTTGCCTCTTTCCTCTGGCTCCTTGGTCACCAAAGGATTCTCACATGGGACAATCTCCGCAAGAGACACTTCCATGGTCCCTCTATCTGTCCTAATTGTGGGGAAAATGAAGAAACTCAGCAGCATCTTCTTTATGCCTGTCCTTTGGCCTCCCTGCTATGGGAGAAAGTTAGTTTCAGAAGCCAAAGAAACTGTAAGCTCGATACTGACATTAGAGGAACCCTCCGAGATTGGCATCAACACCCCTTCACAAGAGAAATTCTCAATCATCTCTGGAGAATTATCCCTGGACTCCTCCTCTGGACCATCTGGAAAGAGAGAAACAAACAAATTTTTAAGGATCAAAGGACCCCGACAGATATCATCTGGAGTAATTATTGTCACAATCTCAAGGAGACTCTAGACTTGCAGTCCTGGAGCATAGAGGATTTCCCATCTCAAGCCAAGGAGAAATATATATGGGAGAGCTGGGGTCTCAACATTTAGCCCAACACTCAGAAGCACACTCGCTCCCAATCCGTCAAAATCAATCACACATGGACTCCTCCCCCTCGGAACACCTTTAAGCTCAACTTTGATGGTGCCTCAAAGGGCAATCCAGGCAAAGCTGGCTTCGGCGGTATCATAAGGAATCATGCTGGCATGCCTCTGCTTGTTTACATGGGAATTATTGGCTGGGACACAAATAACTCGGCAGAGATGGAAGGATTATGGCAAGGCCTTCTTCTCTCTCAGCAAGCGGGTCTGCATCCTATTGAGATTGAAGGTGATTCTCAAATCCTCATCAACATCGCTGCCCAACTTCTCAATGGGGCCTAGGCACGCAAAATCTCCAGCAGCTGGCGTCTAGAGGCGCGCTTGGACAAAATGGCTAGATGGCTACAGGGTAATCGTGCTCTTTTGTTCAAGCATACCCGTAGAGAAGGCAACAGGGTTGCGGACTTGCTTGCTAATCTGGGAGTGGATTGTGAAAGCAATCTTAAGGCAGGGACGTTGGATATAATCCAGAATGAGGATCACAAAAGGAACTGCCACAATTTACTTCAGGAGGAGGCGAACCCCCCGGATGCGGGTGCAAGTGGCGATAGTGGGATCGATGGGACGCACGGCGCAAGGACGGGAGGCCACCTACCTTCCCTCTTGGAACCTTAGCGCCCACTTGATCACAATTAATGCCCGCGCTTGATCTTTATGGTATGGATATGGCGTCTATTCACTTCACTGCAACAGGTTCTCGAGGCAGCCTCGACTGCTGCAACCGCATTTCACATTCGACTTCCAGGCTTGGTCATTCAATGCGCAGGCTGGAAGGTTGCAGAATTGGTTTGTTATTTATTATGGAGCCGTCCGCCCCTTCGCCATTGTTGTCGAGTTGTAATCCTGCTCTGGATAAAGCCAGAGTCCGCACCATCACAGGGTTGCGCAGTCGTCACACATGCTGTTTGGTGCCTGCGGACAATTCTCACATATCAATTGCAGGTTCCTGTGTGTCTGCAACTGTGGTTCTTGGCTCTCCTCCTAAGCGGAATTCCATCATCACTCATTCGCCTCAGCACTCTAGCTCCTGTTCTGTTGCAATTATGCCAAGAGTTAGACAGAGGATGCGGTGCCGAAGGGGATCCTCTCGTTCGGCCAGAAGGCATTCGCCATCCTTCTCCTCCTCTTCGTCGAATTCCTATGCGACCTCGGGCAGCCTGCCTCGTCTCCTTCATGGGCGTCTGCTTCGTTCTGGACGTCGGTTGGACTCGCCTTCTGGCGATGCTCTGCCAGCTCAGTCCCACATAGCCCTCTTCTCTTTCGACTGTGCTCTCAATAGACCCCGGGTTACCGTGGCCATCTCGGTCGTCTTCCTGGAGGAACCAATGCCTGTGCCTCCGCCTGACGAGTATGCTCCAGACGACAGTGCTAATTTGGATGAGAAGCAACAGGATATGAGGGGTTCGCCTTCGGAGAACAGGGTGTCTTTGCAGGTTGAAGCTGGGGTCGTTCCGGGTCATGTCGATGCAACTCCGCTGGTTGTCCACTCCTCCGCCGCTTGCTCCCATGCCCAAGGCGACCCAGAAGACTACAGTTGCAAGATTGAGGAAATTGCGTCGGATGAGTAACTCAGCCCTCTCCTCCTGTCTTTTTTGTTACTTCTCTGCCCTCTCTGAAGGATTGCTTGGTCGCCTTAATGTTTACTCCATCTCTGTTTCTTTTTTTGTAAATGTTCAATCTCAGACACTGTAGTGGTCCAATACTGTTAGAGTCCAATGCAGCAGATATGCAATCTATATGTGTCTAGTGTTCAGTCAAAAACATATCAGTTCGATCCCCTGCGTGGGATTTTTTTAGATGATGGGTCCTAAGGCTAGTTTCCCTCTCGATGGGCAGCCCAATATCAGTCTCTGTCAGTTAAAATTGCCTCCCGGTAGGCACTGTTTTGGCTTCGGCCAGGTGTACATTATTTTCCTTTGATTAATAGATTACTTTAACTTAGAAAAAAAAAAAAAATGTCTTCCTTTTGTCAATAACACTTGACTTGTTCATTACCACACTAACACATTAATTCAAAAATTAAAAGAAGAGAATGACCAAAAGAGTAAAAAGTAGCTTTATTGTGAATGTGAATCAAAACCAAGCAAAAAAGGCATGCAATAAAGTAAGCCATATCTTTATTCAAAGGTTATTTATCTTTTCTTGTGCCTTCGGAATGGAAAATAAGGCTTCATTACTTCTTTTTGCATTTGAGAGAGATACTTTACCTCTACATGCACATGAACATAAGTTGAGTTGGTGAGGTCAGATTTAACTAATATCCTTGTAAAGGTCAATGGGTGTTGATCCCAGATTTGTGCTACATGGCTATGAAAATTTTAGAGTTGTTATTGAGGAGATTACATAAAATCATGATTACATATATAAATATCATATAAATCACTAACAAGCCTTGAGGTAAACGAGTTGTTTGTCCAAGCCTTTATAAGTATTATGACTAAGTAATGGCATTACCTTAGTTAGAAGGTAAGGTTCTCCTTATTTCTTCACACTAAAAACCTCTTCCCCACACTTAATGTTAGACCAAATAAGAAAGCATCGACACCCTTATTCTTGTGAAAATGAGAAGAATGTAGACTTGACTAGATTGACCTCCCCAAATCCTTACTTCTTGAAGCATTCACTCACCTTAGTGAAATGGTTATATGATAGTTTAGTTTCACCTTTCATCATACTCACACTCTCATGAGGGTGGAGACCACCTCCATGTTTGTTTCATCATACTCACCTTTGTTGCTGCTGTTGCTGCTGCTGTTGTTGTTGTTGTTGTTGCTGCTATTGTTGTTGTTGTTTTTGTTGTTGGTGTTGCTGCCATTGCTATTGGTGTTGCTACTGTTGCTGCTGCTTGCTGTTGTTTTATGTTGACTTTTCTGGGAAACATTGAATTTTCTGGGGTTGAATTTGAGTTGACCATGTGGCTATTTTGAGGGTTGTTGTGACACATGCTCGGTTGGATGACCAAGGAGACTTTGCTGGTTGAAGCATCCTGTTGACCACCATAACGCACCAACACATTTATCTATTTCTGGTTTGTCTTTTGTTGATCTACTGGTATGTTCTATCAACACTTTACTTGATTGTGTGATTTTTGTAGTGAAATTAAAGTTGCATCAAGCATAGAACATCTACATAAATTTACAAGTTCAAATCTGAAGATGGCTTGAAGTCCTGAAGGAAGAAGTTGATCTACTGAAGACGAATTTGTGAAATTCTCTCTGTGTTGATGATATATTTCTCACAAAGGATGAGAACCTCTTTAGTGTAAGAGGGAGTTGATTGAAAGTGTTACATGAACCTGATGAAATACTTGTTGACAATGTGGCATGATGGATTGTGAGCCCATGGCTACTTCCTTGATGAAGAAAAAGTTGCAATAATATGTTGTTGAGAAAAGAAATAGCATTGATAGGTTGTTGGTGTTCGCTTTTGTTCAAATATTTGGTTAAATTTGGATGAATAGCTAGATGTTACTAATAAAACAATTATTGAGATCCACCATGGATACCTTTCTTCTTTTGAGTAGGTTGAAGATTATGTAAGAAGCCTAGAATGGCTAAGGATCCCTTTGAGAGGGAGCATTGGTTTGATAGCATCATCGGGTTACCGTAAGACCTATGTGGTCAGGGAATTTTGTTCTGAGGCTTGCAATAATGAGGTACAAATTTCATCTCTCCTTGAGAGGAAATTGATAGTGTACAAATTTCATCTCTCTCTAAGGAGAGATTAATGGTGTTTCAAATTTCATCTCTCCCTAAGAGGAGATTGATGGTGTACTATTTTCATATCTCTTCAGAGGATATTGATGGTGCAATATGTTAATCTCTCCTAAGAGGAGATTGATGGTGCACTATGTTAATCTCTCCTGAGAGAAGATTGATGGTGCATTGTTTTCATCTCTTCTGAGAGTAGATTGATGGTGTATTATTTTTTTTTCATCATTCCTCTTGTGAACCCTATGGTGTATGGTGTAATGGTGTAATGGAGATGATGTATCAAGACCTCCTCATCTACTACCTTTATATGATCCAGACATACTGGTTCTATTGGAAATATTATATCAGACATTTTCTCATCGAGTGACAAGTACTCTTAAGAGGGAAAAGTGGTCCATATGGCCTAAGTTTCCTATCAAGATCAGATACTATGTATTTGATCACACCAGCCAAGCCATGAAAGAGGCCAGTGAAATTGAATCATATAATTTTGGAGAGATAAGATTCAGGAAACATGATCTTGAAGCTTTTGTTATTAGTCATTGTGTTGCTGTCAACCAGATGTGGTCTTATACCCATGAGAGGGATACTAATGAGGAAATATTCAAGAGACTTATTTATCCATTGAGTTTAAATAAAATTTAAATCAAGGACCTCAGAAGAAGGCTGAATAGACCCATGCGTCACTTATTGTCAACCTCCAAGAAGAAGTTGAAAAGCTCCAGAGAGTGTTGGAACAGGTGAAGGAGATGAAGGAAGCATTGGAGAAAGAAGCAGACATAATCAAGAGGATGATTGAAGAAGAGCAAGCAGCAAAGAAGGCAGAAGAACTGAGAAGGAAAGCAAAAGAAGATGACCTAGTGAAATAATTGGCTTTGGAAAATGAACTAAGAATCAAGCAGCAGGAAAAACAAAAGAAAAGAGATGAAGAGCTTTGGAGGAAAATAGATGATGAACTCCAAGAGAAGAAGGAATAAGCTATGTGTAAAGATAAAAGGATTGAACAACTTGGCATTCCATCATCTCCAAAGATAAACCCCACTCCTAAGTCTCTAGTTGAACCATGTAAGATTGAAGAAATGGAGAAGGAGAAATTTTTCCCCATGACCATGGCTGACCCAGTAGTAGTATTGAAAACATTCAATTATGAATACAAGAAGAACAAAGTCAGCAGGGGAGTTTCCAAAATGATAAGGTTGGGGGAGAAATTGTCACTAAGGAGGTTCTCATTCATGAAAAAACATTTGATTCAGAGATGACTGCAGCTTCCAGTATTACCATGGCCCAAGAAACAGGTGATAATGTTTCCATGCTGAAGAGAAAGGTCTATGTTTCTTAGTTGGAACTCAGTGCTGCTAAGCAAAGAAATACAGACCTAGAATTCTAGTAGCAAGGTGAACTAGACTCAGTTAAAGAGTTCAAAGGGAAATCACTTGAGATCCAAGAGGAACTGAGTACGGTTCAAAAATAATTCTACAGGAGCATTCAGGGCATCAAAGATAAAACTCCTAAGTTTGATGATTATAAAAAGAGGATGGTGCCTGTCAAGGAAGAATTGGAGAATATTATAAATATGCTAGATGACATCATTCAATGGAAAATATAGTATCATGATCAGGGGGTAGACATTCCTCAGCTCCGTGACTAGGAGAAAATAATATGTTTTTATAAATCTTGTAAATGTCTTGACAAGGCTAGAGCCTTAGAAGAAAAGGCTCAGGAAGCTTTCAAAATTTGCTTTAAGTTTGGAGGAGAGGTTGATGCAGTCTTAAATAACTTCAAGTTTCTGATGCTCCAGTCAACCTTTAGTCCTATACCTGTGGAGCAGTGCATAGGATAAAAGGAGAAAGTGATAGACATCTGTAAGCAAGAGATCCAAGCATTAAAATTTATCACCAGGGACAACACAATTTATATGAAGATTTTCAGAATACAACGCTAATTCAAATCAAAGGGAAGGTGTCTCTATTTCTAACAAGGATTGCATAGGTACGAGGCTATGGTAGTAAGAGAGGAATGTTGAGTAGTTAAACTAGGACTTGGGTTAATCTAACAAATTTTTTTCCCTTTATCTCATATAATTTTTTAAAAAAATTGGCTAGATGAGAAGTTTATATTTCACTCAAAGCCTAAAAGATATTGAATTTTTGGCACTGTGCTCAAATGGGTTTAAAATTCATAAGGTCACAACTCCACTAACATTTACAAGCAACCTCATAACATAAATAAGCAAAAAGAGACATAATCAAAGAAAACAATCATATACATACTTAAGTGTCTTGTCCCAGCTTCCAGTAGCAAGAAAATTCATTGATGGAATCCATGTAATTTCCTTAATAGGTGCATCATGCATAGCCACAGTCACTTGATGGCCCCTAGTCAGCAATGGCCACTTTTTAGCTTGTTTATCACAGCCAACAGAGAAAATAGTAGTGCCATCATCCTTCCATGTCGAGCAGAGAACCTGCATACGAAGCATTAAATAATAAAAAAAACTTAGAAGCACACTCTGAAACTTCAGTAATGGTTCTTGCCATACGTAATACAACCCTGGTTCCTGCAAGCATATTACAACTTCTGGATAAAATTCACAAGAAAAAAGAACAGGTACTAGAATTCCAACCACAATCTGAAGCAGCTCACAGGTTGGTCATGTTACATTGCTTCTTGTGGCATGCTAGCCCCAATTTGAAGGACCTTCCAACATCTAACATGGCAATCTACATTCCAAAATATAACAAAATATCGAAACAAAACACCAGTCAAAATCATTACAATAATATCACTATCCCCAAAATATCAGATGAACGAGTCCACATTTCAGTAAATGGAGATAGTTGAGAACACGATGAAGCGCAGCAGAATGGCTAACTTAGCACTTACGGCGGCCTAAGATCCTCCTTTCTGCCTGTTTAAAGGTCCCTGGAAACCATCACTGCACAGAATCTATGAAAGCTTTGTTTTCGCAAAAATGTTTAACAACCAAAAATGATGAACCCTCAAATCTCCAGTAACCTTGTGCTCGTGCCTTAGCTTTCCATCCAATTGATAAGCCACCAAAGTTCAAATGGTTAACACACCCACCAAAATTCAAATGTTATAATTTTTTGACATATGTTTTGTCATATTAAAAATAAATAAAACAAGTTGTAAAATTTTATTATTTAAAAATGTGAGAGGATTACTCTATATTTTTTTAACATATGTTTTTTTCTTGTTAAAAAATATAGCTATCGAGGTTAATCTAGGGTAAATGGAGCTAATATTTGTAATATAGTAGTAATAATATATTTTTAAGATCTTAGTGAGACTTTATTGTGATCTCATTGTTTGTAGGACAAAGGACTTAAGTCCGCTAAAATCTACAAAGGTGTACATACTCTACCCCTTTAGATTTTAACCTATGACATCTTATGACGAAGCACATATTCTTAACCATTGTAAAGATATAAAAACGTTGACATTTTTCTCCAATATTCAAATATTATGATCCATGGTCATCCAAAGGTAGAAGCTTCTACTAAAAAAAGAATCCATAGGTAGACCTGAGGTTTTAAGGGGATTTTATTATGAAAAAACATAAATGGAAACATAGAAAATATATTTCAAAGAGTACAATAGTAGAAAAAAATCCAAATTCTATTAATGGATGAAATAGAAAATAACTATAAATTGCAAAGTGATACAAACTAAGCGGAATGGAGGTAGCTTATTTATGAAGAGAGATGTGTCAACTACTCTTAATCACAATAAAATATTACAAGATGTCAAAACTTCTTTTGAACATAAAGTATGATGTCCTCAGATCCAAAAACTCTGAAATCCAAAACCCTAGCCCTAGGAAATGGCATGCCAAAAATAACGTGGGCCCAAAGAGGCTAATTGATATATCAACTTCTTGGGGCTACAATGTTTGCATGCAAAATCCTTTTAGGAAATTTCTTGGACCAATACAATCCATACTATCTATCTTTAGCCTATGACAAATGCCAAAAATGCAAGGGAAATGCCCAAAAAAGGCACTAGAAGTTTGAGACCTAAAACACTATAATATAACTACCAAGACGTGGAATAATTTTGAATCAATGTAAAAAGTGGGTGGTCGCTAGTATTCTATTGAATCAATTGTCCCCCCTTATGAATAAGTGGTCCATTTTGTGTCAAGTTCCTTCGTCGAGTGGGGAAATTTTTGTTGAATATGTCTCCTAGCGAGACATGTGCACCAAAGTAGGAACATGAGGTGCCTATGAGAGGTGGAAAATATGGTTGAAGTAGCTCCACATTAAGTATAAGGTTCAATCCAAAGAAAAGGGACTTTTTTATTTAGAAGCATCTTCACCCACAACCTTTGTGTTGGTGTAAGGCCTATATCGGAATGGAGAGCTGGGGGGAACTTCCAATGGGATCTTAAGAGGTGTTCTTTATACAAATGCAACCATACCTTATCTCCCACCCTAAAATTTTGTGGCACTATAATCCAGGTGGATATTTGGTGGCCACCCACATCTTCCACTAACTCAATGGTTCTTTATCTTCTTATCAAATTTTCTATGGTTTTTTGGGTCTTGAACTTCTACAGTCATTTGTAAGCCCTAAATTATGTTTTTTGGCCATTTAAGGGTCCAGAGGTTTTTATGTCATTCCCTAGGGTTAACCAAAATTTGTGATCCTAAATATAGTTCTTTCAGATGGACTAATTGTGTTCCCCATACAAAGATTTTATGCAAAAGTTGCACCACTAGGAAGTTGATTCTAGGGTTACGGTTTTCAACCTCTGGGGTTCTTTATTTTATGTTAAAACATATGATGAAACTAACATAAAAAATGAAAAAAATATGCATTCATGACCTACAAGCATCTTGATCACAACATGTTTGTAGAACTAAACAACCTGTATCGGGAAATCTTGAGCAAGATTAGAGCTTAGAAACAAAGCATGAAGAATGAGGAACCATGTTTTTGTCTTCAGGGAAAATGTAGATGCGGGCAGGGAGGGAACCCTTGCTCTCTCTGCGGGAAAAGTTAAATGTTAGTGTTGGATTTTTTCTTAAAGAAATCTTAGCCTTTGCCTCTCATTCTATGGAAGGGACTCTTCTATTTCAAGTGTATATTTTTTATTAATATTGTATCACCATATTTTATGGAAAGTTATTTGAAAAAGGTCATTTTTTAGTAATCATTTTTATTGTATTCTATAATCAAAATAGAGTGAGAGGTAATTCATTAATTTTATTTAAGTAAAATTAATTTTTTTGAAATGATTCATTCACATGCCATTAAGGGGTGGACTTTCACTATTGCAAGATATTTTTTTTTATTGCTTAGTTAACTTATTTCCTTGTGTGTAAGAAAAACAAGCTTTTAGTCAATCAGAAACAATTCTAAATCTTATTATAGGACCAAATTCAATTCTAATTTATTTCCAAAACATGTTCTCGATGAGGTTTCAATATGGTTATGCTTAATGTCAATTCAATTTATCTATTTTAAAGACAAGCCGCACTATCACCAAATTTAATTCTTTAATGCCAAAACATGTTCTCGATGAGGTTTAAATATGGTTAAGCTTAATGTCAATTCAATTTATCTATTTTAAAGACAACCCACACTATCCAAATTTAAATGGAGCTCGAGGTATAAGTTTTTATAAATAGAAAAAAAATATTCATTTCAATTTCATATATATGAAGCATTAGAAATGGACAAAAAACGAAATTAGGAAGTCAATTAGGTTCAGCTTGGGTGGTTAAGAGGAGTTGTTATCATCATTGTCTAAGGTCAATATTACTTGTGATGTGTTTATTCCTTATGTAGGGTTTGCATTATCTTTTGAATTTCAAACTCAACCTTTTGAATTCATCCATTCTACCATGACTCATTTCCTTTTAGTTTGCATTCAAATCATTCTTATGTTATTATCAATTTTAACTTAAGAAAAGTATGGAATGTGTTGGTTGCATCTTCGTGCTACAAAATATGGTCTTATGGGTGTATTTATTATATCGTGAACAATAGATTATATGTGTTGTGTATGGAAATAATTTTTTTTCTTACAGTTCTTAGTATGTCGAATTGTGTTTGGTTGTTCTTAGGTGTGATAAAAATGAATTTAGACACCACCTCTATTTTAGAATACGAGTTTTCTAATATACAAAATCCATCAATTCTCCAACATGGTATTAAAGCTAATGGTTTGAGATCTAGCATGTTGCCTGCAAGTCTCATGCAAGTTGTAGATGCTCTTAAAAATTCATATTTGTTTAGTGGATTGGTTAAAGGTTTCTAATTGCAAACTAAATCTAGGATCAAATCAGTGGGTCAAAATAATGATTTTCAAGCTAGATCTTATAAATTTTAATGGACACAATTATGGAATTTTGGCACAAGATATGGGAACATTGTTGAAGACTGAAGAGCTATAGGACTTTAAGAAAATGGTGGTTCTTATCCAAGGGATAACTAATAAAATTTTTTCATCAACAGGAAAAAGGATGAGGCTCTAGGAGTCATACTGTGGAAGAATGTAACCAGGTTCAGTCTTCATTATTAATGTATTTGTTAAAATAACTTATTATTATTCAACTTATTAAAGCATGGGTTTTATGCTCCGGTCATATTTATATTAAGGTCCCAATTGTGGACATCTAGGTTAGTTGTTACAAATTTAAATTGATCCAATTTTTGGGCTTTTAAATCATGCAACATTAGGTTCTCAAGAGGATCCTCCATCAAGTCATCTTCTTCAAGGTCATCATCCCCAAAATCTACTTCAAATACAACCCTCATGTCAAGTGATACAAGTCATCAAAATTGCATCCTTAAGTCGACTTCAATCAGTCTTCAAGTCAGCTCAAATCAGGACACAACACTTCACACTATCATATCGGCTCAATAACTATGGAAAACAACTATATATATGGTGGTATAGTTTTCATTTCTACCACAGATGTTTGGAAATATCTGAAGTTTCGGACCACAGATACATTTCGGATCATGATCACAAGTTCGGTGTTGGAGGATAAGGTCTCGAACATATTACAGAATTTTGGTAACCATTTATGCTATGAATCAGGTAACTTCCATAATATGATGTTGCAGCAAAAGAGTGCATCGGTTTCAACACAGATCTACCATATAATCAGTGTTATGTTATGATACTCAATTCAATGAATATGCTCGATTATCTCAGTTATGGTTCTAAATGCTATGATGATGCTCGGTGATCTCAGTAATGATGCTCGGTGCTATGTTGTTATCTCAAACTCGATCAAGGTAATGAGGATGGAGTTTAGGTGCAAGCAAAGGATATATCGATGTCATGGAGATCTCGGTGCTAACACAATGAAGGGATGACTTGATGGAGGAATTATATAGCATAAGGTCTTGGTCATCTCATCTTAAATCTAATGAAGGAATAATTTTGACTGGGTTTTCCCCAAAAGGTGGGGGTTTTCCCTAACATGTGCCTACATCTTGTGTCTTCTTCTATTTTTTCATTGGAATTACTCTTGATGATAAGAAAAGATAAATTGAAAGAAGAAATAATAATAAAAAAACATCATAAGATAATTTCATGATAAGAGAAATTGTTTAACTCTCATCTCCTTAATTTCTCTAACACATAACAACCTCCATCTCAAGGTTGATTCAATGTCATATAAACGATATAAACAAATCATATAATTTGTACTCGTTAGTATATCAAAGAGCTAGAAGTTGATGCTTATTTTCCCCTAAGACCCTACAAACGCTAGTGGAGATCGTGTAGGCTCAGAGGGAGTTGTGAAATTTTGAATTATATGGTTTGATTTGCACAAGAAGAGTCTAGGTGGGCTTGATGTTAATAAGCCATGTGACAACTTTTCAAACGCATGTGGATGCCCAATTGAAACCCTTATGTTGCGTATAAATAGAAGGTGAGGTTGGAGGCTAAGATAAAATCCAAGCGAAATAATTTAGGAACAAAACACCTTCTGATGTAAGCCACAACATGAAGAAGAAAAGGTTGAAGCCTGAAATGAATATTTTGAGGTTAGATTAGGAGATATAATGAGGTCGAGGAGTAGCTGCGTAAACAATTTGGTAAGAGGGTTTTTTTGGTACCAAAAGGAGTGGCATATTTGTTTTTTAAGAGAGTCTCGGGCACTGTAGTTATTACAGGGATAACGCATGTCTGTATTAGGGATTTTTGGAGGGGTCGTAAGGCCTAATTCCTACAACATAATTAAGGAACAATCAGTGTATGAGAGAAACTCTAGGGTGAAGGCAAGCCACATTGATAGAAGGAATTGTTGGCAAGTGTTGAGAGGGCTGACATGGGCTATGGATAAGACCTAACCAGATTGCCGAATACAACAAGGTACCAACACATTAGAAGGTATGTTTTTGTGTTAAATTATTGGTCCTAGTTTGTATAATTGGATCATTTTAGTACAACCTGCGGAAGAAAAGAAGGGAGGGCTAACGTGTTGGTTAGAAGCCCTAGCCAGTGTAATGATTGGTGATTGGATCAAATTCATATGCAACCTATGGAATTTATGTGTTAGGGTTCTCTTGGGTGTTAAGAAACCCCAACTAGGAGCAGATCTCGCAATGAAGTAAGGGGTGTCCTAGGACAGGGCTGTTAGAGAAGTATATTGGTAGTGAAGAGGAGGATTTACTAAGTGTGAGGATGCCCTAGCTAGAGGTAGATGCTACAAAAAGTATTGGTCACTTGTGGTCTACTGGAGGGCAGCGTGAGAGTGGGCCAAGTGTGAACGTGGATTGTGCATTTATGGTCTGTTGGAGGACAGTGTGATAGTACCCATGTTGGGGCCCGGTGTGCATCATCTTCATAGACCTTGATGGTTGTTAGAGGTCAAGGGTCTGATCAACCAGGAACAATTTTGTGTAGCCCTAGACTCGTGTGTGGAGAAGGACTTCTACAACAAATGATGGGAATTCCTCCTAGCTCATGTTCATTGTGGGATATATACATAGATGCATTTTTATTGCTACATCCAGTGGAAGAGAAAGAAGCAGTGAAGATTGTAGCGTTGCACATGGAGGATGAAGCCTCTATTCGGTGGTTCAAACCTTTGGTCCATTCAAGGGTGAATTATTTTGCAGAATTTGCTCAAAGGTTGATCCAAACCTTTGATGGAGAGAGGAAAAGGAAAGAGGAAGCCATTCCACCATGGGAGGAGAATTTCACCAACGTTGTCACAAATTTGAGAGAGAAGCCTTTACATCTATGGAGGAGGCAACCATTGCATTGGAGGAGACAAATAATGCAGACATACAAGATGAAAACCCCAAGTTACACCAAGGTATGAATGAATTTCCACTTTTCATTTCAGCAAATAAATTAAGGGAATGTGTAAACTCACATGTAGAGGTCCAAGAATCTACATAATTTTCTATTATAGAGCACCTTGATTGCACTGCGTTGTGAAAATGGTTCAAGGAGGAGATGAAACCTCATCCTCATACATCTTGGTTGAGTTGCATTCAGCCATTGAGGTTGGAGTGTGAACTTTTGGAGGATGGAACAAACCATGGCACCTTGATGATAAACAAGGAAAAATATTTTGAACCAGAGGTTGAAATAGCTGCTACACCATTGGAGGAATTAGCAGCATTGTTAAACACGGGTGGAGAGGAGATATTACCTCCATCACATTTGGGTCCTCATGATCCAACATAGTTATGGGTGTGAGATCTTTTCTAAGAGGTCTCCAAGGAGTTGCATTTCAAACTCTCATGAAATGCAAAGAGAGAGATTTGGTTCGGGAGGATGGTAGCCCTCATGGGGGGAGTACCAAAGGAGGAAGAAGTAGAAAACATCCACAAGGAGCTGAGTGGGTGTGGATGAGGAGCAAGGGGCTGATTTTCCACTTGCAAATATATGATATCAGGCAGCAGGAGGCTTGGTTGCCTTGGCTCCTCTTGAAGGAGTTTGGCCATCACTTAGTGCATCCTCTTTTCAAGAGGATGGGAATGAAGAAGAGGTGGCAGGATGGTTACATAATTGAGTAGCAGGGAGTAGGCATACATGGATGTGATATGGTATATATATCATTCATGATACCTTCATCACATGAGTTACATGATGTGAACACGAGGAGGCATCAAACCCTTGGATTGTTGAAACTATCTTGGAGAAAGCATAAGTAGATTTTCTCTCATATGATGTATGGTGTTGCAGGAGTAGAGGAGGGCACTCTCATAGTGTAAAGGTATTACTCCTTATCTTGGATGGATCGGGAGGCATTTCCATCTTGGGAAAAGCTTCACAATTGCAGCAACATCACCAGAGGTGTTCTTGACAAGGAGCATGTCAAGGAACAAAGATTGTCATGGGAAAGAGCCTTTTTGCATGAGCTCACAGCGCTGACACTGGGGAGTAGGATCATATACATGGATCCATCTATCATCTTACTTCCAGCCTATGGTAAGAGCATTGTGTTTACATTTTATGATTTACATACTCTTATCATTATGTTGCAGTGCATGGCTCCTCAAAGGGGCAGATTTTTCATGTTACTCCATGAGAAAATTTGGGCCAAACCATATGATAGAGACAACCATATTTTATGTGGCCTTGGGAAAAGGTTTTCTCACTACATGTATTTTCAGCCAACTCATATACTTGACCATGTATTAAGGAACATTTTTCCATGTAAAATTCTGAAGCAGCAGTTTGAAAAACTGCGTTGTTGCTGCTTGGGAGAGTCTTGGGGCCATCAAGCATCATGTAAAACCATCAGTACTTCATCTATTTTTATGATGAGCATGTTTCCATTTGTTGATATTTTCCATATTATTTTTGGAAGCATGATGGGTGAATTGACACATGAGTTGAATGTGTCTATGAGGGGAGATGATTCCCATAGTTTATGCATGGCATGTTCTAATGGGAACATGAGGAGAGACATGGTCACCATAGCCACTTATTTGCTTCCTTTGGAGGTGGACCATGAGTCTGATGATGGTATCCATCCATTGTATGTATATGGGCATGTATTTGATTTTGTATTTCTGATTCACTCATCTATTTACTATTTAGTAGTAGAGGTGATATTTTATGTACAATGCTTGCCATGTTATTTTCTGCAACTGCAGTGGATGAATTTGCGTTGTAGCCCTATGAGACATTGTTTGTACCTTGCTGCACATGGAATAACCTACAACAAACATGTCACTGGGATATTATATGATGATCATTTCCTACTCATCATGGATGAAATGTCTTGGGTCAGCTGGATTATCATTGATGGAGAAGAGATCCTTGGAGGATTGCCCTTGATTTTTCCACTTGAGGGCAATATTTTTGCAGCCCATGATCAGCACACACTCTAGACTTATGATAATTGGAGACAAGGAAAACATGGGGCAAGCTATGAGGCTTTCTATATTCAGATTTGCATCCCACCTTCATTTCCGGAGCTCAAGGTGGAAGGAGATTTCTGTGAGTTGCCATGTTGGGAGGAAACTTATGTTGTATGGATGATTGTTTGGGGATGGGAGATTCATATGGGGATGATGAGTCCCATTATATATCAGATATCATGCCTCAAGGAGGCTCTTATATAGACCATTTTTTCCTTGATGGATATTTGTTTCTACATGACAACTATTTTGGGATGTTCACCAAAAGTTGGAGGGACAACTTGGAAACTTGATTGATGATATGGCATCCTTTTCTCATAGGATTTCATCATGCATGGATGCCACAGGGAGAGTAAGGGAAAATTTATCAGTCTATCCTTTCACTTGCTTGAGGACAAGCAATCTTTGAGAGGGGAGGACTATAATGTTCCCAATTTTTATGGAACATTAATTTTTTCCATTTTCACTTAGGAGATGAATAAAATGGGTAGGAGACCCATTCATTTTACCTATAGGGAATAAAAATCCTTTTATAATGAAGGGGGATCACTTATAGAGCTGGATTTCACACCTCCGTGTGTGAAAAGGGGCTTTTGCAGGATGACTAGGTCAATTTTGACCAAGTCAAAAAGCGGAGTGGCATGAGTTGGAGAGCACATTGTGGGCCAGCACAGTGGGATAGGGAGGGAAGCTTCTAGAGTAAGGAAACCCTAATGAGTGGGGTTACTTTAGAGGGAGCTCACATTATTTAAAAGGGGGGCAAGGTAGCTATTGCAAATCATCTTGAGTATTATTCATCTTTGACCCTTTGGAATTGCTGCATGCTCTTGCTGTTTAGAAATAATTTCTAGGGGGAATTCCTGTTTAGGATATCCTCTCCTTATTGAGTAGCTCTTGGAGGATTGAAATACATTCCCCATATTTAGACATTGAGGTCAAGCATCATCCTTCATCATCAACGCAGTTTCAACTGGAGATTGTGCAATGTTGTTGGGTGTTGCTAGGGAGATTTTCCACAACACCATCCTTTGCTAGTTTTTCAGAGGAGGGATCTTCCATCTATTTGGGATATTAGAAAAGGAGGTTCAAGAGCTTATTTAATCATATTTGGCACTATTAAAACCACTTACCATCATATGCAGCACAATCCATCTCTTAGATAGCGTTATTCTTGGAGAGCATTTGCTGTGAGGTATTAGCATACACATTTGAGGGTGAGATATTTGGTGAAGGGATTAGCCTTTCAATTTAGATTTCCATTGGAGGAGGGTTCTTCATTTGATGTAGAAATTTCATCCTTCTCCATCTATTTCCAGTTCTTGAGTTACTGCTGCTACCTAGCAACTCTGGCATTTCTGCAGGAATGCCATTTTGTATGTATTTCAGCGAATCCTTCTAAGGATTGTGTATTGTATGTTTTCAGGGGTTGAGATCTTGCTCCCCATTCTTATTTGAGCTTTTGATTGCCATATATACATGTTATTGAAATTTTGCAGCAATTCTCCTTCAAGGATTGCGCAGTCATAGCCTAGCGCTTCATTCATGTAGCAGTGTTCTTCATTTTCTCATGTACATTTCTCTTGAGGATTATAGTGCCTTGTTTGAGTGATCATTTCCTCAAGGGTTTGTCTATATTATGATGCTATGGTATAATATGATGGCTATTTGGATTCTCCAACATTTTATGTGTTAGTGTATTCATTTCTGCTCCATAGGAGGTGTTTTACATATTGTTGGAGCTCTAACTTTAGAATATCTTGAGATATTCTCATGGTTGTAGCAATTTTCTGGAAAAGGAATATTACATGCTAAATCTGATTTGTGCTCCAGTATTTGACATCTGTCACTCTAATTTATGTCTTGCTGACATCTGACTACATCAATCTAACTGATCCTTCCTACTACTATTGTATAGTGGGCTCCTTGTAGCTAGGTTCGATCCATGAGACGTGCCATCTCAAGGGACCTTGCCCAAATTTCTTATCCTTGGATTATGTATACACATCACCCCACCTTACACCTCGAGGTATGGCTTCTCCCTCTTCCCATATGGCTCGAAATTTCCCCCTCATGGAGGCCTTTGCTTCAGTGGATGCTTCCACTCGGTCTCCTCTCTGCTTCTCCAATTGTGGTAGCTACTCCACAACCTTCTGAGACTACTTCTCATGAGGATGCATGTTGAGAGGTAATTTATGCTCCCTCTAAACCACCAAGTATCTAACTTCTGCCTTTCTCCTCAAAGCTTTGCATGCATCTGTTACCTCAAGTGCATATAGGTTCTTGACTCGCGCACAGTGTAATTATCCCGATGTTACAAAAAGTTTCTAAAAAAGAGTTGATTTTCAATCGATGATATCTCCCTCATCTGAGCTCTGATTCGACTGATTTTTTTTTTTTCATTTGGGTAGATTTTTGCAAGGAATCCAAATATTCTATTGTTTTTTGAAAATTTTACACCAAAATCTTCAAATATTCTCTGCAAACCTATCACCCAAAAAATTCTTGCTCGGATACCATGTAGAAAATCTAACCAACGAGATTCAGTCTGATCTTGTAATATACTAAAACAAGATACTAAATCCTTCCTACAATTTGTGGAAACAAAACATGATCGCACAATCACATATAAGTAAGAGAAATAAATTATCAATCGCACAACAACATGATGTATTTGGGGAAAGAAACTGCTCAAAACCCCTCTATCTCTATTGTGTATTAAGTTAAGGAATCATAAAACAATACAATGCTTAATCTCTCATGACATTCTAAAAACACTTTGTCAATTGACTCTCGTTGATCTAGGCAAACTTGGTCTAGTACTTAGCCAATTCTCATCCTTACTTTAGCCTGCCTTGCTCATGCAATTCCTAGGGAATTAACTCCCTATTAATTAGGAAAATCAGTCTTCCTTGATTGTGCAATCCCTCATGGCATCCCAATGAATTTATAATTGCACATGGGAAATTTTCTCTAAATACAACTGATAGTTATGTTCCCATTAACCTCTATCTCAACTGGGTATTCGTTGAAACTGACATGCATGCGACTGTTAATAGTGAATTATCAGTTATCTGATTGATCACTCATTGTGAATTAAATTTAATTTAATTCACTGGACCTCTCACTAGCCCATCACTCAGATATAACTAGTTAAATTGATTTTAACTCATTTAATTGATTTAATTACACTCTCACCCCACTAATACATCAGATTCAACTGGACCGCAAAAATATTAGAATCCCTCTAGATGCTTCATCTTAGACCCTCAAATCTAATTTCTTGAGCTAACTCGGTCATCATGACTTAATTAACTGACACAAGTTGTTATGAGATTAAATTGCAATTTATTGTCCAATTTATTTAAGGGAAAAATAAATTAGACGCCCCACATTCCTCACTCTTGATGCATCAAAATTCCTCACCAGTGTGGGCGCATTTTTTTTTGTCCTTTCTGGTTTCCAATCTCACTATTTATTGTTGCAAATATTAAACATTTCATAATTTGATGCGGCCTTCACACAAATACACAATTGAAATCACATGCCCAGATTCTCATGAGAAACCTCTCTTAAGCTCGATCTGCCAGAAGAGAACCAACAATATGCCATCCTACTTCCTAGCGCAAACCGACCATTAAGGTATGCAACATTTTTCTAAACCCTCACATGATGATATTGCTCTTGGAGGATGATCATGACCTCCCTTTAGCAACCCTTACTCGGCCTTCGTACTCGACCTACTTTAGGACTACATCTCCCTTCACCCCCTTGATGTGCCAGATAGTGGGAATACATGTCAAACATGCTAAGATGTGCCAAGTGATAAGGAATGCCAAGATGTGAAAGGGTGTGTCAATGCATGTTAGGGACTGTCAAGACAGAAAAAGGGAGAAAAAAGTTAAACTACAAGGAAATGAACACACAAGAGGGTTAATAAGTCATCAATTTACCTTTTCCAAGAGGGGCATGCTAGGCACACCAACACTAGGTGGCAATAGGTGCCAAGTGAAAAGTATTAGTGCATTATAAGTGCCAAGTATTTCTTTGTCGCTTCTCATCTACTTTCCAACAATTGATCATCATAAATAAATTTAATATTAAACCATTCCAAATCATACCAAGGCATCTCAACGTATTCCATACATGCCAATACTTTCCAAGCGCCAACACGTGCAAGCACCAATATGTGTTAGGGACTAGTGTTATGCATGTTATGAAGTGGGAGGGAATGTTGAAGAGTGCGAAGGTGTGCTAGAGAGTGATAATGCATGTTGATGAGTGTTAAGGAGTACTAGGAAAAAAAATTAAGGGAGCACTAGGTAAAAATTCATGGAAGTTAATGAATATGAGGAACATATGCCAGAGACTAGTGTTAATGAGTGTTAGTTGTCATGCCAAGGAGGGAGTGACAAGGTATGCTAAGCATTGGTAAGGCATGCTAGGGAATACCAAGGAATTTCAAGAATTCCCAAAGTGTGCTTGGGAGTTCCAGGGTGTGCTAATTATATCATGTGCCAACTAATAGTGCCAAGATATGCCAATACATGCTAGGTGCTAAGGATGTGGCGCATGGTGCTAGGGTATGTCAATATGTGTCAAGGCAACAAAAGGAAGAACCAATAAGAGGGTTAATAAGTCAAGACTTTATCTTTTTGAAAAGGGGCATGCTAGGCACCCTAATAATATGTCCCAATACATGCCAAGTGGCATTGTGTGTCAAGTGCTACTGTATGTCAATGCATTCAACCAAGGTGTTCGAGGGCATGCTAGGGACTATATGCAGCATGCCAACATGTGCTAGGAGAGTTCCATGTTGTGCTAGCGCATGCGAGAATGTGCTTGGGCATCAGTGTCATCACAATATGTTCTAGGTACAAAGATGTTCCAAGACATGTGGGGTGATAAGTAATGTTAGTGTGTGCCAAAGCATTAATTTAAGGTGTGCCCAGATTGTTGAGAAGTGTTAGGTCTTTCTCATTAATATAATTTTTAGAGCTTGATTATGTATTAAATATATATTTCCTACACACAATAGTGGAACTTTTTCTGAAGGGAATTTGCTAGATAATAAACTTAATAGATATGAATCATGTGTTGACTTATAGGAAATCTCTATTCGACTAGTCATTACTTTAGGGAAATGATACACATTAATTACTTCTTAAAAAATTGACTGACCCTAACCACTATGGTCTTAGACATATTATAAAAAAAATACTCCACAATAATGGTATTAAATCATTATATTTTGACAAAAAATATATTAACAGGCACATAGCGTCATCAAAAACTCATTGGAATGATCAATGATGATGGACATTTTTTGACTGTCACCAAAAGTAACGAAAAGAGCATTGGTGAGGGTCATTAAAATTTCATCACTAGAAGTATCACCAAAGAGAGAATTAGTGATGGGCCTTTAACAACCCTCACCAAAAGTGTCATTGAAAATGTCTTTGGTGACGTACCATAAAGGACCATCACTAGATACACTTACAGTAATGGTTTTCTAATGATCAATGATGACAGACATTTTTTGACCGTTACCAAAAGTAACAAAAAGAGCATTGGTGAGGGTCATTAAAAGTTCGTCACTAGAAATGTCACCAAAGAGAGAATCAGTGATGGGCCTTTAACAACCCTCACTAAACGTTTCATTGAAAATGTCTTTGGTGACGAACCATAAAGGACCATCACTATATACACTTACAGTGATAGTTTTTTAAGGATCGTCACCATATGTGACATTGGTGATGGACCTTAAAGGTCCGTCACAAGCATGACCCTCACCAATGTGATTTTTTCTTGTGGTGTCTCTATGGCTTCAAACAAGCACCTAGAGCGTGGTATGAAAATATGGATTCCTATTCATTATTTCAAAAATTTGTACGCTTAAAATATGATTCCAATGTTTATTTTTTGAAGAAATTTGACTCCTTGTTGATGATAGGAATTTACGTAGATGTTATTTTCATAATAGGTAGTTCAAATTCTGCCATTAGTGAGATTAAAACTGCATGGAATAAGTAGTTTTCTATGCCAGACATGGGCTTTCTAAATCCATTCCTTGGACTAGAGATCAAATATAGTGGTTCTGGGATTAACATTTCTTAACTAAAGTATGTTAGAGGTATTTTGGTACAATTTCACAGAAGTGCCTACAAACCTACAACCACGCCTTTCTTATCAAGGATAAATCTTGAGAATGGAAAAGACACACTATTGGTTGATTGCATATTGTACCGTAATCTTGTGCGAAGCATTATTTTTCTCACTCACTCTCATCTCGATCTTGCATATGTTGTAGGAGCAGTTTCCAGATACATGCAAGAGCCACATGTGTTACACTAGAAAGTTGCAAAGCGCATCCTTCGATATATCGAGGGGAAAATCACCTATGGGATTCAATATGAAACCAATTGTTATTTGGATCTCATTAGGTTCACAAATTTAGATTGGGTTGTAAACAACATTGATTGCAATTCCACCTCCGATTATGTAGTTAGTTTGGGATCCAACCCAATTTGTTGGTAAAGAAAGAAGTAGGATGAAAGTTATTTATCATCAGTAGAGGCTAAGTATAGAGGAGTAGTCAATGCCACTATTTAGGCCATTTGGCTACAACATTTCCTATCTAAGCTTATAATCAAAGTATGATAATTTTTTGAAGAGATCAAGTGAAGCGAAAACATACCAAACACATCAAGATCCAAATGCACTTCATTAAAGAACTGATTAATGATGGGATGATCGATCTTCAGTACTGTCCCAGTTCCTAGCAGACTACTAATATCTTCACCAAAAATTTATTTGTGCAGAAGTTTCAATTTCTATGAGATTGTCTGGGAGTGAAGGACATGACTGCCTAGTCATTGTATTTTCTCTACTTTCCACATTATATTTTGAGGGGGGTGGGGGGTTTATTCCCACGGGGTTTTCCCTCTTTCCTCTTTCCATGCATTGTATCTGGGTACATAAAATGGCCTTGTTGTCAAGACTCATTTATTTTGCATGACACTCACCTAAGTTATGCTTAATGGGGGGTGTCTGGGTACACGCACATAGTTACCCTTAATTAGCTTCAGTTAAACTCAATTTATTCCATGTGATATGCACACGAATTTAGCTAGTTAACTCGAGTGCTTGCATGTGGTGTGCACTTTCCTTTAGTTAGTTAACTCTAGTGCTTTCATGTGGTGCATGTACATTAGCAGAACATAAATCACACGTAGCTTTAGTTATCTTTAATTATACATAGTTATTGAATTTACAAGTAATCTTAACTTAGTTTCTCTATGTATTTATTCTCAAAGAAATATTGAGTAATCAAATTCGTTCTCAATTCCAATTTTTCCTTTTCAATTCTTGGAAGTTTGTGAAAGTATTCTTAAGCTAGATCTATATTTTTTATGTAATAATTTTAGGATATTGGAAACTCCCTCTAGTGATTGGGATCCTAGCATTATTCCACCACCTTGATCCACTGACTAAGTGTTTTACTCACTTGTAGTTGTCATGGTTAAGGTTGGGACGTGAACTTAATGATATTACTATCTCTTTTAATTTTCTCATCTAGATGTCTATGGTTATTACTATTATGGATTGTGTTAGAGTTTGTTATTATTGTTCTCGGTAGATACTTGCTTCGAAAGAAAACCATGGACTCTCATGCACAAATATGATAACTTGTGGTAGTATTTTTTTATGTTTGGAAAGGGAGCCATATTTATGTGTAAAAAAACTTAACATACATGTTTTCCTTTTTCAAATTCATAAAGTAGATCATATGCGTAAATATAATATAATATTTAGTTCTTCCATTGGAAATAACACCTAAACTTTTGTGATTATAGGTAATAGCCATTATGAAAAAAATTTCAAATTCATAAAGTATATCTTATGCACGAATATCATATAAGATTTAGGTCATCCATTTGAAAGAACAAGTAACCTTTTGCAATTATAGGTCTTCCATTGAAAGAAAAAGTAACATTTTTTGATTGTAGGTAATAGCCATTATGACAATGTTCTTTAGGAATGAATGGGTGATTACTTGCATATACACAATAGCTACTTTTTCAAAGTTTAGTGAAAGAGAAATTGTTTTCATATGCACAAGAATATTTCTTATTGTGATTAAATTTATTGAAAACATGACATGTTATTTGCATACATGATAAAGAGAACTATTGTGTTTCATTTCTTGAAAGAAAATATGTGTATTAGCATGCAGTAAAGGAATATATTTGTGTAAAATTAATATATATGCTTGCATGCAAGAAAGAAAAACTATTATGTTGATATTTCTTGAAAAGAAGCAATTTTTTTTTTTTTTTTTGGTAAGTTAAGCTAATCTATATTATATCATAAAAAAAAATTACATAGGCATTGGCCTAATATGGGAAGTGGTGCTTAGCCAAGCCCAGCCTTAAAATATTTCAAAATAAAGCAAGTTTGGGGCTGCCTCCAAGGAGGAAACCAACCCCTTAATAGTGGTAAACAATCATGTTTTACAAAAAAATTTGTAATAGAAAACAAAACATAGTAGCTATAATAGGTCCTTAAGGGACAAAAAACAAAGAAGAACTGAGTAGCCACGTATTCATGGTGGTCGTTCATCATCCTTTGGTGCAAGGTCCTCCTCCTCGATTAGGAAGCCATATTCACATGCAATGGCCTCCTCCTCAGCTGTTGTTGCACACGAGGGCTTCGAGGGTGCTGCACAGGAGCAACAAGGTATTCAGCATCAGTAAATCTGGTCCAGAATCCATCCAGATCCTTTATGTAAATATCAGTCTCCTGCTCCACTGGCTCATGAATAGGGAGCGACTTGGTTTTCCAAGGTGTGGGAAGCTCAGAGTGGGCAATGGTGGACTTCTCAGGGCCTCTTCTTCCCCTCTGGTTCTCCGGAGTTGAGACTATTTATTTTGGGGTGCGATCAAGCCAATGAGTAGCCTCCCTGTCATGGCTTCCTGAAGAGGAACCTTCAATAGATTCCAAAATTTGATCGTGACCTTGGTGATAGCAGCCTGAGAATGCACCTCTTTGGCCACCCATGATAGTCTTTTGGCATTGACGCGGTGCCATGGGGAATTTTACGGCAGAGGTGGGGAAGTTGGGAAAAGAGCAAAGAGGTGTGAAAATGGAAGGCGCAGAACAGTGATACTCGATGGCTAGGCATGCAAGATGGGGTAGCAGCAGGGGGTGCGCACAACGTATCCTACCTCAGAAAGTGCACAGTGGGGAGAGGAAAAATAGGAGGGGCTCTCCACATGGAGGTGCACAGACAAGGAGGACGCAGCAGGGGGCACACAACCAAGAGGGAGCCAGAGGGAGGGGTGCATTGCAGGAGGGCATATGACAGGGGGTGCGTGTTAGGGGGAGATTGCAGCCGGGGAGCACGCGGGAGTAGCATGATGGCGAGGAAAATAACAATAATGGCTATATATACTGTCTTGAGCAAGAGAGATATTGTGGAATGAGGAGCTGCAGTGCCTTTTGAATACCTATGGCACAAGCGTAGATGCAATGAGAGGTTGTTGCATGCTCACAAATGTGATGGGAAATAGACCAAGTGAGACTGCATGTGATTCAGATTAAGGAAAGAGATAAGGTAAAACATAACACCATTATAAATGATTAATGAAATGTGCTTCTACATCAAATTAAATCTGACATTGCAAGGCGTCTTTAGCCTAAGCATTTGAATATTTGTCTTTTCACGATCGAGGCATGTCACCTACATCCGTGGAAGTTTGATCCTTTTGGAGGATCATGTGCCAGTTCTCGGGCAGGATTTCATCCTGAATCTAAGAAAAATTAGAGTGATATAGCATTGAATGGAAATCTACTCCTTTTTTTGCCAGGAGATCTACAATAGAGTTTTCCTTTTGGTGCACATGGTGGAATGTAATGGCCCTGTGATGTTGCATCAGTTGTTCCATATTTTTTAGACAATTGGCAAGCTTCCATATGGTAGATACCTTTGTGGAATAAGTGCCATTGAGGATGCAGGTGGCCACTTGGATGATGATTCGCGATACTCCTTCCCTTTCCATTGGTAAAATATTAAGCTCAATGGCTATGGAGAAACCCTATATAAGCCCCTCCAGTTCCACAGAGTTGTTGGCTCCCACCCCTGGTTTAGATAGGAGGTGCATAGGGGGTTGCTACTAGAATATTTGAAGATTCCCCAAAATCCAGCTTCCCCTGGGTTTCCTTTGGAGGCTCCATCGAAGTTGCATTTGATAAAATTGGGTTGGGGAGCTTCCAATGTTCTAGATCACAGATCCTACTTGTGCTTGGGGAGGATTTGTCCACTGGGTGAGAAGTACTTATATGCCAATTTTTCCATATGGTACATTCATCTGTGGTTGTTGGGTAGTCATCCTACCCCAGTGAGCCATAGCAAGAGTTTCTTCTAATTTTTTGTGTAGCTTGGCCCATATTTTCTCTTGATTTAAAGAAATATATTTAAATATCCTATTATTTCATTCTTTCGAGAGGCTCCATATGAGTAGGCCTGGAATGAGTTGCCAAAGATGGTTTAGGGGATTGCTGGAATAGGGATTATCCTACCACTTACTAAGGGCATTGGTTATGTTTCCTAGATTTCGATTGGATCTTATGCATAGTATTTCAATCCTATCTAAGAAAGTGTTGGATATGGGGCAGAGGTCCACAAGGTGATTGATGGTTTCGATGTTGTTTTGACATAGAGGACACCTCGAAGGACCCACAAAGCCTCTCTTCATAATATTATCCCATCTGAGGATGCATATTTTACTTACCAGCCATAGAAATGTAGCTACTTTGGGCTAGATCTTAGTTGTCCATAACTTCTTCCATATCTAATTTATGGGGCCAGGTTCGGCGGTTGAATGAGATGGTAGGATTCCTTAGTTGAGTAATTAACTTGGAGTATTTCCCCAACGGAGAATGTCTAGCCCTTGCTGGGTTCTAATTCTTATTTTTGTTAATTCCTCACAAATATTGCTTTCTTGTTCATTATTTCAGTCTGCCTGCCATTTGTCTATGTGGAGCCAGTTCCTGTAAGCTTGAGTAGTTTCATTAGTCTATAAATCCTAGACACAGTTTTGTTCTCTTACCTGTATGAACATGCACTAGAGGGGGTGAGGGAAGATCGAGGATAGACTAGGCATTTGTTGCCAAGAATCCTGCGAGAACCTAGATTGAGATCCATCGCACAGTTCCCAGAATCTGTGAGATTGGATCAACTCTTTTTGTTGACTGGCTACATTCCAGATTTGGGATCCTCCAAGAGAAATATTGAATCTCATTAATTCCTCATTGTGGCAATTTACAACATATTTGGTGGCCCATAGTGTTACCCACAGATTGTGAGCGTGATGGATATCCATTTTCACCATATACTGGCACCCACGATGTTATTTCTATGTTCTGCATCTCTTATGCCAAGTCCTCCCTGATTTTTAGGCCTGCATAACTCTTTAAATTTTACTAGTGTCCATTTGTTCTTGTCTTTGGAGTTTGATGAAGGTTGTGGATGGCTTTGAGGACCCATTTTGGTGCAGTGAGAGTAGAAAATAGGTATATGGGTAGATATTAAAGAAAATATTTGATGAAAATGAGTCATCAAGAAATATTGAGAGAGCGATGGGTCAAGGTGGTCAATTTGGTCTCGATTCTATCCAACAACTCTCTCCGGGATGAATGTTTGATAATTGAGTCAACGAGAGGTGCTCCCAAGTATTTCGATGACAGAGAGGTTGAGGTGAAGCTGAGGATGTGAGATATGTTGTGTTAAGTGATAAGAGGCATATTGAAAAAGAATATTTGAGATTTTTCAGGGTTGACAGTGGCTCCAGAGGCTTTAGAGAAACAATCAAGAATAGTTTTGAGGGTGCGAGCTTCCTTCACACAGGGGTGACACACAATAATTTTGTCATCCACAAATTGTTGATAGGATATGGGGAGGAGATTGTGTAAAGGGATTAATTGAAGGTCATGAGATTGGAATGAGCTCTTGATCAGGTGGCCCTGACCCTATTCTATAATAACAAAAAAAAAGGAGAGAGAGGATCTCCTTGCCTTATACCTCTGGAGGATTTTAATGTTGCTGAGGGGGTGCCATTGAGAAGGATAGAGATGAAAGGAGAGGACATCAAACTCATGATCCAACGAACCTAGTTTTGACTGAAGCCAAAGGCTAGAAGGGCATGCTTTATGTAGTTATAGCTGAGCTTGTAAAAGGCCTTGGAGAGGTCAATTTTGAGGAGCATAGCAGGATTTTTTGTGGTTTTGAAGGAATGGATGACCTCATGGGTTAGAATGACTACATCTAAGGTCTGACTGCCCTCAACATAGCTATTTTCTCTAGTGAGATGAGCATGGGTAGAATTTGTTTCAATCTATTAGCTATAACTTTGGAAATAATTTTGTAAATTACATTGCAAAGTGCTATTGGTATGTACTTACTTGGAGAAGCAACATTGTCTTACTTTGAGATGAGCATGAGGAAGGTGGCATTGAGAGCTAGAAGGATCCAGTGGGAGTTGTGTCAATCCTCCACTATGCCCCATACTTCCTCTTTTATAATGTCCCAGAATAAGTGGAAGAAGTTGGTGGTAAATCCATGCGGCCCTAGGGCTTTCCCTTATTTTAATTGGAAGACCACTTGTTTGACCTCTATCAGTGTTGTGGATTTGAGCAGCATCCTGTCATGATCCTCATTGAACAATTTTGGAATATTCTATGTGATTTTCTCAATGGCCTCCTGTCGCAGGTGTTGGATTCTTTGAGGGTGTCCTTGAAGTGGTTGATAAATTCCTCTATGATGTCCTCATGGTTGATTATTAAGGACTATGATTCTATTGTGCATCTTGTGTTGGATTGTGGAGCTGTGAAATAATTTTGTGTTCCTTTCTCCTTCCTTGAGCCATCATATCCAAGACTTATGTTTCCATAAGATATATTCTTGGCTTATTCTTTCTTCAAGCTGGGTGGTTAGTGTCTTTTCCTTGGTCTCTAAATCTGCTGATCTTCCTTATGAGATGATTTTTTGTTGGACTTTCTGCATTTTCGTTTCCAAGTCTCTTTGGCCTTTGAAGATATTTTTGAAGGTGGTCTTGTTCCACATTTTCAGTTTCCCTTTGAACATATTCATTTTTTGCTGGAAATGATACATTTTCGTGTCCGAGGATGGATTGAGGGAGGTCCACCAATAACAGATAAGGTCTTTGAACCCTAGATATTTTAGCCAAAATTGTTCAAAGAGAAAAGGTTTTGGAGTGGATATACGAGGTCTGAGCCACTACAGCTAGATCAACCAATGATCGTAGCCATATGACATAATGATAATGGCTCTGAGATCTCCTCCCAAGTGGATGAGGTCTTCTGTGATGAAGAAGTGGTCCAACCTGGATTTAATTTGATGGGATCCTCCCCTCTTAGTATTCCAATTGAAGATGCCTTTGTTTGTTTGAAGATAAATTAGATGATTGCCTTGGATGAAGTCCTTGAATTTGGTGTTTTCCACATCCAGGAGAGTCCTTCCTCCTTTTTTGTCCTAAAGAGTTGCGATCATGTTAAATTCTCCTCCAATCAGCAAGAGAGGGTGAGTTTGGTGGTTTTTGAGATCTGATACGCTGTCTAGAAAAACTATTTTTTGTTGTACTAACTGTGGTAAGTAGACATTCGTGAGATGTCCCTGAATGATGGTTCTGATCCAGTGGAAGGAATCTTGAATAAAGTGGCAGTTTTCTTGACTATTCTCTATGGTGATCAAGTTGGGGTTCTAATTGATTTCCAAGCCTCCCGAAGCCCCACATGCTTCAATAGCTAGGGTGTTGCATCCTTTCCAGAGTCTTTTGAAGATTGTGTCTAGAGTGGAGCAGGAGAATTTGGTTTCTTGCATAAATGAAATCGTGGGGTTTTCCTCAGTTATTATTTTCTTGAATAACCTATGATTAGAGGGACTATTTAGCCGTTTAATATTCTATGAGATGATCTTCATTTATGGGGCTTTGCAACTAAAGAGTAGAACCTGGTTAACTTAGGATATCACCATGATTCTACTAGATCTTTACCCAAGTGGAAAAAACATTGTATATCAATTCTTCTTCCCCGTTTTCGGGAATATTTCAGAATGAGTTTAGTTTTCAGGAGTGTACCACCTTGAGTGTGGAGGGAGGGTACCTATTGAGCTCTAAGGAGGACTTCCTCCAATTTATGGATTTGTTGATGTGGAATTAAGAGGAAGCCTTTCCGCTTGCATGCATCCTCAAACCCCATGATGTTGAGGTCCCCATAGTCAATGCTTTTCAGTTCTTCTTCCATTACTTCCTAGATTTATTATAGTGCCATGCCTTTGCATTTTTCTGACGTATCTATTATGTGTGTAGAGGATTGGGGTATCACAAAGGCTTCCGGTTGGATTTTGTTTTGCTGGGTCTTCGAAGACATGGGATTCTCATGCCGGA